>NW_011627210.1:1629774-1768300 GCF_000204515.1 Acromyrmex echinatior
AAGAGTCCGCGCCCCCGCTCGTTTTATCCGGCGGAGAGCAGCGCGCGGTTGAGGCCATTTTCGCGGTCGAAGCGACAGGGGTAGTTATATCATGCTGGCGCGATTGGCCGCACCTTTTTTCTCCCCTGTTTCCTCCTCTCGCTGATATTTTATTAACTTTCAACCGAGATACGTGAGGGACCAGTCGTAAAACGATTCGCACCGAGAATAGCGTGATCCGTCAAAAAAGTTCGATGGATCGGCAGTTGGCATTTCGTAAAATGATCACCCGTATAAAGAACCTATCGACTGCGAAATGTTTGGAATTTTTTATATAGTTGCGTTACATTGGTCTATTAGAGAATACAATTAATTTTGAATTACTGGCAAACAATTGATCATTTTGATAAATATTAATATTATTTTTGCGATTTGATTATCTTTCAAATATCGACGATTATTTATTATAGTAATTTTTTTTTACAAGTTTAATGATCGAATATAATTTTATTATATATCAGAAATCAAAATGCAAAATTTATTTATGTCGAAACCTATATTAAGATTTTTATTAGCTATTAGTTAATAACTATTAATTTGTTTTGTGCTAGTTTATCTTTTCTATTCGCTCTTTTATCGTACACGTGAGATTTTACATTTTTTGTCCCTCATTGCTTGTTCTCTCACTTTATGATATTTTCATCGTAAGATTGACGAACACGTCATATCGCACTCACATTTATGCAATTTTGCGAACGCTTTCGACGAGCGGAGACGCGTGTATGCAATACGACCGTTTTATGATCGTGCATTTAGGCCGACGCGTTCGAATCAATAAATGCATTTCGCAGTTGTTGTGTTCGACGTTTTCCTTTGTTCCCTTTTTGCATATCGCCCTCCTTTGCATTATTACGCAGAGCAATGGCGAGATATACACAAAAATGTAAAATTTATGCGTATATAGTGTTCTAGAATCAGGAACAATACCAGTTTAATCTTTAGAGAGCTGGATTCTATTCTTTAAATCTTATAGCTTTTTCTCGAGCAAGGTTTAGTTATAATTTATCATTACAACGTTCCTTGCTACACAATATGACGCTGTTTTAACACCACTATAACGATTTTCCGTTTTGTGTAAAGATTAAACATAATCTACGAAATTGCGGTGTTTCTGAAACTTAAATGATCAAAAAGTTGTAAAATTAAAGAATTTTAATTCTCTCCGTCTTTCAGCTAGGAAGACAATTTCATGGAGGTTCATTATTCACTTTAACTTTACAACTTTCCAAGTTAGATATTTCAATGAGTAAGATCAAGATTGAAGTTCAGTTTAAATTAATCCCATTTGGCATTAAACGAAAGATAAGGTTTATCGGCTATTTATTCCTTCAAATTTGAATTCACTGTAATTTCCTAATTGTCGATCGATTGTTGAAGGTTTAAGAGGTCGTCGTTCAGTCGTTGTACTGCAACAACCATCGCTTCTTCCGTCTCCAGCATCTCTCATTAAAATAAACAATTGATAGTATCGCGACACCCTATACAGAGAATAATTTATTGTATCGATGTAGGTACATATATATATATATATATCTGGTGTGGATACCGCATTTCGAAGTTTGACCGATGGCCGTGCATCCCGACATATTTGCGACAGGACACGTACGGATCGCTTCGCGTTTTGCGATTTATGCGATCACCGCGAGCCGTCACCGACCGTTCGCATCAAGACGCGGAGAATGCTTTACGCGCGCGCACGTAACGCGTGTCTCACGCTAATGCACGGACGATGTCACACCGTTCAATTTCATGCTCCTGGTTCTACGCCTGGTCATCTCTTGCAAGGAATTTTCGGCTGACATCGGCATCGATAGCATTGCGAGACGTGTCGATTTGGAATTTGACGTTTTTAAAAGACATCGATATTTTTATTCGTTTGAACAATGTCGACGTTATTGATTCCTCGACAAGAAATGTTTGAAAAGTTTGAAAACAGCTGGATGGCTATTTAGTTAATGAGATGATTAATTGACCTCAAATTAATCATGAATAAGAAATTGAAAATTATTCTTTTGTTTTTTTGAGTGATCGGTTTAGGATAATTGTAGACATATTTCTTCAGTAAAATTAACTTTTATAATATGTTAAATGAACACATTTATTTATCTTAGAATTTAAATTATTTAATTTAGATTTTAAATTATTGTATGTTATGTGTTTTTACTTACGCTCATAAATTATGTTATTTTAACACTAAATATCAGTTAAATATCAGTTTAACGCAAAACATTCAAAACACAATCATATTATGTTAAATTAATGCTCGAATATGCTAAAAATTTCATACAAGAATTTTAACAAGGATCAGTTTTATCACAAATATAAAATAATATTTTTTAGTATATATAAGTTTTAGAAGTTTAAAAATTATCAATTATGTGATATTGTTTTATAATTATAAAGCAACAATCGAAGGAAAAGCTTATAATTATATTATTTTGAAGTAATTGATATGATTTATTATTTTTTTTTATTCTTGTTTTGAAGGATTTTATCATTAATCGTTTAACTCAAAGTTCATGTTTGAGAATTATATGATCCGCTATTGTGGCAAAATTGAAAATTAGTTGCATTTTGTATTAAATATGCAATGGAAATGAGCTTCTATTTTTCGTTCCATACAATAACAGAACCGAGTATTGTATAGAGAAAGAGCGATTCTGTTTTAATTTATTTAATTTTATGTACTCGCATATCCAGCAGATCTCGTTATCATGGGGATTATTTGAATTATATATACGTTATTAGACAAATTTAGAAAAGAAAAAAAGAGATAAAGAGAGAAACGTTGATTTTTTTTTAGTGAGAATTTATAATAAGAGGCTTTTATTTACTTTTATTAAAGAAATATTGATTTGAAACATATTGCACAGCTGTAATACAAATATTTTATTTAATTAGGCAACTATTAGCATATGTGCAGTAATTGACAAAGTAAATTCCAGTGACATTTACGCATATGTACATAATCCCGCGGCAATGTGTCCAATTTTGAAGGCTTATTCCTACATTAATCTCTGTATTACAGAGATCACAATATTAATGATTTACTGCATGGCGTAATTTATTAATTCGTAATATTGATTTTCATAATACCAAGCGTTATGAGTAAGATATAAGAAGATTCTTATTTGTTAAAATTTGAACAATATATGCAAATTTAATTATAATGTTATTTGTGTAATGAATATACATATATTGAATATATCAATATCAATAATGTTTGACATTACACTTGGATATCAAAGATTAGCAATTGTAACTCAATCTGATAATAACTAATCTAAAATAATATATTTCATTACCACGTATGTCAAAATATAAATTATCCATTTTTTTATTAATTTCAAAACGTCTATATCTGCATTTAGTAAATAATAAACTAAATTTAAATCAAGTTTAATTTTCTTGAGTTAAACTGTTTAACTTTATTGTTTTAGTTAAATTAATGACATAATGTTGGAATAGTGGTGATCTATAGAAATGATTAAAAATAATGCAAAAATTAGGAATAATTTAATATTATACATTTAACAGTGTACATTTAACAATACTTAATTAATTGTAAAATGTTACATTATAATTTGCAAAAATGTTATATTATTCGATATAATTTCGATATCGCAAAAAACTACAGTTTTATTAATTTAACAGTCATTACTGTTACGTTACAGTACTAACTGTATTTGTTGTGAACAAATATTTCTCATTTCGTAATTTCCAAGAAAATGAGTTATACCAGCTAACGTGAAAACAACGAACGGTTTTCGATAACGTTAACGTTGCTCGGCAATCTATATAAATACGTCGTTGTTTTCGTTCGACTAAGGTACTTCGCGCGAATTTTGGTCAAAAGTCTGACTCGATCGGAATTTTTCGTTACGTTACAGACGCTTTTTTCGGTGCATTCCCCGGCCGCGCATTCCTCGTATTTGCACACGCCTGATTGTACCAAATATTTGATGGTGAGGCATTCCCAGCAGCGCAGTCACAGAGTGATTTCTCTCGTACGGTGTTTGTCGGCGCGACACGACACTGCGACTCGTCGCGTCGGAAAAGGAACACGGGGGATGCCAATTTATCGCATTTCGTGTTACTTGTATATGGAACGCGCCATACGGCGACGACAGAGCCAATGGCGACCAATTATAGTGATTGCGCTTTGTTATCAATTTTGTAACTTTTGCCTAAACCGTCACGGTCAAATATCCTACGCATGGAAAATACACGATTGCGAGCATGTGGGGTCGATACGTCAGTGGCGGGCTGTTTTTTTCAGAATTTTTAAATAGTGAGATATATACGTACATACACACACATGTACACACACACACACACACACACACACACACACACACACAATACACGCATGCACGCATGCACGCACGACGCACGCACGCGCACACACACATATGTACATATATATATATTTTGCGTGCGTATCTGGCGGCTTTTCGGACGAGTGACGTATACCGTGTTTTTTTTTCAACTATAAATTACGGCGTATTTTGCGCATGGCGATATCCGGTCGGTCTGTTGCGAGGTATTTTTTAAATTAAATTTTTCGCTCGGTTTACTTTGCGATCGCAACGCAGCTTCGACACGCGGTTGGAAATGCACTGTCATGATGCACTATCGCATACGCGCGATCTAAACGTAAAATTGCGCTCTGGCGTTCCGCGATTATTCATTATAGAGGAGAGAGAGAGAGAGAGAGAGAGGGGAGGGGGCAAAGCTATACTAATGTTTTTTAAAGTAAAAAATATCGTTGTTGGCTGATTAATTTGCAATGATAGTTATCATGACATCCCTACAAGCCATTTATTTTATTTAGTAATTTTGTAGTAATTATCTTACGTTTAAAGAATTTTTATATACATATATTTTTTACATTTAAAGAATTTATATGAGATTAATTTTATTTTTTTTAACAATATATATATATATATATATATATATGTATATACATACATGCATATTTGTTGAGTTTTATTTTTTATTCCAGTTCTCGCATATATTTTTCAGATTTTATTTCTACATAGTTTATAATTTCTTTTTTTACACAAATGCAAATTTTTGTTAAACCTGTTTATCTGAAAATGCCAATATTACTTTGCAGACGTAGTTTAAAACTTCTAATACTGCGTTTGCGTTTTTATCGTTCTGTCCATACGATTTATTTTCGAGATACGCATTTTCACGCGAGAGAGAAAAGTCCGACAGCCGAGCTCCAAGGTTTTATCTTCGTTCGCGATGGACACGAAGTTCGATCGAGCCTTGGTCGACGATTACGCGATATCCACGTAGATCGAAACTGCCACGAAGCGGCACGTCGACTGGCGTAATGCGGAATGTGGAAGGATCGACATGTCCATCGCTTCGCGATAGAAAGCCTCGGGACGTTAAAGAAAGTTACGATTCAACTCACTTCGTCGACAGTTTAGCTGAGAGTTTTTCGAATCGATGTATCGTACGTTTGCATACGTTCGTCATAAAATTGAAAAGGGAAGCTTTTTACTAAAATCCATTCTGTTTAATTCATTGTTAAGTAAATGAAATGCGAATCTTATTTATCCATTTGTGTTGATTAATTTATTACCTAATAGTTTTTTGGCAATATTAAATTCTTTTTGTATAATTAAATGCGAGTGGATACAGAAAAAACGATTTTATTAAAGTTCAAAAAATGCAATTGATGCAGATCTAACAATAATTTTTGTGAACTATCAAAATAACAATCTAATAGCAGAAATTTCAAACAATACTGCAAAAAGTTTTGACATTTTAACAATCAGTTTGAATTTAATTATTTTGATGATTTAGCAAAAGATTTTAGATTTGTATTTCATTAAATTTTTAAATAGCAAGACTTTTCGTATAAAACAATTAAAAAGACAAATGTAAGTTGATACGGATATATCACTTGTATCAGAAAATCATGTGGAACCTCAGATTTATTTTCTGGTTCAATAGATAAACCAATAGACAATCTCTTGATTATGAAGATTTACATAATTAATTTATGTACAAAGTGCGTATTACGTGGGCTTTGATGTACTCGTTGCTGTAATACGTATGTTAATAAGTCAGAGAATAAGCTTGCAGGTGCGAATGCGAAATTCACATCCGAATTTCCTATATATCCATGTAATTTCGCTGGGATGTTTTCGCAAAACGGATCATGAATTGGATGGATATTCTACCGGGAAACGTCATGATGCGAAAGGTTTTATTACGCATTCGTGCTCCGATAATGCGCAGCAATAATCTAGTTACGAATTTCGCAAGATAATCCAGGCTCAACTCTAATTGAACGATGTGCCTGTCATTATCGAACGACGATCCGCTGGAAGTAGTTCGATTGAGCGCCTCTAAATTTTGCTGAATGACGTACGATGACAGGTTGTAATTGAGTGGATCGACTGATCAATTGGAACTACGACAGAACGCAATAAATATGAATCCAAATTGTTTGTAATGCTGTAAGTATATTTATGAACGATCGTTAATTATTAGATTAACACAATTTGTTATTCTCATAAGAGTGTTCTTATAAGACATATTTTTCCAGAACTGAATACTCTTTTTTCCTTTATCAATTTTTATTTAATCAACTGAATCACAAAACATATTAAATTCATTAAATATATAATGTCATATCATATCTCTCTCTCTTCAATTTGATTTTTTAAAATCATTTTTGTATCTAGATCATTACGCTTCTATCCAATATGTCGTTTATAATTTAATTAAAATAATGAAGTTAAACAATTTAATTCCAGAGAATGTATTAAATTTGATTCAGTTTAGTTCATTATTTACTAAGTGCATTCGTGCGGATGAACGTTGTTTATTTTGAAAGTAACCACAGAAATTGATTAATTTACATTTTGACATACGAGGAAGTTAAAAGTTACAAAATGTTATTTAACTGAAAAGATTGAGTTACCAGTGCTTTTTTGACCTAACAGTGTTTACTTAATATTTAACGATTTTACATGCTATTTGTATTATTAATTAATAATAGAATATTAATGCATTCGAATTAGTAACAATTTTTATGCGACATTTAGAAAATAATTATACTTATAACGCAATGTAATAGTTAATTAGAATTTAAAAAATTTGTATTAATAAAATTGTTTAATTTAGAATTTTTCTTGTGCGATGTGTTTACAGTGTTATTAATAAGATACATGTAATATTAAAAAAATAGTATTAAACAAATTAGTATTAGATGATATCCTTTTCAACAAATGAATATGAAATCGAGCTTTTTTTCTTTGAAGATCATCATTTATCGCAATTTTTTTAAATCTCTAAAATATCTTTCTCATGAAAAAAATTAAATAAACTGTATCTTTAATTAAGACAACATCTTCTCTGAAGAAATTAAATTAGGTATCTTTAAAACATCGTCTCTTAAAAATAAAAAATTAACTTTCTCTATTTTCAGTTTGAAACAGAAAAATAAAATCACCTTCCGCGCTTTCATTGCAATTAGTGTCTTTATAAAGAGATGATTTCACTAGTTATTCCTCACTAGTTAAACTCATGCTCATGATCGATGATTCAAGATTGATGTAGTTTCCAACGAACTTCTTAATGGCGCTCGATGCTTCGATATGTGTCGGTATCTGGTCATGACATCGCTCATATCCAAAAGCGACATTCGAGCGATGACGTTGATGAAACTAATTACTCGTGTAGGCAAAATTTGCGAAAATTAGGGACATTACCATGTATTTGTTCTCCTTGTCTTACCGCTACCTTTTCGCTTCTAGAAATCTTTTGTGTCTTCATTGTTGCATTCGATTCATCCAATGAAACTACTTTTCCATATCTCTGAAGCGGCACAATTCGCTTGATATACGTTATTATCTTTATATTTCGTAAGATTTTAGCTACACTGTTAACTTTCTTTCGTTTGTTTCGATTGTGTGCGTGTCACGCTAATAATGAGTTGAAAATAATTGGTTAAATCTTAACCAATTATAAGTTAATTCAAGTTTAAGTTTAATTAATGCAATATAATGATGAAAAGCGTATTAAAGATTAGAAGATAGATTTTATACGATTGTGTAGTATGTAGAGTTTGAAAAAATTTCGCTAGCGTAATATAAATCGTTGATGAAAGCAAACCTGCCTTTCTCTATTTTTTTGCATGTGAAAAAAGTATTTAAAAAGTGAATACTGATAACGTGTTTTCAATGTATTTTTTTAGATAATTGTTGTTAAAAGAATTTGATAATTTTGCATGATTCTTTTTTTTATTTTTTTTATTTGAGTTTAGGTATATATATTTTAATCATGTGATTTTATATTAATTTTATTTAAAATTAAATTTTTAGAAAAAATTTTATATTATATTGTGAGTAAATAAATTTTCAGGATGTAAGATTTTGGGATTTAATGTCGTATTTTAAACGATAAAATTTTTAAAGAATTTTGTCATGCAATAAATGTTAATACTAGTCATTTGTCGTTTTTGTTCCTTATAGTTCAGTGAGTGAAAAAACAAGCGATAGTATTTGCGTACAATTTACAGAAATGAATTTAATTTAATAGTAAAATTTTTGTTGATTTTACTTTTCTGTAATATATCATAGCTGTCATAAATATTCAAAATGTTAAGTAATTGAAAATGTTTTAAAAAACTTTTAGCCACGCATACACACACACACACACACACACACACACACACAAGTCAAAGAGTGGTATGATTTTCAATAATTTCAATTAAAGTGATTTATTGTTACTTCTTATTTAATTAAATTTTTGATGTGTTAGATTGTCAACTTATTTACTGCCATTTCATGTCAATAAATTGCATAAAATTTTGTTTAAATAACCAAGAGCTGTCGTGATTATTCAGTATTGCAACTATTGCATTGGTCCTTTCAACCATTTTAAAATCAAATGAACCGATTTAATTAATTCAGTTTTCATTTAATAAATCGGTGTTTGATGTTTAAATTCGTGATTAATTTTAATAGAACGGATTTTAATAGAAAGGATTGTTAGAATGTTTGTAATTTGTTTCGATTATTGTTTATGAAAGGCATTATTTTTTTATGCAATATTAAATATTTTTCATATACGATCCTATGAGATTTAATATTTGTGAGGTTTAATTATTTTGATATAAAAATATTAAATGTTTTTTTTTATACAATAATATTAATATATTTTTTATTAAATAAAAATGATGTTAAATTTACATTCACGTTAGTATCTGATTAGGAAAGTATTTATGTCAGTTTCGTTTCAGTCACGAATATAATTGATTCATCTTGAAATTCATCTGATTTTTCCCATTACTGCAAAATTATAGGGCGATACGCACGCGACCAGATAGGCAGGCGTCTTTACCTTTTCAAGGAAAGTGTCATAAACCATCTACATCCGATGACTCTTATCTCGTTCCCCCTTTTTTGTTCTTATGATTCCCTGGTGCGTGCTTCTGATTCGTTAGCCTTAATGCGTCAGCTCTTTACGCCTCCATTTCACCTACCCCAGTTGTCGTTCATTTTCCCCTTGTTCGATTTTCTCTTCTTCGATTATTCGTTCGCTGATGCCTCTTTTTCTCGAACACGCAAATATTTTTTTCTTCTCCCATTTTCTCATTTCACGGACGACTGAGCAAATGGCGTTTTGAGATCTGAAGCTAATAACTGTCATAGATTTCAGAAAGAATATATATATGAGCAAAAGACATTGGAAAGAATGTGTTTTTTTATTTTATAAGAATTTTTTTTAGTCTGTGATTTGTTTCTTATTAGTTAATTAATATTAGTTTATCTGTCAAATGCAATGATATGTTTAAAAATAACAATAATTTTGGAATGTATGATACTCTATTTTGAATCAGATAACTACTGGGCTTTAAAGAAAAAATACTTTTTTAAAATATAAAAATTTCTAAATATTTTTATATTGCCGGTCTGAACTTGCCCTTTTAAATAATATTGCTAAATAAATACAAAAATATTGTTAAATAAGTACACGAAAAATAAATGTTTTGTGAATTATCTAATAAAACTTAAAAAATTGACAAATATTTTTGAATGAAAATTATGCAATTGTGTATCTTTGGATAATTGGCGAGATTTTTGTATAGGAGCCTCATTCTCGAAAAATGTCATATTCCAAAAGGAAATCCTGAGGAAATCTATAACATATGTAACGTATGCTGTAGTATTTTAATGTTTTTGTGTATAATATATTTCAAGAATGCAACTCCAGATCCGTTTCTGCTGAATGAACATTTCGCAAAATGGGCCATGTGATAATGACGTCCTGGATATTTTTCTCGTAGCACAGCTGAATATAATGCATGTTCCCGTAATTGTGGTTCGTTTCCGGCATACGCCTTCAATCTATTTTTCCACCGTTGTACGTCGCTCGGTACTTTACCATTGAACCCCTCGTTAATTTGCATGCGGTAATTAGATACGCGGAAGCTCGCGTGAAGGTGTACCAGAATCGACCTTCTTTTTTCCGAACCAAAGTGTTTCAAGAATGAGAGGGCGAGTTCACTATCCGCGAAAAAATCGCAGAGAAGCTCTTTTTGTGTAACAGTAATTGGACGCTTTTTATATAAAAGACTCTATACTATCTGCAATACGGCATTGTTAAAATTGGTGCTCTGTACAAAAGACTATAGTACTAAAAAGTTGAACGTCAGTTTTAACAACGTTCGAGTTGAATAACAATTTGGCAATTTATATATGTCTAGGAAATATTTATATAGAAAAGAATTATATACCACGTAACGACGGAAAACAAATAAAATAATTTAATTACTTTATACCTATATATATAATATATATAGGTATATTTAAAAAATATGCATATATATTTATATTTATAGATTTATACTAAAATATTATAATAGTTGTATTCAAAATTCAGTGGTTTGTTTGTAAAGATATATTTTGTATCATGTAGCATAAATAATTTTTATTATGTAAGATTTTCTTTCGTAGCATTCTTTTCCCTAAAGAAATAAAGAGAGACAGAGAACTTTTGAAAGCCTATCCTTCAGCTTTGACATAGAATGTGTTCATTTCCTTTTATGTAGTGTTCTTTTATCGTATAGGAATTCTCAATTTAAAGGCTTTTATATAAAAATATATCGAAAATTTCTTATTTAAAATTGCTTTTCAATATTGTTTAAACATATATTGAAATATATGAGGAAATATTTTTTACTGCGGCAAACTTATGATAATAATAATAACAACAACGTGTATAACAAAGATTTTTTTATTAAATATTTTTATTAAATATTTTATATATTTTTATTAAATATTTCGATCTTGTAATACTACAGAACTTAAAAATTTACCTGAAAAAGACATCGCAATCTCAACTGTTTTTTTTATAAAAAATGATTGCAATGGCGACTAAAGGAAAATTTATTACGAACTTACTTGCACACCGTGGGGAGAATGTCTTTACTCTATATTTGTAGAAATATGTGTTCGAAAACTTTTCTCTTTCGGAGTGTACTCATTTTTCAAGCTCGTATTGGTCGTGCCACTATTTCCAGAATATATTGCAACTAAACAATCTATTCCCCAAACGCTCAACAAAAATGGATTCAACGAAAAGTATTTTTATATAAAGCAGCAATGTAAACAATACAGGTACTTAAACTCAAAACTTTTAAAGTATTAAAATTTAAAAGTTTAAATATTTTAAGAGTAAAATTTAAGTGCTCAGTTTCTTTTGAAACTAATATTTATCAACTGAATATCTTCTAAATACTTTTAAATACTTTAAAATTGCAACTTAAAGTTTCCGCTTTTACAAGCAAAATTAGTCAGAAATTTAGTTAAAATTGAACATAAACGGATTTCGTGAAAATAAGAAGATGCTTAACAAAATAAATAAAGTGAAACTTGACTTAACATTGACAATTGTTTCAACGAGAAACGTTCGCAATGCTGTATTATTATTTCGAACGATATTGCTTCTTTCGTGCCACTTGCTTGTTTGTATTATTCTTGCCACGTGCTCGAAAGCGCGCGGGAAAACGATATCGTTCGTGGCTTTTCATGCTGCAGGCTATATGCGATGCAGTGTACGGTATATGTGCATTTACATCGTGTGGTGTTCGACCATGTGCGACATGCATTTGCGATCGACTATCCGACACCTCTGATAGGTGACGGATCTTTTCGTATCGCCGCGACCGTTGTCGTTTGGTTGCGATCGCAAAAGCAAATAGAAACAAGTTTTCATTTATGCGATGCATTATTTGTGAATGCAATGATTTAAATTATAGTTGTAACTTTATGTGACATTGCGTTAATTCATT
Source organism: Acromyrmex echinatior (assembly GCF_000204515.1). The sequence goes on from NW_011627210.1 coordinate 1,642,139, forward strand.
CCGAATCAAGTAAAAATTGACTCCTTTTGAGTGAAATTGTAAACGAAACTGAAGTAAGTGTATAAAAATTAATGCAATTTAAAATAAAAATCTTGTAATTTATTGTGTAATCAAGAATGCAAGAAATTAGTGTTTTATCTTCAATATAATAAAAAAATGATGCTTTTATTTAACATTATTAAAAAATGAATCGTGTAAATTTATACAAATTTATAAAATTCAATGAAGAAAGAAAGCTTTATTTAAAGATGAGATAAAGAATTGGAACGAATTTGTGCAGCCAGTAAATTTAACTGACGTTGGTCAAGACAGACGTAAAATGATTAGAGATAGGTCTTATTAACAATTTACGAAACTATTTTTGACACGCTGCATCCGATACGTCATAAAGTTTTACAGCATGACATTTATGCTTGTCACTATTAATGTTATTGCGCATAACGAATCCCCGTCTAGCGCACCTTACCGTTTTGAGCCGAAATTGCATTATTGTAGGATGACATTATCGTAATTGTTTCGCCAACTCGCGATGCTCGGAGCAAGATGTATAGTTGTTGACATCTTAAGCTTTCAAGAACGTTTAAGTGTCCGCGTTACTGTCTTAGCTTTAATAATTGACTTTCCAAAGCTCTGCGTGATATCAGGATTATGCCCGAATTTTCTCGTTTTTTCCTTACTATTTTGATATACTTATGTCGGAAATGTAAGACTTCATTTTTCTTTGCACATAATTACAGGCAAATACATGTGCAAAAAATGAATTTATTCAAATTGCGGAAACATATAAAACAGTTAAAATTTTTTGTCGACAAATTATGTTTGTATAAAGTTTATGAAGTTAGCTCTAAATATGAATTTTTACAGAATTGATTAAATGATATTTGATTGTCCATGATTTCTCCACATTTATCTATAAATAATAATAATTTATTGCTAGTGTAAGCATCTTAAAAAAAAAATGTAAATAATTTATTGCGAAAATATTATCTCAGTCGGGATTTCGTAAAAATTCATATTTAGAGAGAAGGGGGCGTCTACTTTATAATCTTATATAAACACGATTTGTTGATCTTTAAATATTTCAGACCTTTTACTCTTCAGATATGTTTATTGATGCCGCTGTTCTTTCGTGTACAACTATAATTTATATATCACATTTATATAGCACATGTTAAATTTTCCGCTTACGGAACCAGTCGCCTATGCAGCCATCGATTATTATTACAATTTCTGTAATATTCCGTTTTATTCACGGACGCGTATAAATTATTGTTCTCGAATAGTAATTAACGGCCGTACGGTGGCAATAACGGATAGTAATTCTGGCGATAATTTGAATTGGATGTAACGTATTATAGCAAAATAATGATTTTATAGTGCTCGCGCGAGTACTTCGAAGCGGCGGCGATTGTTTCCGATAATCACCGCTCGTAAATATCCGGCTACACCTTTTAATAGCTCCGAATAAATTAAATGTTTGCCGACGATACCCTACTCTTCAACGATGATCGCGATCGGATTGTGTCGAAATGCAGTGATAAGTGATTGCGTGAATCAATTGTAGTGACAATTAAAATAAGAATTACCAGACATATCCTTTCTTTCCGTCAGATCAACGCTGTTTGTATTCTTAATTTGTTCTTTTTTATTGCAAAGTAAACATTTAAAGTAGTGTTCAATCTTTAATTATTTTCTTATACAAACACGTAATATTATTTGAAATAATTCTTAATTTTGAAATTAAGAAAAATTGAAGGTGTTGTAATATAAATATCCCTTTTAAAATCTAAAGTTGATTTCTCTTCTTACATTTTATGACAAATCTATCTTTAACACTGCTCTTTTTAATTACGTAATACAATTTTTAAAAAGGAATTAGAAATATTATTCAAAATTTTGTTATACATACAACTAAATATAAATAAATTTTTATATGACGAGAAGAAATAATAACAAAAAGAAATTTATGAAAGAGATATCTCGCAGACAAAAAGCAGACCGAATATATGACATTAATTAAAGTTGCTGAGTTGAAGTGGATTAAGACAAATTGGAAAATATTTTTTCATTTGTGAAAAACTGAAGTGAGTGGATTAGTTGATACACGTAAAATATAATAGACATGACACCTGTTAATCGGTACGTCGCGATGTCGCGAGAGGATTGACCTGCACGGAACTGTCTGAATAACAGACGCGCGTAACGTACGCGCGAAAGTATGAACACGGGTAATAAATGATCGTCGCGTTCGTACAAATTTTCCGTGGACTGTGACGAGAGCGAGACATTAATGCGGCCGCATTGGCCGCGGCGTGGCGAAATGTGGCTCATCGCCGGAAAGCTGACGTTGCTCGAAGTCATCGCGCGACGCGGCCTGTCGAATTTGTCCATATCTCCGGGGGACGCCCACTGTAACGCGGCATCGTTAGCTGGTCTCGTCGACTTTATGGACATATTTATGTTTGTCACGAACTGTATACAGAACGCGTTGCGGCAATATTAACGATCACCCACGCGGCAAAGCAAACGCGGCGCGCCGCCGCTCTTCGCGATTAATATCCACGCTTTCTGCTAGCGGCGGCGTTTGGATTTATAGAACGTAATGATATATTTGCCGCGTGCCGTAATTATGTATTACCGCGCTTATATCCCACGTACTCCGCCTCGTAATGCGGGACACAAATGTAATGCCTCCTCCGACAGGTCGGGACAATCCATTCGCGTTCGCGCCGTGAGAAGAGTATATTCATCGTTATTGAGTGGATATTTATTACATCGCGCGCACGATGAAAAATTCATTCGACGTTTCAATACAGATGCGCGTTACAAGGCTCTCTATATTGATCGCACTTTGCAATCGTGTTTTTGTGTATTAGTAACGAAAACATTACAACGACAATAAGCGAAGTAGCAATTGATGTTTTCACGAAAAATTATTCACACGAAACATTTTTGGACGAGATTTATATTAAATGATCCTGATTTGACGCACGTGCACGTTTTGCGATGAAAGTTTATGAATAATACCATCAAGAATTTTATAAAAAAATTATAATATACATATATTGATGAATATTTATTTCATAATAATATAATCGATATAAGTTTAACAGGAAACGAAAGCTTTTGATCGTGTTTACTAAGCGAAAACGTATCCAATAAATTGTATAAGAATTTTATTCGCAGGGTAAATAAAAATTTAATCATTTTTAATCTACATTCGATAAATATACACGTCACGTCGATCTTTTTTATCGAACATGTTGATTTACAGAAATACAGATTTAGAAATTGCAAATATCTGGCCTCGGACATTCGTGCTTTTTTTTTTTTAAAGACACGCGACCGTTGATCACATTTGCGATAAGTCGCGGTAATTGATTGTGAATAAATTGGTAATTCGGAGATAGCAGCTACCATCGCTGCTTGCCAGGCCACATAATTAATTCCGCGGCGTTATCTTTCTGTTTCAGGTGAGTCGACGCCGTCGAGAAAATGGACGAGCTCTCTCCCCCGGGGCCGTTCAACTCTGAATACGCGTAAATCTTACGTACACATGTGAGAGCGAGCAGCTCGGTACGTACTATCGACGCGTATTTCTTTTAGAATACGGCGCGAACCGACAGTTAAACTATCTGGCAATGTCTGGCTATTCGCAGATCAAGCGTATGAATTTTCCTTACGAAAGCTTACAAATAAAAAAATGTTCCGCTGCGGAAATATTTTATTTGGACTGCTTTTTATACAATACATTTATTTAATCAGTGATACGATACTTATATGTATCTTAGAAAAAAATATATATATATCTTATTAAATAATCTGAAATAGAAGAAATAGTATTTTCTAATTAATATATTATAGTATTTATATATATGGTATATATGTGAATGAATTCAAAATATTCTTAAAATTATATTATATATGACTTCGTACGTCATGAAATAAACAATAAAAACATTACAGTTTTATAATTTCTACTATTTTAAGAATTACTTTTTATTATTTTTAATTATATTTTTTATTAAAAAATATTACGATCAATTTTTATTATAAAACAATTTTTTTGCATCTTTGTTAGATGGTTACTTTTTGTCGGATTTTAAACTGATATTTTCTGCAATCAATTTTTATGCTATTAATTTTACAAGAAATTGTAAGACTCAATTTATGTATTTACATACGTGTTCCAATCTATTCTTACGTGATCTTTGTATCGTTCCATAATTGCAATCGAATAACAAGTCGCTCGACTGTGATAGCTCGCGGTGAATTCCCGTCCAGAGACCAACAAATCATGCACCAATCATTTTTGGTGGCACGCTAATTGGATGCCGAGTTCGTGGCTCCCCCCCCCCCCCGGGTTACTGATAACCGAGCGCAGCCAATTTAGAGACGCGCTCCGTTCTGCTATCGCTCATCCCACATATGCCAATGCGCCTGTTATGGTTGTAAAGTGATTTCAAATTCTGGCGTGTATTCGGATATTCGAATATTACCACGATTCGATCTTCGAAATTGATTTTATTTGACCTACATCTCCGCATAATGCAATTATTTACACATTTATATGTTTATTGTCGGTGTAGGATAAGATGGTATAATTTTGAACGCGGCAGAATTTCGAAATAAGATTTGAATCCAATTTTCGAGATTCAAATTTCGTAATTCTAATTATATTGTATGAAGAATAGGTACTGAAGAATACAAAATAAGAAAGAACCAAATTTGAACCTCAAAAATTATATTTAAGTCTTATTTTATTCAGAAATGTATTACGTTTGAAGTTGTATCAGTTTCTTATCCTATATCGCGTGACAAAGATAATTTGAAGATGTTGTTTGGGCTACAAGATATCTAAATACCTTGAAAAATTAATTCTGATATTTAAAGAAAGCAGTATCTCGTAGGTATTTTAAATATTTACGTCGACCACGTGTATTCTCGAGACACTGTCCAGTACTGTCAACGTACGATATACGACATTCGCAAGATCCCTCTAAGAAAAGAGCTGTAGTTCGATATCGGTTGTCACGTTATTCGCAACCCGCCAACCTCAAAAGCGAGCAAGGAAACTTCTTGCTCAGTCTCCCTCTCTCTGCTTCGTCTCTCTTTGTATTGGATCGTTGTGTCTCCCGTTCGCCTGTATATCCTGTAGACCGCCGCCGTCGCCTCGTTTTGTACGTTTTCCTTAGAGTCGACAAGCTTGATGCGATCGCGAGCTTATTCGCCAAGAATTTCCTCCGGAAATACGCGCGCGTCCGTCGATCGTGCGAGCCACTTAACATAAAAGAAGTAGGTCATCCACTCTCGTTTCCTTTTGGTCAAGGACTTTGATAGAATGGAAGATGAGCCGCTAGTCGCATTCGCGAATCAAAGAAAGATCTGACACGATAGAAGCTGTAAATGCCAGAAGAAAGTATCTTAGAAAATGATAATATTGGTAAGAGTAAATAATTTTTATTAAGAAACGTAATAAAAAATGACACTTAAAACTGTTATATGTCAAGTATTCAGTATGAAATCATTTCGATGACGTGTACGAGAGAATATTATTAAAGTTATATTTGTATTGCGGTCTTTCTTTCTTTCCTATCAGTCAAGAACTCAGAATAGAGAACGATTTGTTAGCTGTATTTATTAAACAGAGAGTGATACAGATAATTTGAGAAATGTATTTCATGAGAATATTCACAATATGTTATTGAGATGTGAGGACCGTGAAACTTCGATGGCACTTCTCTCTTGTCAGGCTTATTTGCGTCTCCCTCGTATTTCTCGTTTCCTTTTGATAAAACATCCTTAAACAGAAAAGAGCTTATTATTTGCTCGAGAAAAGCTGTGTGAGTAATTTTAGAAATATAACAATATTGAATATTATTTGAATTTTAATGATTCTATTATTGATATTAAGTTTAACTTTTTGTTAAATTCCTAATGTCAAATTATATCCAGTTTGAGTTATTTTTAACCATTTTTATATAAGTCGCCCCTACTCAATATGTTATTAGTTTAACTAAAACAATGGTGTTAAACAATTTAACTCTTAAATTTAAATTTGAAATTTAAAATGTATTAAATTTCACTCAAATTTAGTTTATTATTTACATATATTGCATATGTTAATATGAACGTTGTTGTTTACTTTAAAATGAATTACAGAAATAGATTGATTTACGTGTTGACACATATAGAGGTTAAAAATAACAAAACGTTTTACTGAAAAAATTGGATTTTATATTTAAATACCACTCACTTCTTTTATATTTAATAATGTGTAATAAAGGTTTTTTTAATTTATTAATTTCGGAATGATTTTGCGATTTTGTAGAAAATGTCTTTTTGCAAAGTTATTATTTAATTTTAATTAATATTTAATTTTTTTGACTGAATAATTGTTTATTATGAGTTTCTCGATGGAGACGATGTTAGATATATACGTATTTATTGTATGTATCAATTAATAGAAAACTTGAATGAATACATTCATATTCTTATTCAAAGAATAAATGATTTTGCTGAAATATCAAAAAATTTACTTGGATACAGATCTGAAAATAATTTTGTTAAATCATCAAAAATTTATGTAGAATTATGTAGCTTAAGCATTGATAACAATACAGTAAAAAGTTTTAACATTTTAATTTCAGTATTCTACGTAATTATTTCGATTGGTCAAACAAAGTTATTTTCAGATCTTAGCTAAATTTTTAGTTACACTTCAACAAACCGTTCCTTCCGTGTACAAAATATAAAAGCTTAGGACGGCGTTATTCATTACCACGATACCTAGAGATTATCGCACTTCAGGGTCAGATTTTCTTCTGTTGAACATCGCGCGAGTCACGCACGCGTGTTCTCGCGGTTTATCTTAACAGCCACGAGAAGTCTCGTGATAGGATCTGGACATCTTATATTCATGTTTACGTAATTACTGCGATTTTAACATGCTTGTGATTCATATCGGACAGCATTCGTTTTATTCGCGCACGCTTGCAAAAATCTCACAAAAGCGCGAAATACGATATACGATATACGACGCTATGCCATCGTAGATTTACTTTATAATTAAGCAAATACTAAAGACATGATACGCGATGCAGTGTTCCACAATAAGTTTTCGTAATACGAGCGTCGATCGATTTACTATCATACTGAGTTTTTGTTGTTTGAATTTATTGAAAGCGTCACTTTTGAAAAAAAAAAACGTGAGAAATCAGCGGATTTTCACATTCTATTCGTGTGGAAATGCTGAATATGTAATCGTCAACGATGTACATTGCTGATGGACTGACGGATCGACAGTCGACATTCGACGTTATCTGACCACGTTTACGGAAATAGATATGCCAGATAAATGGCGTAGCTTAATTGGAACGTCGATATGGCATAATGGTATTGACGACGACGAGGGAAAGCAATATAACACATCTCTTCCTTCGTTTCCGCTTGTATTGCACTTTAAGCCGTATTGGTTCGAGATTCTGATGGAGTGTACGTGCCGGAAGAACAATGTAACCGACATGCCTGGACCGGAAAATTTTCGTTGATCGGGTCAACGAAGTAACTTCGCGTCGTCGAAAAGATTCTCAGATGAACAATATTTGTTCTCGATAGCAGAGTGAAATCGAAAAATATTTTGTTTGTTTCGATTTGGTGCGAAAACGAGACATCTTGTTTGTGTTCTTTTCGTTTGCGAGGAAGAAAACATCCCGATTTCTATGGGTGTTTTCGCAAGTCGCGTTCAGTAACTACGTTTAAAACTGGTTTTCCATTTTAATTAAATTTTAATCAAATATACAATTCACAAAGTAAATTATTTTGACTATCGGAAATGTTTTTTTTTTTTACTAAATAATATTGCCGGTATAGTCTTTGTTGATTAAACGAACTCGTTGCGACAGAGCAGCTCGCACTTCCGGTCAAGAGAAACAAATATCGCGCGCCACGACGTCGCTTGCAGCGCGAAACGTTAATAACCGGGAGTGATGTATGGCCGAAAAGTTTATATTCCGGCCAGACGCGGGGGTATTATGATAGATTACGCAACATTCCGCGCAGAGGATGCTCAACGAAGTTAACAAGTTGATTAGTCGGCGTGGCGACGATTTAAATAACGTTACGTCGCGACGCCACGCCGTGCCGGTAGTGTTAGCAGTGCGGCAGCCTTTCAACATGGGAATAAATATTCGTCTAAAAGATATTATAGTAAATTTACGAAATTATATTATTTAAGAAAATGTTAAATTCTCTCTCTCTTTCTTTCTCTCTCGAAACTACATTTTACGCCGAGACTCCCTTTACTATGACATGAGAAAACTAATCTTTCGAATTTACATGAAATATTCAGGAAACAACAGTTTTGCTGAAGTATCTAAAAATTTAGATATAGATCTAATAATAAATTTTTGTGGATTATCAAGTAAAATTATTATTTATTATTAATACATTAATCGAGCATTCAATGTTTGGATTGAAATTATTTCATTAAACATTTAATATTACCACTTTTTTCATTGTATAATATTTGTATGTTAGTTTTAGAAGTATAAGATATACAGTCTTTTAATTGATTGTATTTTCTTGAAAAAAGCGGTAATAAAAGCAAGAGAAGATTAACAAAATATTAAAATTATTATTAAAATAAATATTTTTTATTTTTATTTTTGTTAAATATAGAATATTTACGTCCCATTTGTAAGGATGCTTTATATTTATGTCAAAGCTGTAAATCTAGATATTAAACAGCTCGAATATTAAAAGAGATATTAAGATTTCTAGGACAATTTATTCAGGTAATTAATTCGTCTGGCAGATGTCTTTAAATAATTAAAGATTCTCAGAGGTTTATCTACCGTAAGAACTCTTCTTTGGAGAATAGCCAAGTATACTTGCATAATCTCAGGTAATTTATTTGAAAAGATGCGAAAAATTATTAAAATTAGTTTTTAAACTGATTAAAGTGCTTATCATATTAAAATCTTTTTAAATTTTTATATTACTTGCGTATAATATGTCAGTAAGGTATTCTTGTTAAAAGTTTTTTTTTATTTAATTTTGATTTTTATTTTTTATTGATAAAATTGACACATAGATAATTAAAATAATATAACATTTTCATTTCAATGATTTTCTATATAGCAATTTAAAATAGCCGCGACAGTATATCATCAGTTATATCATTTATTCAACCCATTTCATTTACATTATTCATTCGAATTTTTAGGTGTTATTTCCAAGAGACAAAGGCAACTAGCCATAAAATATGCAGATACAAAACAATGAATCGTTTGCATTAATCATAAAAGTAGTTACGATAACAATGTGTACAATAAATAACTAAATAAACGAAATACATAGCGATGTTAAACATCGGTTATAAATTCAGCGATAATTTTCTCGAAATATTGTATATACAATCATAAACTTTCTCGCTTTTCACCAATAATAAAAATAGCATGAACTTTCGATCGTAGAATATTCTTGTTAGATTCGCGATTACGCTCGCGCAGCGCAGAATGTTTCTTAAACCGCGGGCTATACTACGAGAAACTATACAACCACGACCGTCAAATAACGCGAAACTGCAAGCAAATAATACGAAAGTGTGTATCGCGGTGTAGTTTCACGCGAAACCCATTGGCGAATTTCGCAGCGCGGCGAATTATTACGATGGCGACCATTCAAAGCGGAATATGCAAAGCAGAAACTTAACAGTGCTTGCTAGCCGCGTGAGCTTGGAAACTTTTACTTCGCTCTCCTCCAGAGATTTTTTCGCTCGCCTTTCCTTCTCACCCCTCGTTCTTCGATTTGCAACTTCATTACCCGAGACGGCAATCCTCAGGCTCACCTTGCCTTATGGAAAAACTCATCGCTGTTGTCGCTCTCGTCGTCCCTCCTTATAATTTTTTCGATTAAACTTGCTAGCTACTTTTTACGGTAGATGTGAAAAAAAATAATATAATCACTATCGTCGATCATTTAAACAGCGATTGCGTCTCAACATCATAGGGATTAACACGCTTTTAAAATGAGGACCCGTCCCATCATCGCGTTACATGAGCTATTTCGTTACATGATATCACGTCGAAAGAACGATAGTGTCATTTTATGCTTCATCAAACGAAGATCGATACTGTAGAGATAGCTTCTAGTGGATTTATCTTGATGATGCAAATGAAGATTCAGAAGGATGTTCTACATTTGATGTAACTTGCTTTAACTCGATAACTTTGATGTAACATATAATGTAACTTGCAACTTCATCATATTTCTACATAGGTATGTAAATAAGTTCTCGAGATTACGTCTCTAATTTATATCTGCGATTTATATTTTGACCGACATATAAGGTTCATATTACTCCATTTTCTTCATAAAATATTAATTTAAATTTAAATATTGGCAAATGCTGGAATAGATCTGCACATTTACAAGAATATGTGCATTATGTTTAATTACATGTAATTTTAGATGTTCGCTAATGCATCTGAAATCAACATAGCTTTGGTAACTGTGAACTTCGACTTATATGGTTTGCAAATCGAAAAGCTTACGTCATTCCGTTGCTTTTTCCCTCGCAAACAACGTGGAAATGTCGTCTGGCGACTATACGCCTAGCATTTGTACGGGGCAAAAGCTGGCGAACGTTGAAGACTTCTAGCAAAAAGCTTCATCGGGAAAGCCATCTCGTCAAAGACGAGACTTCTTTCCTACTGCCTCCCTTTGCTACACGCCCACAAACAAATACATATGTGTAGATGAACGGTACGTCCGAAGCTCGATCGATCTTCCTAGGAAGAGAAATCCTTCTCGGGAGATCGCGTAACGCTTATCCTGTGTACATATGTGAGCTCATTTCCATTGAGCAAAGTTGAGGAGTAATGCTGGGAAATGTGTCATATAAGCATACAGGCAAAAGATGGTTTGGGAAATTCAAGTTTAGGATATCTACTCTCTTATTCATTAAATCATATTTGAAGTCTCGATAAAAAATTCTTTCTAAGAATGGTTTATGATAAAATAGCATATTAAATTAAAATAGATAATGGAGAATTTGAATGATTAAGAGACTCTTTTGAATTTTTTAAAAGAAATTTTTTCTACGAAAAAATTAGCCTGGTTAAGAACGTGTTTTTTTAATTACCTTTAATTTATTAAATTATCTTTGAAATAATATTAGATTTTTGCTTTTATTATCGATATGTATTGTTAATATAATAAAATTTAATTTTATTAAATATCTTTTGTTTTCAAACGTATTTATTCATTATTTGAATTAAAACTTTTCTACACTCGAACCATCAATGACATACGAATGACATATTAAAATATGGTATTGATTTTTTGTATTAATATTAGGTAATAATACGTTAACATTTTTTTTAATAATGCATTTTTCACTTTTTTATACAGTTTGTCTTTAATCAAATTACGTAAAATATTTCTTTTTTTAATTCACGGATATGATTATACGAAGAGAAGTATTTAATTGACACTACTTGAATAGGTATCTGTGAAATATTCGTGATGCTCTTATTATTGAGTTACATTTTTGCTTAGATCCAGAGAATCCAAATATTATCTTATTTTTTTCTCGCAGAGTTACCGAAAGCGAATCCTCCGAGGCTTTTTAGCCACCTTGCTTGCATATTTACGCTCTAATCCACACGCGTTCTAATTAAATAACCCGCAGACCGCAGGTGATATTTAATTAGAGCCGCAGTAGTTATTTTAGTCATGATATTATTCTAGCGAAAAAAGGGGTCGACGATTCTTTTGTGCGTTTTAGCTGGTGGAGGAAGTTTAGTTTCTGGCAAAACGAGGAAAAATGCTATTTACTGGACAAAGCACAGGTATATGAAAATATGTGCTTGATGCAAGAGCTAATTTTGATCTCAAAGTATATTGCAGTTATTCTTATTGTTCCGTTAATTAGAGCAGGAAAATGTGGCCAATATCTGTAACGAAATTTATAATGAACTACATTATTTTATGTTACGCTCAATTTTTTACTGTCACTTTATTGATTCGATCCTTTATCACACGCTTCTTCCACATTAGCTTTTTACTATTATTACTTTACCATACTAATCTTCTGTTCTACTAATATACATGAACTCAATATATTATACTTATGTACTTGCTACTTAGCTTTGTCTAATTAGGCTAACGTGGCTTATTTGCAAGAATTTATAATACTTTCGCAATATTTCATTGTAGAATAAGTTTCATAAATCTTTCATTAATTTATGGACATAAAATCTTGACTATTTATTCTACAAATTTTCAAAATTTATCATCAAGTTATTAAGGTATTTTTAAAAAACTACTTCTTAATACAGGTCATCACATTTTTTTTATATAAGATGATATTTTTTTTCGTATATGTATATATAATACGCCATTTACATATTATTTCTAGATATTATTTGTGTAAATTTGTGCTTTTTTTAAATTTAATCGACAATTCTCCTCAGAACTGTTTAATAAAATATTGATAGATATCTATTTATACGGTAGATAAAGCAACATACCTCGCATGGCATAATTTAATTCAACAAAGCAACGTACAGTAATAATTTTGAATTGATCAGAAATAATTCGCCTGACAGAATACGCGCGCTTCGTTTCCCGGTTTCATTCAGCTAACTTTCCGCGGGGTATTATTATAATCCTTCGTCATTGACGTGAAAACTTTACGCTCGGTTTTTCAGACTACGAATTCGTACAATGCCCTGACCCACTAAAATATGCAGCAAATTTTCTATATACGGTACGGATGGATAAAATTTACTATGCCGGTTCCATCAGATTCGATACATGTAATATATTTTCTGCTAAATATGATATGTGTACCTATGTGATTGCGTTGTGCACTATGTCTGCTTGTGTGTATGCGCGCGCAGGTTTTCATTATTTAGATATCACATGTACAATATTATGTAATGAACAAAAATATATGGTAATTTCAAATTAGAAGAAAATATTGTAGTGTACTTTTACCAATTATTTTTTACCAATTATTTTTTAACAGTAATTACAGACGAGCTCAATCATCAAAAAAATTTTTATCGAAATAAAATTTATCTAATATATTTGATAAAATATAATTTTCAGTTTAAAAAGCACTACAAATTGAAATAAAATTAAGTTTGGCGTATTAAAAAATATATATTTTGATAATATATATATATGTTTTGACGTTATATAAATTATTTTACTTAGACAGTGTTAAACGATTAACAACCTTTAGCATTTCCCTGGAATTTTGCTCACGCTAGAAGATTAATCATAATTTGGACGGAAAGTGATGTGCTGGTAGAAATCGCGTGGAGTAATCTCAATCAGATAAATAATACAGATTAATGTAATCTTGTATTTAGGCACATTATAACATTTCGATTACTCAAAACATTTATAAGGGTCTTAAAAGATCTTTGTAAGATAAGAAACTCATGTAGAAAGATTTTTGTTTTTAATATTTAATTTGGGATTTAATGTATCGTAATCATTATTAATAAACCATAAACACTTTTACTCTCACTTTTTTTATTCTCACAAATGTTTTTATTGATGAAGTTTCTTATAAGGATAAGTACACGGAAAGAATGATTGTGCTAAAGTATCTAAAAATTCAGCTAGATATAGATCTGAAAATATATTTTGTTGGACTATCAAAATAATTATGTACACTGAAAAAAAGATGTTTTAATAGTATTATTTTAATTGAAAATAATTTTGTTAGTTTATAACAGTATTAATGAAATAAATAAAATTTTTAAAACAAGAGCATAAATATTTGTTTCATTAATGGTACTGTTGTGAATTAACAAAATTATTTACAATTAAGATAATATGTGTTGGTACAATATTTTTTTCAGTATAGATCGCTTGATAGCTGAAATATAAAAATTTGTTGCAGCATTGCTCATCATGCTTAAATTTTCTACACAAGTGTTTTCCAATAAATTATTTTCAGATCTGTATTTAACTATATTTTTGGATATTTCAGCAAAATTGTTCTTTCCGTGTAATCAGTGTAACTTATCTGTCATTATATTAAAAGTATTGAGATCTATTTTAATGGATGATAAATATCTATATAATGTAATATCCCACAGTAATAACTAATTTTCACAGGTTTCGCGAACTTATAGATCCCAACTTAATACGCTGCGAATACTTATATATATTTACACTCATACACTTTTTGCTTCTAAAATAAATTGCACATTACAATAGACATTTAAGGAAAAACGGAAGCAAGATGACTTAAGAATAATAACAAGAAATTAAAATCTCATATATATTTGATGTAATGACAGCTAAAATTTATTTTTTATTTATATTCTATAATTTAAAAAAGTATATACAATTATATACGTATTTTTTATGTGAGTTATTTTTCAGCCAGAAAAAAATTATTAAATAAATAAAAAATTATTAAATAAATTATAAAAATATAATTTTTTGTTGAGATTAGATTTTCGATATTATGATACACATAATGTAATAAATATCTGTCTTTATTCAAGATAATGGAAGTGCAATAGTTAACGCAAAATAAAATACATAAAATCGACGTGGAACAAGATAAATTGCAAGGTTCTTGTCACAGAAACAGGGAAAGGTGGACGAGCCGCAAAAAGTGAATCGTTTCTCGTTATTATTCCTATTTTTCTTGTAGCATGTGGCACGTGTTCACGATCACATTATTGAATTTTCTCCGTTGTATTTTTCGTATCGGAATGCGGTTCACAATTAAATGCTCAACGATAAACCGCTCAAAATGATTATAAAATATATCATCGCACGGAATAATCGAGTAATGTCCCCGCCATGTCGGAGAGGTAGAAAAAAAAAACGAGAATTTTCTCCAATAAGAATCCATCGAATATATTTTATATGCGTATATATTTAGACGAGTACTTACGTTTGTACACATGTGAAGACCGGGTATACGACCGAAAACCGATTTCCCAGCTCTTTACGAGACTAGGCGAATTCAGGATCGTGCAAACACTTTCCGAGATCAAATGCAGACATCTTGTCCCTAGAAATTCTTCAGCATTGGCCAATCTCCGAAAATTTCAGTGTATGCACGAATGCACGTCTTAATGCCTTACTCAATTTTTGTTTCTCTTAGAAGAAAATGATGAATAGCAAATATAACAGCAAAATAAATGTAATAAATAATCGTAATTTTTTGTCATTTAAAATTTATTTATCAATTATGATAATCTGTTCTCGCGTTTAAGATTGCTTTCGTTTTTAGATAATGAAATATTATATTTCTATTAGCTGTAGGAATGAAATGTAGATACAAAAAATCGAATTTCAAGAATTAATTGTGAGTTATTTTATTCGATATTGAATCGTGGTTGTTGAATTATTTATGGTATAAAATAAAATATTAGAAGAGAAATTGTATAAGAAAGAGAGAGAGAGAGAGAGAGAGAGAGAGAGAGAGAGAGAGAGAGAGAGAATGATAGATACATTATATAATAAATTAGAGATTTTAGATTTTCTTATAAATGTGAAATAATGTATTCTGTGTCGGAAAAATCAGCATAATATCACAGGATTAAATTTTAAATAAGATTAAACTTTAAATAGTCTTTATATTTTTCAAATAGCGTAACAATGGCAACCGTTTATTTAACATGCTTGCTAATTCCGGCTTCGATAAATTCACGTTCACGTACCGCACTAAATTCATTATTATTTTCCAGCGTCAATGTGGCGATGTGGGCGATAATTTTTGCGCATCATCTCGGGCGTATAAATTAGCTGATGCCTATACGCGCGCTTCAATTAATCGCATATTGACAACGACTGAAGGTGAATATGTCCCTGCAATGACGAAAGGTTTATTGAAACGTGCGAGTGCAAGTAATCGAGCGTGTCGAGTACGATTAAGCGATGTAAAAACGTGTACTATTACATTTTCCGAAACGGAACACTAGCGTGCCTCGCCTCACCTCGCCTCACGTGTATGCGTTACAGTTTTAATTATAGCCAACGCGTTCTTCCGGTGGAACGGCTCTATACTCACGGTCAATCAACGGCCGATTCGATTACTCCGATAATCGAATTGTTCTGTCCGTTGGAACAATTTTTTTCACCGAACTCTCGTTCGCTTCCATCGAGATAACGAATATACGACGAGAATAAGAGCCTTGTTAATGTATGCATTTTGGTCTGGAAACTAATATGATCTTTCATAATTTTTATTTATGTTTTGTAGCTTCATTTAATTTACCTTGTTTTGTTGAAATCTAAAAAATGCAAGCGATCAATTAGAGTACTTCGATTGAAAATAACAGAGGGACATTTTGAGAAATCATTTGGAAACGTCAACTAATAATGGATTTTCTTAACAATTCATTATTTTGTTCTGTCACAATTAAAGCAACATATAATACCACAAAAGTTAACGGATTGAAGAACCTTTTTTATAAAGATAAAAAAATATTGAAGTACTTGTATCTATGAAATTTATATAGAAAATTTTCGCGATGAGAGATTTTATCAAGCAAACGTCACGGGAAAAGAAACACAAGGCTGAAAATTCGTGCAAATATCCGCGATGGGTCGTACCGTCGCGAATATTCTCGATGAAATTTGTCATTGTCGTATTTCGACACCACTGTCGATAGCTCTCTTTCTCTCTAGCGGTCTGGGTTTTTTTTTCTTCTGAGAGGAGGTTGGAATTGCGACTGAGGCGTGCAGGGCTACTTATCTCGATGGTAAGCGAGTGGTAAGTGCAGAACATCTTGGTGTACTTGGAGTAAAGAGTAAAGAGCCTTTGAAAGTAGCTAGGTACGCGGTAGTCGTCGGCATCGTTGTCGTCAGCCACAAACTCGATGCAGGGTAAACCGAGACTCTCGTAAATCATCGTTTGTATTCCGCGTCGGTGCATCGTGAATCAAACTCACTCAGGGAATCCCCGAGGTCGAAACGACGATGACGAAGAAGTTCGTTCTCTTTCAACGTTTTCTCGCCTACCCAGCCTGTGCCGACACTCGTCGTTTTTCTTTGATTAATCGACTTAGTTTCTTAATTTTTTCGGGATTCTATCGAAAGTTTATAGATGCCACTCGAAATTCTTAATTTAAAATATTATATCTAGTCATAGGGAACCTACATTTTTTGTAAACTTGAACTTTTACAATGTTAATAAGTAACATAATGAAAATTATGTTGAATATGGAAAATTATCAAAGTTTGTTAAATTTTAACACATCGAAAAAAATTTTTAACTTAATTGTTCTTAGATAACAATTTTTAAATGATATGCTGTGAGATTTATTAGAAATTTTGAATGTTACATTGTTATATAAATAATATAAATGAAGAAAAGATGTAAATAATTTTTTTTAATATAAATTTTGATTATCCAGTTTATGGAAAAATTGTATAATTATATGTATAATTATATGTAAATTTGATTTATGAATAACAATTCTCAGAAAATTCAATTCAGTTGCTGTTTTCTTGCAGAAAACATTTCAGTAATTTGCATAAATTAATTCTCTGTGTCATTATACATATATTTTTTTAATTTTTGCTGCAAATAAAATAACTATATTATTTTGTCTGAATATTGGATTTTAATGTTTTCATATACAACTATCTAATAAAAGCAGATTACATTCGTAATTAATTATTACATTACAGCTTTTATTACGGTTGAAAAAAATATTGGTCGCTGCATTTTTCATAAACAATATAATTTAGATTGATTCACATTTAATTTATGTCACATATATTTTATGTCTCGTATTTAAAAACTCGTAGTAGTTATGCATTATTTTGTTTTCCTTGTAATTATACTTATGAAGAGACAGTCCTGACAATAATTTAGTTTTTATTTTATGCAAAAGAGAAAATATACAGTGAGAGAGATCCGACTGGAACAACCACAAATACCAAACTACAGCAACAACTTGAGAGTATACCTTGTTTCGCATTGTTAAATGCTTCGACGAGATAAGGACGACTGACTATTTTATAATTTGCGTCTTGTGTCGCATTGTTAAATAAATTCAACCTGCGGTAAAGCGTGCAGCAATGCGATAAGGACATCAGTATACGGTGGATTCTTGGGGAAATATACGCCAAACGCTGTATATCTCAGGATTTATTTTACGTCGAGGGCGTGAGATAACGTACTACATACCTTTTATTCGTGGAAATAAATTATATCCTTTAGTACATGTACGATTCCAGTGGAACGTGCGAAATTTCGAGCTTATTAAATGCATTTAATGAAGCAACTCAGAATCAAAAATAAAAATAATGAAAATGTAAACTTCCTTCGGAAAAAAGTGTTGATTTGGCAAGTATGATTATTTTTTTAATTCATCGCCTTTGAAAAATTGAATTTATCTATTAAATTAAATTAAATTAAATTAAATTATTTCACAGAAAAATCAAATAAGGGATATTAGGGATATTGACAGTTTTTTGAAATATAGAATCCAGGTTATGATTTAAAATTTCGGGCATTCACGGTCGTGTCTGTAACATCAGAAATGTACGTGTAGATGTAGATTCTTTATGCGAACATCGGTAACTGTCGTTGAGGTTGCCGAGAATCCTTGAAATCCGCCTCTTTGATACGCGTTTTCACATAAGAGCGCTTGAGGCGCGCTGTCGGGTCGAGGATCAATCTTTCTCGGCCCTTGGCGTCTGCTCGTTGAAGTTGTCGGGAAACGACTGGCAGTTAATTTACGATGCTGGCCAAGGAAGTTGGTCCTTCTGGTCTTATCAGCGCAGCGGCCGTCGCGCGCGCGATGTGGACTCCCGCGGCGAAGAAAGGCTCCTGCGGACACGGCTTTAACCCGTGGTAAACCCTTGCCGTGCTGCCCTTTCATCCCTTTGTTACCCTTTGGTCGCTCTCTACGTCTTACGCTTTTGCGGTTTCACATCGCCGCTTCTATCTAGAAACCGATATAATTTTAACAAGTTCGAATCTTTGTCTTCTGTTGAACTGATATTTTCTCAAAGTTACAACGTATATCATTTTTTAATAAAACAATTAACGTAATTATACTTAAAACTGATGTGTTTTAATTCGAATTTTAATTATGTTAGTATAATTTTTAATTTCACGTGGACATTTATGTTTAATAGTTTCTTTCTTATTTTATTTGAATTATAATATGAGGCTTATTAGCTTAATAATTTTAAACAATTTTGAAAATATTTTATTAAAACGACGACATTATAGTAAAGTTTAATTAATTTTTATGCCATAAAATAAATAATGCTTATTTAATGAATTTGTTAAAATATTTTTACTTCACGATTTTATTTAAGAGGCTTTTTTCTTCTTATTTTTTAGTTTACTGGCTTGTACGAATATTTTCGCAAGTATACATAACATGGAATAAAATTCTTTAAAAGCTAGCTGCTTTTGATATGTAAGCTGCAAGTTTAGAAACGGCGTGATGATTGGTATGAAATATTTCTTTACATTTTATAACATTGAAAATTGAATATGAGACTAATGTCAGACTGACTCTATCTACTCTTCTATCTTCTCTCCATTTTGCTTATGCCGTTAGTGTTGCCGGAAGTTATTCAAACTGACGTACTCTCGAGCATTTCGAGCATTATACCAAAGAGCATATTTATCGGAAAAGATGTTCCTCTTTTTAGTCTTGCTCGGCAAAAGTTCACACGAGCATTTCTCTTCTCTTCGTCGTCCTTGCCCGACATCACTGAATCAAATATCGATCGTGTGTTAATTTCATTGTCTTAACTAAGCGAAAACTTTCTCTATTGAAGCATCTTGTTCTCCGACGAAGTAGACATTGATTTTCAGCCGAAAGAACAATCTTGTACGTCGCATGAATGGCCGTGTTTTAACATAGAAATTATTTAATAGCTTAATTACACGCGAAGGGATGGAAGGAGGAAATTGAAATGTGGGCATTTACGATACGTCCTTATTTTATAATTGCAACGATATCATGAATGAGACCCGCATTATTATCGGGTAGGAATTAAAAGTCCGGGGCTGGCTAGCTATCGCAGTTGAATTTACATTTCTAAATGGATATGATAACGTCGCGCATGTGAAACAACAAAAAAGTACAATCCGGTCCAACGTTGAGAGCCAACGAAACCCTTAACGTTTTTCCTTGCCATGCCTAGCGATGCCCAGCCTGTCGACAACGGATTTGCTCTTTTTAATCGCACTTTGTTGCTTTTCTCTATTAGTTCTTATCCCGTATATCTATCTCGTTTTAAGTGAAGAAAGTGTAAAAATGTGTGACGAAAAGAACGTATCTAACGACTCGGATGCTCGTAAGAGCTTCTTCGATGCTCGTAAGAGCGATAAATATTTACACTTTACCTCCTCTCTTCATGTTGGGAAAGAATAATTTTTGCCGGTGCACTTACAGGCTTCACAGATCGTTTCTTCAAAGCGGCGTGGCAATTTCTCGAGAATTATCTGAAGCGAAAAACTGACAGGAGTATTCGACCGATGCGAAATTGCGATTTAAACGGTCGAAAAAAGCCTTCGGAAAATAGCGTGAAACCGGGGAAAAATTTAGCCGATGAAAATTTAGAGTGAGACATACACACGAACGAACTTGCTTTTTTTTTAAATATTTCTTTTTGTACGCGATAGTTTTTAAGTGAGGAAGCAACGAGTTTTCTCCTTGCCGTGGAAATCGAGCGAAATTACCGCAGACAGACTAGCGGTTGTAATATCTTTCTCTCTTTTTTTTTACCTCTCTACCTCAGTTTGAGAGGTTCAATTTTATTACGGCGGATGTACGTCGGAAAACTAACTTTCCCGCTGTGAAACTTTTTTGCACTTGTGCGATCAGCTTTTCCCTCATTTTACGCCCAACTCGCGAATTAAGTAGGATTCGTTGTGCTTATTTAGTTAATATGACGATTATAATTATCATACAAAACAGTGATATTATCGCGCAAAATTATATTATATTATTCAAAATTTGACTATTTTTGACTCAAAATACGTAGATATGTGATGACTGAAATAATTGGAGAGATATTTGAAAGTTTAATATGTCATTAGAATAAGAGTGAAAATATGGATCAGATGTTAGAATATAGAGATTTCTAACATTTCTAAAAGAGAGATTCTATAATAATTATACGAAATTATTTTTATTGCATACACGATAAGTTATTGTCAATTATTACCTTTAATTTTTTATTTATAATCTTAATTATATCTTTTATTCTATAATATCTCTTATTCTAATTTAAATGTCGTAACTGCATGTTGTTATAATCTACAACAAAGTTATAGATTTATAATTACGTTACAAAATTCCGTGCATTGACCTCCTATTGGACCGTAAGAAATTAATTTTCGAACGAGTAGAAGGACGCCATTGCCTCGGGGCGGCATTGTTCTGTAATAACTTCTAATAATTTTCTACCGTTACGTGAAATCCTCGATACCATTACTCGGAGCAGTAGTTAACGATGGTTATCGTGATTCCCTTGTTCGTACAGGTTGTCCCAGAAGTCTCGCAATATGGCTAAATCGTCGACGATGGGAGCTGTACGTAGAAGAATATTTTTGTCAGTATTTGCACAATTATTTCATATTGTTGAAATATTAAAAAATTTCAACAGGGAAAGCTCCGAAACTTGCAAATAAAAAACGATCAAACTAGCTTTGAGTGACCTTAACCGAACTTTCTTTAATCTTTATAATAGCAGTTGCGATTGAAACGGATTTGAATCGTTCCAAGAGTAGCTGAACACAATTTTCATGGATTCGTGTTCAAAATGGAAATGTATTTGTGTGAGAGTTGAGAAGTCAGGCAGAACTATGTTCCCATTAATCGCTCTCGGAGTGATTTAAATCCTCTTAGCCGAAAATACATGTTCTTCTAGCTCACTACATATAAAATGATTTTTTTATTTGATAACTCACGTGAATAATTTAATTTCTTTTAATTTTTAGTTATTAATCACCTTGCATAATTGCTTTTTATTTTTCATTGTTCATCTTTCTTATATCTTTGTTAAATGCAATTATCAGAAAAGTTTAATAGATAAAGTGTAATGTATAGTTTAATATGTGAATAAAAAATACAACTTATCTTACATTCTATTTTTTAAAAATAAACATTACTGAATTTTTAAAAGTTCATAAAGGCAATCATTTTGGGATGCTTAATATAATCGTGGCTTTCCACAATTTTTGCATGCGACTACATGGAAATATTTTTATGTGCATAGATATATATATATATAATGGTCGTAATTTCTTTTTACGATTTTTGTCCAATGTATATACATGGATGAACAGAATGTGCACGGAAAATGCGCAGCATAACGAGCGTATTTTTCTTTCGTTAATATGCAACAACAGGTATATGCGGCTGCATCTTTACTACTTTTTCTTCATTCGAGCGCAACGCGTCTGCGCGGTAAATTTCATTTACGTGCCGTTAAAATGAGAACCGAACTCTCTCTACATGCTCCGCGAAATTGCACGCAGAGTAAGCGCAGTCGAAAATCGTTCATTCGCGCATTGAGATTAATTGGATTCACCTTTGACTGACTTCCGAGTTCCGGCGGTTCGTGCCCACCGAAGCGCACCGCTAATGAAATGCATTTGGCCCAGTATTTATTTCTTTTTCATAAAACCCAACCCCGCAACCAAATCCATGAGTTTAATTAGCATTCGCGAAATAGTGGAAACACCCGAGCCAACAGCGGAAATGTTAGCGTTATGCCAACAGCGGTGGAAACGTAAAGCTCGACGACTTGGAGGACGCTTCCGGTACGTCTCTTATTCTTGCGATTCTTTTTAGCACCGTTCCCTTAATAGCGCAACGGAGACGAAGTCACAACGTTACGTTACGCCGGTAAAAACCTTCCTGAGAACAATCAAGTGAGTAGGCGAGAAAGAGGACGAAAGAAAACGACGAAGTCGCGAAGCCACGTTTCTCTCACATCCACTTTTCTGCCGCTTATCCATATTTCCGTTGATCCACCGAGAGCAAACTTTTTATTTCTCGCCTCGTCCTCGAAGATCGTCTCTCCTTTGAAATACTTGCCCCGGGGAGCGCGAGCTACCCCATCATCCTCTGCTGGCCACACCCCCTCGCGTCCTTTTTTTCCTCCCGTCACGACCGTAGTGTTTTACAAGGAAGTGCACTTCGTGCCTCGACTTCTGTCCCGAGCTCTCGAGGGACGACGGACTTGTGTCGACTAGGACGAGGCCGATGACGACGGCTACGACGTTACGAGTAGCGAGAACGAAATATGGGATTTTCCCGTGTCGAAACGAAATGACATTATTGTCGTGAATTTTGTTATCGAACTAAGTATAATATTAGCGGTTCGTGACTCATCCACGTTCTTGTCGCAACATCCGCTTCGTTCACGGCAATTTTCATTACTCCGTGACTCATCATCAATTTTATTGAAAATGTCTGTTATTCTTCATGGTTCAGTATCATCTTATTAAGATCATATCTCTTTATTTCGATCAGTTATTTAGGATAATCGCACAACCATCTTTCCATTATCGATCTCATCAAAGATCACCTATAATTATGGACCTCATCCCAGTATTCTCAAAGATAATTCATAATTTTTCATTCAGCCTTTATCATTTTGATATAATTTATTATTAATCTCACGCTCATCGTATTTAGAATTTATTACTGATCTTGTCAAGAGTGTGATTTTCTATTTGATAGTTTCTTCAAAAATCGTTTCTGTCTTTTTATCTAAAAATATCATGATTCTTTAAATTTTTCTGTGAAATTGTTTATAATTTTTTGTAGTTTATTACGAATTATAATTCATTAATAATATTGACGGTCGTTAATTTTTCCTAAATTGAGGATTGGTATTATTTTTTAACAATCTTATTAGTGATCGGTAATTATCTTGTTATTTTGCGACGATAATTCTCACTGATGATCTCTTAAAAGCGTTTAGGACTCGATTTTTGTTGTAAATTGTTTATAGCCTATATTCTTTGAAGATTTTAAATCGATCTCTGATTCGTTCAAAATGCTTGAAGATTCACAGTGAGACTCGAATGTACGTTTCGATTTTTTCGCTTACTTTGTCGTTTTGCTAAGGAATTGGCACGGCACTATTTGCATATGTAAATTCGATCTCCCGCGAGTTAACGCACGGGAAAGTTTCGTTTGCATAAATAACGTAGACAATTCGCAATACCGTAGAGTCTATTGCGACCGATCGACTTCGCAAGATCTCTGCAGGAAATCTCACGGTAATTGGAATCTGAGAAGTCTATCGGTTCTCCACATCGAGCTCGAACTGTTAGTCTTCTGGACTTTAAACGAAAATCACTGTAAGACATATTGCAGTGATAAGATACAGATTCAAGTAAACTCTGATGTTTCGCAAATTGATGATGTTTAAAAATATAATATAATGAATTAATTAATTGCAAGACGAAATAAAAATTTATTTGAGAATTAATAAGTTTTTCTTATATCTAAGTTTGAAAGTGAAGGAGAAAGAGAGAGAGAGAGAGAGTTGTATCTTAAAAATTTTTACGCTCTTTAAATTTTTCCGACCAAACGAATATTTTTCAAATATATAATCCACGTATGGAAAAATTCGGAATTTGATTTACAAGCTGAAACGTTTAATCTCGCGAAGTAATAAAAATATAACTCTGTAGAAATATTAAACGGAATGATTATGTAATAACTAGCGAGAAATGAAGTAAGTAATGATCGTCGAATGCCGTAATACCAGCTGAAACATTAACGAGGGGAATGATAGTAACAAGTTAACGACGCCAGTAAAGAAAATGACGCCAAGCAATGATAATGAGAGTACGACGGATAATGAGATCATAAGATTCGCTTTAGTGTTGCACCGCCTTCGTCGCCACCGGTTACTAACTCACGTTAGTAAGTCCTTTTATTCGCGCCGCTTCGCACTGCACCGCTATTGTATACGCGTATAATAGCGACGTGGGTTGAA
This sequence comes from Acromyrmex echinatior, assembly GCF_000204515.1. The sequence goes on from NW_011627210.1 coordinate 1,667,126, forward strand.
ATTTTCCGTTTCTTTTTGTTTCGCTTTTTTTTTTGCGAAGCACGTGACGATGGAGAGAGAAAGATCCGGAGAAAGTACAGTTTCGCGTATTGCGGTCGCGACTACACGAAAATTCATGAAGATGAGGGCGAAGTTACTGCACCGGAGAAGGGGGAGAGGGGGGAGGGGGGAGGAGGGAGGAGAAAGTAACTTCCCTTTAACACCATCCCGCCCGCGGCGGCAGTCAGCCAGCCAACGAGACTTAAGCGTGGATTTCGGGCGGAAAGCTGCAAGTGATATTTGCATATCTTGACTGCGGATAAGAACGATACGGAATGCCGCGTTATATGTGCAAATAGGACGATAAGCCGCTGCTGTGCTCTATTTGAATGTTCTCTAAGGAAGATAGGATGCGATCGTCTTAACTCTTACGTCTCTGACGTTTGTTTTACGAGGCAATCGATTCCTCGAAGAACAATCCGCTTTTCGGGATCTTCTTTTAGATCTTTGTTAGCTTTCTCACGGTGGAATATATGAGGTCATTGGTTGAAGAACAAAATAAGTAATTTCTATATCTTAAAAATACACACTTAAGATTTATTAAAAGCACTTAATTATTTTTGTTTCTGAAATATCACTATATCACGAAGCATCTGAATACTTTTATTGGTTATTATAACTTTAGTTCAAAAGTTTCAATAAATGCTGCTGTTTTGAAACATTTTTAATTAATTGATTGTCAAATGCATTTATTTATTAAGTGGTTCATTTTATATTTAAACCGAAGAAGTATTGATGCATATTTTAATTTAATTTTTATGCAAAGAAGTGAGGAAAAAATAAGAAAATTTAAAACACATTTAATAAAACACATTTAAAAATTGTGTACAAATAATGTATTTTGCAATCATCGACTGGATAAAGAAGAGTGTGAGAAACAATCACAGTCTACAAATACAAGTAATAATATATTAATAGTCAAATAAACACTAATTGACAATGCTAGCATTCGTTCATTTGTAACGCAAATTCTGAGATTTCGAATATTATATTTTACTTTTTAAAATATACAGAAAATATTAATTTGAGTTAATAATTTTTTTAATAAAATGTGAAAATTTTGTTTACTTTTTTTCTATTCTACAAATTTTGCCATTTGTTGAAACTTTTGAGCTATTACTTCATAAATTTTTAGTAATAGCTCTTTATATACAGAGCAATATAAACGGAAAAAAGTAATATAAAAATTTAATAAATTCTTTTTACTGATTCAAAAATGTCTTCAAAGGCGTTTTAAAACATATACATGTATATATCAGTTCTTCCTAAATATATCGACGTGATCGTAGGGCTCGTATTTTAACTGCATATGACAACGCCGTGGAATTCGTTGTGTGCAATTGCACGGCGCAGCATTTGCATTTGTTGAACGAATTTGGCAAACGATCTCTCTGTTTGCGAGTCGGCTTTATATGCGACGTGGTGAAGTTTTCACCACATGCGCGTGTTAAATTTGCACGATATGCCGCGCTTGTTAGAGTGCGATTGCTGGTGAAAATATCAGTGCAGGCGATCGCTCGACAGTCTCTCTTTTTCGCGCCTTTCGAGTCGCACGCAAAATCGTTTTCGCACCGATCCGCAGTAAAGAACCAAAATCTGTTTCAAGTCGTGATCGATTTACGCGCGCACGTTTTGCGGGTTTGTCGGCTTCAAACGGCATATCACGGGCTTTTCGTACATAACGTTGACCGCTTCGACGGAATTCGATAGATAAAAAAGTGGTTACCGATATTTTTGTCCCAGCACGTTAATGGATGTTCGTGAATTTCGTGTGTGATAGCGAATACAGAAAACGAGAATTCATTACGAAGTTGGGTTATTCGTTCTCTCTTTCTCTCTTTGATTAAAGGGATTATATAACGTTGATAGTTTAACTAGTAAATTGCACGTTCCGCTTGTTAGTGAAAGAAACGTCATTGTCAAAAAAGAATTCGTTATTGCTTCAGTAGTCTCAAAAATCGTTCGATAACAATAAAAATGTGAGTTTATATATAATATTGGCAGTATATATTCACATAGATATATATTTAAATAATTTGATATTGATTTAAAAGCAGCAAGACAGTGAAATTTCTTAAAAATTTTTTTTAAAGATTAATATACGAATTTAACAGTAAAATAATTTTGCATCATACACATGTATGGAAATATGATCTTTCTTCAGTCGGAAAATATTTTTTTATATTGACAGCATGTTGTATTTTATCAATCTATGTTTTTACGTGAAATGTCGGATGAATGAAATACACGCACGTTTTACTTTTTTTTAAGCTTACTTTATGAAATTAAAATAATTTTTTGTTTACAAACTATTCTTGAAATAATTTGATTAATAATTAATTTAAAAATTATTTAAAAATTTAGCAATGTTATCTTTGCTGCATTTAAAATTCTTAAAAAATTTTTTAATTCTATTTTACATTAATGTTGGAATTTTTTTTATACTTTTATTAGGCTTTATACTTTATTAGGCTTTAAATATAAAGTAAGAAAATACAAACATAAATATAAAAAATTTTAATTATCTGTTTAAAATAATTATTATTTTAGAAATGGTAGATTTTCAAGAAATAGACATTTCAGTCAGAAAGTTTCACTTACATAATACTCTTGCTTTAAGATAAAGTAATTCAGAGATTTGTAAGTAGATACCCAGTATCTTTGCATTTTTCCAATTCTATCAAAGTTCGAGCAAACAGTACACACATGCACGTCCAACTTTTTTTCCCGAAATCTCAAGGAAATTTGGCATTGAGTAACTGTACTCTCTGTCTCGCTACTCAAACAGAAACTCGTTATATGTCGAGCATGCCGGCGAATAGAGCGAAATCTCTTCCGCTCTTAATTATTAACTTTGTCGACGTATTTACGTGTAGAAGAGAAGCAGCGAAAACTCGCAGGCACAACATCGGAATCCGGCTTCTCGTTGGCCACACAACTCGTTGGCGACAAATTATCTTTCTGACCGCACGATATAACGTTCAATCTCTCGTATGTTTGCCGAACCAGAAATCCATTGAATATTTTAACCGGCGGGCTACTACCCTTATGCATCAAACTCGACGGCACTTTCGTTCGCTATTCATTGATTTATCGGTTACTGCGTTCAGGTAGCGACAGTGCTGATATTCCCGCGATACATGTGTGAAATACGCGAATACGTGATAATTGTCAATTTGCATACATTTTTAAAAAGATAAATTTAGCGACACATTTTTCGAAATAATTTAGGGAGAGGGAAGGAGGGAGGGAGAGAGGGAGGGGGAGGGAGAGAGATTTTTCTAATTTTTTTGTTAGAACTGAGCAAGTTACAGAAATAATTTTTTAATCCGTAATTATTTAGATAAATCATATAAATTATTTTCTGGAATAACAAATTTAATTTTATTTAAAAATTCAGAAAATAATTTATAATTATAGTAATCGATATAATCTTTTTTAAACGTTGCATTTATTATAATATAATTTAAAAAATTAAAGAATAATTTAAAATAAAATAATTTTATTTAAATTTTCTTTTTTATTCGAATTTTATTTTTTAAAATAAAATAATTTTATTTGACAGTAATATTACTGATATCTTGAATTATTATCTATATCTTTTGAATTAATAAGATTTACTTGTGAAGATTAAAATAGATACTAATTCGATAACTTATAATTGTGATTGAGTAGACATTTGTAATTTTCGATGATCAATGAACTCAGTTACTTAAAACTTGTAAAAGAATTCGTAATATTTCAAGACGAATTTTCATACAGAACTCACTAACGAGAGTTGCATAGATTCGTTTCCATCGTATTTAGTAAACTATCTTTATTAATCTTTGCAACCATATTTTGCTTATCTACGTCTCTTTTATTATTGCTGTGTGAATATGCGGCAGTGTGAATTGTCGCGTCGATATAAAAAGAAAGATTTTTGTAAGAGATTTAATCGTTCCGCATCTCGATATTATACGATGTATAGGTCGAGTACTTTATTACACTTCTGTGCGACTACGTCGCGACAGAATCGATGCGATTGACACTTCAAATGGCCGATATTTTTCTGTTGCGTGGATATTTATGTATGGATTAATCGAAACTTATCTTTTTTATAAATATAATATTTAATAAAATTTTGATTTTATTTTACAATACATACGTGTTTTTCTAACATTTGAAGAGCTGCTCTCTCTCTCTCTCTCTCTCTACGAAAATATAATACAATTCATCTTTCAATTTCCGTTTTATTTGAACTCTGTGTGACATATTAATATTTTTATAATCAAATCGTGAAAGAATCTGAAACTATGGTTCTATTTTTTGCAATATAAGAATTATTGCATCGATATTAGTAATATAATTACTATAATAATGAGAGAAAAAAACTAACGAAAATTATGAAAAATTACAATGTTTTATTATTAGTAATTCACAAGAATTTTATGTAAAATCTTACATAATGGTGAATATCTTGGTTGATGATATTTGAATTACGCGGCTACCATATGGTGATTAATACATTTCAATGAGATCTCTAATGTATAGGCATAACGACCTCCGATTTTTATTTCTTTCATTTTTCATTAAGCTTCCACTGACCTCTGCAACCTTTTCCCTCATTTGCCTTTGTTCATTCACGGTAGTCTGTCGAATGTACATATACCTACCGTAGATTCGATTTTTCCGCCATATTACCATAGAAATTCCCGAGCGGGACGCGAAAGAAACCACATAGATAGGATTTAGCTCGCTCGTGGCGAATAATTATCATCTGATTGTCTCAGCGTCGCACCGTTGATGGAACGTCTGAAACATACGAGAATGGATGGATGGATGAATAGATAGACAGATACATAGGGTAGATGAATAGATGAATGGATGGATGGTTGAAGGTACAGATAATTGGATAGATAGTCAGATAAAAGGGAATCTAGTTAGATGGACAATAAATTCAGATAATACAATGGTCTAGTTGTTGGAATCAATAACTAATGTTATCATTATATGAATCGTGGAATATCATTCGTATCTTAAATAACAAATTTTGATACACCTTGAGCAGATTATTTTTTGTCAAGAAATTTATTCGCGATGTTCACTGTTTATTTCGAAATTTTGTTGCATAGTTTTCGATCTTTTTAGCAGCCAAAGGATTATCGCCGTGATCTATTACTAATGTTTCGTGAACTTTGCTGTTCACTTCATAGTATATTTTCTAATTCATTACACATACATCACATATACATTCACGTATATATAAATAAATTCTGATATTTGAATACTGCATATTTCTTAATCTTTAACACGAGTTGACATTCTTACCATTGAAAATATAGCTTTTTATTAAAACAAAACTATTATAATGTCTAAAAATTACAGTTCTCTTATAAAAGATCTAGTTCTGTTTTAAAATGTTCAGAGAAAAAGAGAGCGAGCGAGAGAGAGAGAGAGAGAGAGAGAGAGAGAGAGAGAGAGAATATATCGCGGTTAGCCTAACCGCTTACACGATTAATCTTACCGAAACTAATTCACCCGTGTTCACTTTATCCAGCTGCGAGAATTTCGTGACGAGATATACGTGCAGTGCGAAATATTAAGTAGTATTTACATGCGTTAATAAATGATGGCGCTATCCTATAGTGAGAAAAAGACATTCTTTGATTTCGCTGCGCAATTTTTATCGTGCGACTCGTTCCCATTGCACTTGGATTAAGGACACGTATTCAAAGGCAGCAAAAAAAAATGATAAAAAGAAAAGGGGAAAAAAGAATACAGAAGGGAAGAACGTACAGAACTCACTTTTACGAATTTCGCGCGGAGCGCGCACTCGCCTCGAGTCTTTCTCTACGGAAAGTCTGGCTCCGCTTGCCTGTTATACACAAGGAAATGGGTCAAATGAGATTACTTACCAACGGTGCCGCGGGTTTTCCGTTTGCCGGCGAGTACCGTGAGGGGTTTACATTCGGGTTCAATCCCATGGCTTCCAAACTCGCTCGCTCGCTCGCTCGCATGGCTGAATAAAGTAGACTATTTATACGGAATACTCTCTAACATGATATCGTGACGATATAACGGCGATGTTCTTTCAAGAGAACGCAGCACCTTTTACGTCGTTGATAAAATACATCGGAATATGCGATATTTGATATTTAATGGGAAAACGCAGTGTACGACACTTATCAGAAGATTTCTGATAATTTTTTATGATATGTATTTGAAGTATAAACTTTTATTTACACTTTAATTTATAATGTAAAAGAATTTTTCACATGCCACATATTAATCCTCCACTGGCACTTTCGATATCCTGATTGAGAAATTTGGTAAATACATATAAATTTGTAAAACAATAAATAAAATACAATCTGATGTTTATGATAACAAATACTTGTTATTAAAATTTTGACAAATATATCGTCATATAATTTTATAGTATATAATTTTTTCAAATTTTTATATCCGAAGCAATAAAAAATTGGCTCTGTTTCCCGAAGACTCCTATTGTGCTGACGGAAGAGTTAAAATTTATGTTGTCGGTTAGAAAAAAAAAACATTTAATCGAACACTTATTTTCTCCAAAAATTTTTAATTTTCAATATTATATATCATATAATTACTGAAGATTTAACATGAAAGTTAACGCGTTGAGCTTAATCTGTTTTTTTTTTATGCGCACTACTTATGAGTTTGTGGAAAGTTATTCAAAGTACGATGACGATGATCGCAATTAGTGAAGCGGATAAGTGATCGGGGACGAATTTTCACCGAACAAAATATCTGCGCTCGGAGGGATACGAAAAACCGAATTAGTTGGAACATTCTGACGGCGTTTGTTCCATCTCTGTGCTGCTTTGGAAGGTCCTGACTCTGGAGCATGATTAATCATTTCTCTTTATCCACCATGCTACTACAGAAGCCCTCTCACCATTGCTCGTAAAAATGTATCATCCTGGACAATGCTCGGAGTTAAGACTTATTTATCCAGAAGACAGTATGTATGACTCGCTATTCGACAAATTTAAGATTTTTTTCTTATATAGAAAGAATAAAAGAGGATGATCTTAAAATTTTTTGAAAATAATAATAGGCGATATTTTTTAGGTCCGCTCAGAAATTTTTTTTGAATAAATATATAGATTTGAAAATAATTTTGTTGTAATCGTCAAAATAATTATGTAGAATGCTCAAGCTGATTGTTAGAATGTTAAAATTTTCTGCAACATTGCTTGAATTTTCTATTTAATTTTCTACATTACTTAAGTCCAACAAAATTATTTTCAGATGTGTATCTATCTAAACTTTTAGATACTTGAACAAAATCATTCTTTCCGTATATTACATAAAATTAGAATAGCGCAAAAAAGCGCAGAATTCATTCAACTGAAAGGACATAATTATTAATTGGTTTCCTTTAGCGTCAGAAACGTTTTCTTTCGTATTCCGTCGAGCTCTCTTCTTTCGGATTGTCCTGAGAACGACGAACGAGTTCAACATTTAGAATACTGCAAATTCTTCGAGAGCGTAATACGCCAAGTTTCAGCGGGAAATCTGCAGCTTATCCGGGAATGCGTTTCGTTTAATTACCCTACACTGTTCCGGATAATTGGCCGAGCGAGGAAAGAGAAAAGGTACCACAGGAACGATTGCGCCTCTCGGATCTTGCAGCACGTCGAAGTCGCGTTTCTTCCTGCGTTCGGTTAATACCATCTCGACCAGATCTTTATCCCTATAGGGTTCGTCGCAACCCGTACGGTCATCGCATACTTGTGAAAGAATTTTCCAGCTAGCTTCGTAGCATACCAGCTTTTCATGTCTAGTCGGCAATTTTCCATGGAATTTGTCTGTATGGAGTGGAAGGAGCAGTTGAATCAAATCGATATTTTTCTTGACAATCTCGAATGAATTTAACAAAGATATTTTTTATTAAGAATATTTGGACAGTGTTGTATTAATAATTAAATAAGCGAAAAATTTTATTATATTATAGATTTTAAAGTATGGACACATTTCCCTATTTTAATATAAAAAGACAAATATTTGTTTTATATTAATGTGTCAAATTTTTAATAAATACAAATTTTTAATAGATATAAATAGTAAAAAAGCTTGCTTTTTGTTTAGCTTTATTGAGATATATACACAGTAGAACTGTACTACTTTTTAGACACATATGCGAGCAAAAGAGGATTAAATCTATAGTCTGCAGTACTAATTGGATTTGCTCGGATTGTTAATGTATATAATATGCAAAGTAAATTATTACATCTGCGTAATGTTATGTAACATTGATAATTGATCTATGTCTATTAGCATGCATGGCATTGTCGACTGCAGTCAGTAAATAAATGAAAAAATTAAGCCGAAACATGCATTGCATTTGTGAAAGCGGATTAGTTCGGAGAGATTATATTCATATATATTTGTAAATTTTTTTGGTATCTTCTTTTTAGCATTACGCTACATCTGTTATAAATACTTTGAAATTTGACACGTTAATAAAACAAATTTATTCCATTTTTTTATTCAAAGCTAGTACAAATAGCTTTGAGAATATTTTCTTATTAAAATCTTTGTTTAATATGAGCGCAAATGACTTATGGATCACTATCGCGTTATGTAATATTAATATTAAAAATAATACAGCACATTTATAATTTTAAAATCACTAAAAAATTAATGATACGAACGTGATCGATTTCTAAAATTAAGTAGAGAAACATTATATATAATTAGAAATGTATTAAACAATTATTAATTTGAAATAGACCGACTGAATAAATCTAATTAAATAAGAGGTAGATTAAATAAGATTCCTATTTTTAGGAATCGTATTTAGGTCGAAGCAAATCTTAGCTTAAATATTTCTGTACTTGCGACAAATATGCCTTGGTAGTTGAATAATAAGGATGGCTGCACGGAATACGGGAGGTATGAGTTCGATGAGGTAATATTTTTCGTAATAAATTATGTTTAAGATTAATATCAGAGATTATTAATATTCTTGAAGATGACTTATTAGCATCAATAATTATTAAATTGCTTGTCAGTGATATTATTCTCTGATTCTGTTCATGATTATATTTCAAAATAGGAAACATTTTGATGCTGTTTGCAGAATCAGATATGTGTATAAATTCTGCACATTGAGATATTTAAACACTAATTAGATCTGCTTCGACCAAAAAATAGAATTTCTTTTATTTAATTAGAAGTGTATTAATTTTCGTTACTAATTTTTTTTTAATAAATGATATCTCTTTTTAGAAGTCAATGATTGCTTTCAATAGAGTTGACTTGAAAGGGTTGCTCGATATGTAAAAATGAATGTATAATGTCATTAGCATATTATTTCTATAAAAACGTGTCATAAATCAAATTCGTAATTCTTTTATTATCATATCACACTCCTGAAAATTGATTCACGATATCCATTCCACGATCATGATTCTATTCGTCTTTTGCGGATCACCATAATGGAACAGCTGCGGGTTTGCGGAAGAATCGTAGATCGTTAGGTTTAAAGGCTTTCCACGCAGACAGAGTTTGACTGTAAGGTAGAATAGTGAAGAGCTGTGCGAGGTGCAGCTACGACGAATTAGGGGCTCAACGAGGTACGTGCTTCGGCAAGTGAGGGTCGCTACCTCGTTTTTCTCGGTATCGGCCGTAAACGAGGAGATCGGATTAGGCAGGGCGGAATGAAGAAAAACCAGGGGGATGAATCACGTGCACGATTCACCGCGTTGCATCACGCTGGTATTGCTTCTGTACAGCGGGGAACTTTGCAGGGAAAGAAACAGCGACCTAGAACACACAATCTCGGTCGGTCTGCCTCGGCTGCGCCGACGTTCGTGATATTAATGATCTTCCTCGCTTAACGCGACATCTTTCGTATACATGTGTTTTACGCGTTCGTTGGTATAATGCAGCCTGCATTCCGCTTTCGATCTTTTTTGCACGTTGTGACAGGGTTGAAATTTTGCGGGCTCATCATATTGTCCTTAACGATAAATCTTTATTTTATACCCATATCTCATATTTGATGTTATATTTGATGGCAAATTTTTACCGGAAAATTTTTATCCTGTATTGATGTTTTACTAAGTATTGACAAATCTATGTATTTAAAATATATATTTTGATAATGCATTAATACATAATTCTGTGATTTTTATGTATCTTTATTATTAATTTTTATATTACTTACGAAAGGTGTGTACTTCTGTAAGAATTGTTAAGGTCTGTTTGCGTTTATGTATGATAACTAGAGACAAATGCTTCCTTGTTTAACTACTGGATCTGTTTGCATAGATTTATTACTACGATGTTTCGACAAACTAATTTACGCGTCGAGAATACCGGAGGGCTAAGATTAGATCTACATGAAAATATATATACATTAGAAATACCGTCCAGCATATATGAAACATTGCTATTATAAATGAATTTTATGAACTCTAAATATTTCTAAAAATTATTAAGGAAACAATAAATTCAAACATAATTATATATTTTTTAAATTTTAAGATTAATTTTCTCATTTAATAATTTATTAATATTTTATAATTGTAGTCAATATTTAAATTTAAATTAATATGCAATATGTTTGTATTTATATGCTGAGAGAAAAGTGTTTCGTATTAAATTATGATTATAATTGCATAGTAAAATAATTAGGAACTCCAGTTTTATGACTATTATTACTATAATGTTAGTAATAATAATCATATATGATAGTTCTCTTAAACATGAAAAAATTGTATTATAAATGAGTTTTAAATATTAATATATTAATATTGTACTATAAATAATTTCAAATATTAATATAGTAGAATAACATGATGTAAATGTAAATAAAATTAACATTAATTTTTATTCAATAAATGCAATTGCAATTATGATCATTATATCTATATATAATTCTTCTAAAAACCGACTAAATTATAGTTAAAGTATTGCAATCGTTTTTTCTTTCTATATGATTTTAAAAAATAATACAGTAAGAAAAGATTCTTGTTTTAAGTTCATTTCATTTTAAAAATAAATCCCCCTGATAATGTGTCATTAACAACGACAAGCGTTCTTGAGAATCATTTATGCGCACATTTAACGCAAATGATTATCAAGAGACGACATTTTTAACGAGAGTCCGTCTCGTCTTTCTCCTCACCTGTGCACTTCGATATCACCACGAAAAAGTCCATTACCGAGCTCACCCTCGCAGCAATTCTGTTGAATGCGAAAAACTTCGTGCGGGAAAGAAGAGAACGAAAGGAGCCTGAGCGGCAAGACGAAAGCGGGACACCGGAACGATGTTATGTCGAGCTCTCTTGCGTAGTGTCTCGATGTCTCGTGGGGATATTCTTCCAAAGCGAGAGAGTCTCAGCTGCCGCTGTCTGTTACTACTTTCGATGCAGTTTGCCGCTGGGCATCCGCTACTACTTTTGGCGCCGCAGCCTCCGTGTCTGACTAGTGGTCGTTTGCCACTACTTTCGGCACGGCCATCTCCGCGTCTGAGCGTCGGACATGCCGTACTACTGTCGGCACGGCCATCTACGCGTCTGACCATACATGTCTGTTACTACTTTCCACGCGAGGTCTTCTCGTCTGACCATCGACGTCCGCCACTATTTTCGGCGCGGCGATTTTTTTGCTAACCCACTTGCCGTCTGTTACTATTTTCGAGGGGTCGGTTTATACATATATTATAATGCATAAAATGAAAAGGAATATTTTTTTTTTAAAGAAGACTTTTATATTATCTTATATACGTTCTATAATGTAGAATTATATTGTAGATCATTATGAGTTACTTAAACAAAAGAGAACATTAGTATTGATTTTTTGAGGTCTTAATAACTTTGTTATGCATAATGTTCCAAAGAAAAATTATTGTTAATATTGCCAAATAAAAATATTTAAAACGAATTAAAAAATTAATAGTGAAATAAATTGTTAATAAATGAATATGCTATACGATATAATAAGATATAAAGATACTAATGTATATATTGGATAATATTAATATGTATATTATATTATTATATATAAATTTTATCTTTTTTTATATATACATTTATTCTTATTTCTAAAATTGTGTAGGCTAGTTACGCCAATGCAGAGGATTACATTCCCGCTGCTTAAAGTACGCGAGATATAAACGCGTCAAGAGGAACAATTTCAATGCAAATTACATGCCAGAATCGTTGCACGAATCATCGTGTCTCGCCGAGAAAACTCAAATCGTTGTAATGGCTAGAAAAGAGCTCGAAGTTCTCGGATTCTGCGCGTCTCATTATCGTGCAAGACTTTTTTGCGAGTCTCAACGGTTTCTTTTGTATATTTTTATTTTTAGAATGGCGAGAAAGAACATTGACATTTTGTCTGACGTAAGATAGATGGATAATGTCTCGGATTTTCTGATAAATATTTTAGTGTCTTTTCACGAAATTAATTAAGGATTTGTAAGATATATTTGCAATAAGATATATAAAGCATTTGTACTTGATTTAAAAGACTATTTGCAGTTTTTTTCTGATTAAGAATATATCTCCTCTGATTAAAAAACATATATTTTATTTTTAATATAATATTATATAATCCAGACATATATGTTAAATAAAAATTAAAAAATTTTTTTAACAATTGCTTGTTAAATTTATAAATATTTTTTTTAATTTACGACTTCTCTTATTTCGATAAATTAAATTGTATTAATCGGCTTATGTATTCTTAAACACATGTATGTGTGATTACTGTAAGAAAGAAATTACTTCGGGAACATTCATTAATTTATCAACGTTTTTACAAGATGAGTTCGGAAAAAATCTGATTTATTGCTGCACTAACGCTGATCGTACCAAATGTGAAAAGCACTAGGGATGTGATAATTTAAGATTACGATTATAATCGCTCATTGTGGCGAGGATAACAAGAAGTTCGCAGTTAATGCACGTTCAATCGACATGATGAGAATAGAAAATTGTGTAATAGGATATTTTATTTTATCGACATTTCACCAAAGTGCAATAAACTCACGATGGAGTTGTCCTTCGGGAGAACCTTAGGAGGACATAGGAGGTAGCGTGCGAGACATACAGATAGAATCCGCGAACGGATAACGGGATTAGGTGCTGTTTCATTTAGGCTAAAGGGATCGAGAGAAGCGCTGGTCTGAGGAAGCTGTTCGCGGCACCGGAAAACCGCTAAGACGATCGACTTTAAAACAAACAAAAGCACAATCGCGCCGTAAAGCGCTTCTATCTATTGGTCTTGGCAAAATCGGACGGACAATAGCAATAAGCGTTGTTGATATAAATTCTCAGATCTATCGAGATAAGAAAAAGAAAAATAGAAGAAGATTAATTTCGAGAAATTTAATTCTGATATTGCAAAAAGATAGGTTGAAATAAAAATAATGTAGAAAATAATGTAGAATACTGTTGAAAGATAATTGCATCAAATTAAATGTACATAAATATTATAATTTAAAAAAAATCTTCTTTTCGTTAAAATTAAAAATTAAGTATGTAATTCGTTGCGTTTACAAAATTATAAAAATTCTTTTCATATTTTTATCAAATTTTGTCTATATCATTTTACATACTTACTATTGGAATATTGGTATCTGTTACATTACTGGAATTTCAGTACTGTATCAATATAAAATCCTGATATTGAAATCAATGTAATTGTAATTGGTTAATGTTATAGAGTTATTTGTTGACAGCATCAAAATTTGAACTCACTGAAATCATAGCGACCTCGAATCCTTATTTAAACAAACATTAACATTGCACGCAATATCACCTCGTGATTTATACATGTAATGTGAAATTCGTAATCTCCTAAAAGACAAACATTACGCATTACAGAACTATAATATTATTTTTATATAATATTAATTTTTAAATAAATAGTAGAATATTATTTTTTGCTTATCCTATTTATCTATGATAGTATAATATAAAATATGAATTTTTTCTAATTGAAACTCCAACTTACATAATGTTTGATACGTACATAAGTATTAAAAATCATTCCTTTCTTGTTTAATGATATCGCAAAAGGATTATCACAGAACACATTTGCATTTTAATCAAATCTAATTATTTAAAAAGAAATTAAAAATTTACAAGCTAACATTCATTATTATATGTCATACGCGTGTGATACTAAATCTATTACTCGAATGGAAGTGTCATACGTATGTGCCGCGCTAGAGTGAACGTGTTAAAAACACATTACGGGTTGTATGCGCGTTTCTCCCTGAAAATTGTTGCATCCAAACAGGCTTTTAACGGGTGAAGCGACGCGCATGCGAATTCCTCGTCGTGAGGCTTGCTGCACTTCACGCGTTGCTCGGCGTCACGCTATTTACACGGACGGAAGCTATTCACAGGAAAATTTGTCGGATGAGGCGGCACGAGCACTATGCTAGAGATGCACAATGCACTCTGCGTGCCGAATGCAAAACACGGCCCGCACTACGAGAGTGACTTGGTGCATCCTCACTAATTGGCTCCTTCGTGCTGTCGTGACATATCTCTCATTCTCTCCTTCCCTTTGTATTTCTCGTTTTCTCTTTGTAGGAATGAAAGACGAAGATAGTTTGCCGTCTTCTCTTCGTGCACGAGACAGCTTCATAAACTTCGTATATTTTTACTGCGGTTTTACGGGAGAAAGGTGTTTTCTTCTGTTTAGTAGATCTTTTATATGTATTTCATTATTAATTGCTTAATTATTCGACTCTTTCTTAAAATTAAATTTTTGTCTTTGACATTTAAAGGTTCTCACTAATTAGTTCTATAATACTGCTAGATATCTTGAGAGACGTTTTGAGACTATCTTGAAGACGTTTTTCTTTATTTCGGGCTTTATTGACTTTTCACGGCTCCTGTGTTCATTTACCATTACTACTTCACATCCTGACGTCAGAAACGAGAAAATATATAACGAAAATTCTTGCAATATATATATATATATAAATATAAAAATACGTTCCATTAAAATAATAGAATCGATAAAACTGATCTGAAAACACTTCTTTTATTTCATTAATTAATAAATAGCCATATAAAATAAATTATGCATAACCAGAAATGAAATAAATTATATTTACAGCTATGACAAGCTGTCAAATTAATAATAAAACATAGAAATAAATTTAATTTAATTTTTCTGCGAAACAAAAAGATAGTTTTTGGTATATTTTATAAATAAATCTATTCTATCGATTGTAAATATTGTTTTATAAAATATATATATAAATGTTATATAAAAATACTTTTATTCAAATATAATTTGTAAAAATTTTTGTTTTTAACATCACAATCTGAGATAATAATGATGAATGAACAGCCTTAATATTCAAGCATTTTGCTATGTACTAATTTTAAATTTAAATCTGTTATATCATGAAGAAAAACTCGTTCAATAATTTTTCGTATATATATCTCTGTAATAAACTATAACCATAGTTTATCTAAAACTATCTTATTTTTCTTATTCCTTTCTTTTTATACATTTAATCTTTTATAGTTTTTATTTTTAGTTTTATACTTATAGTATAACTACTTCAGCCTGAGAGAAACACGAAGTAAATCTAATCCGGTCCAGTCTAATCTGATTTCTCTCTCACGAGGGCAAGAGCGAATGAGAAAAAAGATCTCACGTAATAAAAGATCCGGTGTTCATCTTTTGCGCGTGCCTTCCGTTTACTTTCCGACTTTCGTAAAACTCGAAGGTGAGAGATTTCACCATGCCAGTAATATATTTCGATCATGAAATTCTGTTGTTGTTTTATGCATGTCACTGTTGCAAAAAATGATAAAAAAAGTAACGATAACGAGTACGATAACCAAATAACAGTGGAAAAAGGCACCGAAGGAAGTCAAGAGATGCGTGTATACAATGTTATTCAAGAGAAATTACTCAAAAGTAATTTCTTCAGACAGTGTAACGTGTCAGAGCGTGACTGTAAACATAATGTCATACAAAATCTAGTTATGACGTTATTATATTTATAAAAATGATTTTTTGTTTGCTAAATATGATGAATTCTAACAATAAATCTTCTTTAATTAGTTTTAACACAACTTAATTTTGCATTATTTGATATTTCCATTTATTTATAGAATATTTATCATCTTATAATATATTTGAAATATATCACTCTGTATTTTTACGCGTATATATATACATATATATATATATTAGGTGTTGGAATTAATTCGTAGCGTTTTTTAATGAAAGAATGTTATTTATTTCACATGAGCATTAAAAAATACATTAATGAAAGTACTTCCCATCACTTGTAAAACGCTACGAATTAATTCCAACACCTAATATATATACGGAGTGTAACTGAAATACTCACTAATCGTATAGTGCTATTCCTTATAAAAACTGAGGCGAAAAGTCCTCTATCATTTTGCAATATTTTTTTTTAGGTACCCAATGAGCAAAATGTATAAAATTGTGACGTATAAGACAGCTTTAAGATATATTTAAGAGTTCTTTAAGAAAAATCTTTGAAATATTTCACAAAGAACACGAAAAGATATTTTAAAACTGTTTTATACATCGATTTTATCTGTTTATTCGGCGATATTTGGAAATTAATATCTTATTAACTGTTGCGAAAATTACAAAATGATACAGGACTTTTCAACTTAATTTTTTATTAGGAATAGCACTGTATGATTAGTGGGCATTATTTCAGTTATACCCTGTATATATGTATGCAAATACAAGGTTATATGCGTTACAATGATGTTTCAATATTATACACGTTATTTAACATTCGATCGAGTGACATTGATCGACCTAGATTTCACATTTATTTCAGCATTTATACAGGATATTTGCAGTACAGTCCAGAAAGCCGGTTTCTTTATTCAATAATAAAATAAATCATCTGCAAGAATGTTGTTATTGCAATGGAATACTGAATGCCGTGACTCGATAATAATGGAAAACTGATTCGTATTTTAGTTTGTCTTCGTCATTTTTATCGTCGGAATGCATGTCGGTTATGCGTCACAGAACTTCCTGGACTGTCGAAGTTGCTCGAGGGTGCTTGGATTTTCTCCGTTCCGGAAACTCCGCTTCGAGTGACGAGCCGATCGGGCCGATCGAGTCTTCTCTTCGAGTCAAGACTTGGTAACTGGCAGAGTTCGTATAGAAGCTGTTCTTCTTCGTCGAGGCAGTAGTCGTTGAACGCCACGGAACTCGTGCTCACGTAGGGAACTTTCAACGTGTGACATACACGTGCGCGGGCGTCGGTATTCCTCCCGGGGCGACGTACATATTTTATTACATCCACCCGCGGCGTATATTCTTGGTGCTACGTTAAGGGAATCCTGGGGAGATCGCGGGCGATAGTGCGAGCCGCAGGAGTGCATTTAGAGATTTTACCTTACGATATATTCGGAAACCCTGCTCCTGCAAACATGCCGGACTAGTGAAGTACACTATGGGCTAGGAGTTGTGTTGCTTAAGTAGCTTGCTACTACTTCAGACTACGATCTTGAGCTACATCGAGCGAGCTGCCTTCTAATTCTGAGTGAAGGAAACGGGAAACCAAACTTCGAGAATCGCTTTGAGGTGAAAGTAATAATTGTCCAAATATTCTTGTAATATAATATCCTTTAGTTTACGAACTTATCGTGAAATATGATGACGATAGTACTATTACACGGGTATAGAAACAAATTTTTTTATCTGGAGATTAGACTATAGTTTTCTTATATATTTTGATGCTCTGAAATTGAATTTCGATATTCAAATTGCTCCATCACATCACAATTTTTTTTATCGACGAAAAGTAGCTGGATTTTGCAATATTTTTTATCTACTAGCTTTTTATATTAACTTTATAAGCTTGTATATTATCGTTGAACTTACTTCCTCTGCTTCAGCCTGCCTATTAAAAACCAGGCCATAAATGATTCTAAAAATACTGAAAAATCGAACTGTTTTCCGTCGATAAAAAAATTGTAACGTGATGGGGCAATTTACATATCAGATTTAGTTTCAAAATGTTAAAGTATTACGATCTTATCTCCGAATTAAACATTCAATTTTGTGTGTTTGTGTTATTCATGAGTATAACTCCAAATTATATAATATATTTAATTAGTAATGAATATATTAGGTGTTGGAATTAATTCGTAGCTTTTTTTTTTCGTAATTTTTTAATGAAAGAATGTTATTTATTTCACATGAGCATTAAAAAATACATTAATGAAAGTACTTCCCATCACTTGTAAAATACTAATACATAAATTAATAAAAGTATATATAAACTGTATATATAAATTAGTAATGAGTATATATAAATTGGTAATGAGTAATATAAATAATTGATTTTTTCTTGATGGATCAAGAACTTTCACATCTCCGTCTTTATTGACAGAAGACAAGCGGATGTGTGGGAAGACCTATATCAAAAAGTTTTTCGATCAGGGCAAGTATTATGGAATTATTCGAAATGGATTCCCTGATCGGAATTATTTCGTTTTCCCTAGAAAATACAATAGAAATCCAGGAAATAACTGAACGATTCTGATCGGAATCTATTCCGAATAATTTCATAACACGTGCTCTGATATTAGTTCGAAAAAAAGAAAAACTTTCATTAAGAGAGTGTAACGCCGACAAAAGTTTACCACCGACGATATTCGTAATGATCATCAAGGAAAGTTACACGAGTCTCATGAGAATTTCAGATTCTTGTGATTTGTATTCCGGAATAATATGTATATACTCCCTTTGTAAGTCCCCAAAGTGAAACAAACAGCGCGATTAATTCAGCGCATCGGGATTTCCGATGTAACCGAGTGAAGATGCCGATTTATCCAGCCGGCGGAAATAAAGGAGATGCGTTTTCTCGAGCCAACGGTTTGCGATGTCGTTATATAGAGAGATAGAAGGAGGAAAGGGAGGGGAAAGAGAAAGATAAGAGAGAAAAACAGTAAGAGAGTGGAACGAGTTTGCTACTCAACCGATGCGATCGATTAAGTCAGCATGGCTGAGTGCATTACGTTGCTACAGCGTCATAATTCGTTGGCAATTTTATTGAGAACGATCGGGTCGACAAATTGCGCCATCGATCCTTTCCTCTTCTGTTCGCACGTCGATTCATCGTTCTGGTTTAGCCCCACATCGAGTTGTAGAAATTGTCACGGAGAATCTCGAATGCAATTAGTACTTTATAATTTTAATTCATTCTTTGAAATTTTAGTTGATTAAGATCATCTAGGATCATCAGAATTTTTTAAGTTAAAATACCCTTACTAACATTTTTCTGCTTTCTATAGTATCCATTTTACTTTATTAAAACGCAAAGAAAACCTGTCTTTTTAGAAATAAAGAAATAATAAAATGCAAGAACACTTATTAATTAACTTTTTATTATCATCTTTTCTCCTTTAAATTTAATCAAAGGCATTTTATTAAATTATCAATTAAAAAATTTTTTAACGTGAAAATTTAACGTAATTTTAAATTGAAAGTATCTGTAATGTATCTTTAAATTACAGGTATCTGTCTTACTAAAGAAATTTATGAATGATTGAATGAGATATATGAAAGTTAAATCTTAAGAACAGGGAGGAAGCAGTGTGATATTCCTTTCATTATTCAGGCGGAGGTCGAAAGTTCGTGTTTAAATACATATTCCCGGCATAACATATGACAACTTAATTCAGGACTAACGATTTCATAACCGTGCGCGTCAACTTACTTTTGAATTATTCAGAGTCACGATTAGGGTCGTTTGTAATGCTATATTACAGATAGAGAGACGTGTTTTGCGATGTACGACGACGATTATCGCACATCATAATCGACTATATTATTGTAAAACTGTCTGAGACACTTATGAGAAAGAGCGCATGACGGCATTTTCGCGTCACGGATGTTTTTGTGATGTCTTTTTAGGTCAACAAGTTACCGCGAATAAAAAGATAAATCAAATGAAAATATTGTTATTTTAAATGTAATTAATCGATTGATGAGATAGTATGTTGCTTTTTAATATAAAACTTTTTTAAAAAGTTGATTTTATAATATTATTTCCTTACTTTAAAATTGACAACTGAACAAAAATTAAATTTTTTTATCAAATGTCATTTTTATTCCACAATCTTTAAAAAAAATCATCTTTTTAAGTTGAGAAGATGGTAACAAAAGTCAAAATTTTATTATAAATTTTGATTAATTTTTTTTACACTTTTTTTTGTTTTAAAAAGAGTTTAGTACTATAAAAAAATATATATTTATTTGTCGACATTCTGTAGAATGAATGCGGCTTAAGGTTTTATTAAACTAATTTGTATCTTTAACTGATAATCAAGCTTATGGACTTTTTTTACAATTTTCTGTGTGTGTAGGATTTTATCTGTTTAACATGAGAATCGCGTGATTCAGTGTTAGACGAAACAAGAACTACATTGTAGTAGTAAATGTGCGTTATAATATGAAACAACAATTTTGTGGCGAATAATCAAACGCGCAAAGTAACAGCATCGTTTGATTAAACTTGTTTATGCCCGACTTGCCGAAAGATTGACGTGTTTTTCAGGAAAGTGAATGTTATGGGCACAGAAATTCTCGCATTCACGTCACCAATCTTGGAAGCGTAAGTAATGTGCGAAAACGTTCGTACGTCGCGTCACCTCGCATTAACGCCGTTCGCTATTTTGGGGATGTCTTCAAGGGTGCTCGATGATGCGGACGATAAACGCATCGTTCTCGTCCAAGAATACCGCGAAGTATCAGGCCTGGATCGATACATGAGCGAGTATAAACGGATAGCATGATGCGGAACGCATTGTATTGTTGCATTGTCTACGTACACCGGTATCGATTATCCTGTCGACGACTGACTGACAAACTCCGAGGTATCTCCTCGTCATAGTTTAACGTAGTCTCGTGTGTTTGGTTGACGTGGGGTTTACTCAGTCCTTGTCTCTCCATATGTACGGAATTAGTAGAATGCACGTTCATGATAGCAGACCATCTCAACTTTCTCACAATTTCTCCTATTTAGAGATTCTACAGAAATTTAGTTTAAATGTTTAAAAATATCTTTTTTTTTAAATAAAACTTGTCGAGTTATTTTAACTCACCAAAATATTTTTTCCAACTGCATTGTGAATTATTGAGAATTTTTAATATAAGTATATCAGAGATATAATCTGATTTCTTTTCACCGAGACAACGAAATATCGACAGTTTTTGAACTATATGTGAGTGATAAAATTTGATAAAAACAGATAACATGATTTTTATTTCTTTTCCAATTTCGATGCGGATATTTCTGTTTAATAGCTTAGTTACGAAAATATTTATAATTATATACAGAAGAAAACTCTGAAAAAAAAGTTTATATATATATACAAGTATATAGACTTTTTTTTAGAGTTATATTTGACTAGATAATAGAAAAAATGAAAGTAGAACATGTTGTCTATGTCTATCTTTTTTCGAGAATTGATTATTATTAAACTTTTATTAACCTTTCAGTGAATAGATGGTCATAGTAGTACCTCAGGTAGTATAGTTTTCTTTAAACCTGTATTCTAAGAAGGATAAAAAAAGAAGAATAAAAAGTATTGGATGTCCAGAGATCTCTTAAAGTTTATTATTAAATTCCTTTATCTCATAATGATTTAACTAATGTAAATTTAACAATAACATAGAAATATATTAGTAAAAAATACAATTATAAAATTGAAATCCTTTTTTGGGGATATTTTCACCATCCCATGTACCAACTTGTATCTTTAAATCACCTATTTACTTTAAAGTTAAAATCATTATTATTTTATTTTACTGAAACATTCGACATTTCGTATATGTAGACACTTATTTATCTGAGAATGTCTTCAACGATCGCTTTTCAGTAACAAATAATATAGTTGGTACATACATCTTCAGCTCTATACGTCATTCTAAATACCATAATGCCACGTATCTACAATACAAAGACAGATACATATATTGTGCGCGTATACTCAAGTTCGACGCTTGATACAACGGATTGTAACATAATCCGTTGCGACTAATTCGAATTTCGCATTCCTCCCCACGATCCAACCAATCGGATCAAATAATCGATCGTTTGAATCCGCAAGGGGACCACAGACTCATTTGCTCTATTCCGCAAGCGTACGCATCGCATACACCAGAATACGCGTACGCACTCTTTTTTTTTCTTTCTTTTTTCCTCCCATTTTCAGTGAAGCGAGATTTTTCTTCCGGAAACTACATTCTGTGCCCGATGCTTGTTGAAAGTTTCCGCGTTATTTTCCCGAAGTAAAGCTGAAAAATTCAATCACTGCGGAACTGTCCGTCGTTCGTACGAGCATGTGCAGTTGCGTGCGTGACCCGCATCTGTGTTTCTTCTCACTTTTCGCTTCTTAATCAATTCTGGCACCGACAGGTTGCCGCCATTCACACTGATCGGAAATGTCTCATAGACCGTACTCAGGTAATGCAATTGCCTTAAGTTCTGCTTTTCTTCTGGTATATTCGTACACTAAAGCAAAGTCGTCAAAAAACAAAGTAAAGTAAGACTTTATATGACTATCTAAGCTTTGCAATTTTTTTCTAATTTTTTGCTCACAATTGAAAATTGATGGTCAAACTCGAAAGTAAAGTATTTCTGAATATTCAAAAAATTTGAGATATTTTTAAATATTTACAGGATACAATGAAAATTAAAAAAAAAACTTCACATAGGGTGGTATTCATAGCCCGTTCTTATTTTAAGTAATGTCTTAAGATGCTAATGCAGCTTTGATTGGTTCATGGATGGACACCTTAAGACTGTACTTAAGGCGATCTTAAATGTAAGATGAATACCAGCCATAGAGTTTCTTTCTTTTAAAATTGTATAAATAAAATTAATTGAGATCTCGAGATAAAAAATTTTTTTCTTCTTTTTAATTATAAAACAAAATATTACGACGAAAATATCAATTATAAATGCAATGTTGTAGAGATAAATACAATAATATGAGAAATTGATAACCATTTCTTAGTAGTTATAGAAATTATCTATGAAACATTACTTCATGACGTTCTGCCATTTTGGACAATGCCATTTTGCATTACTGACAATGACAGAATGAACAAACTGAGCAATAAACTGATGCAATCGGGTCAGAGAGACAGTACGACTTATTAGTGTTATCTGTCGAATTTAGCGTGCGTATTATCCACAAACAGCGAGTAGATGGGATTGAGTACTGGGTCATATGGGATTACCTTATATTTGGATATATGATACGCAGAGAATTACATGATTACAACCATATGACTAATTTTCTGAATTATGTCACAAAGTAGATTGTATCTCATACAACTGATTATTTGAACATTTATAATATATTATCAATATCAATAATGAGAATATGAAAGGGTAATTGCTTGAAGTTTAGTCTTTGTTTTCATATAATTGTTATCAATAATTAAAATAATTAATTAAAATAGAAGTACAATTTTTATTACCAATGTTTGTTTATTTGCTTAAAAATATTTCAAAACGTATTTTATAACAATAAACTTGCAGTTGCAACTTCTACGTGAATAAAATCTTACAATTTTCTCTGTTAGTGATTATTATTATCATCATCATCATTATTATTATTATTATTATCTTGTGCCACATGATGTACAACGGTCGTTGTTAACCAGAGAGGACTTCGTAACATTAAGGAGATACGGTTGAGAGATGATGTGTCGTGATTAGCATATGTGCATTCATAATGGCATTATGAAACACACGCAGAGTGGAAAATATGAAAGAAATCTCATATTTGAATGAAACATTACAGTCAGTCCAATTATAATTATTAATCTGACACGGTAAAATACTCTTAAATATTTACACGAATAAGATAGTTTTGTTGAAATTTGTAAAAATTCAGTTGAATAGAAATTTAAAAATAATTTTATTATAAAATCCTGAGCATTTGGGCAAATGAGAGATAATTTTATTAGATCATCAAAATAATTATGTAATATGTTTAAAACTGATTCCTAAAATATAAAGCATTGACATTATGCTTGACATTCCTACGTAATTATTTTGGTGATTTAACAAAATTATTTTTGAATTTATAAAAAATTTTATATATATAAAATTTTGAAATATTTTTTTCTACACTGTTCTTTCCGACAGCCTTTCCATATATCTTTTTTATGTATATTTTCCATTGTAATTTTAATTTGCACTTTAATAAAAATTACAATGATGAAGATTTTTTAATATTGTTTTAATATAATTATATTAGTTAAATATTTATATTTACATGATTTTGCAGAATTTAATTATTGTGAATATTCATTTTTCAGAAAATCATGATTGGAATCGAGTAAAAATTACGTATTATAATGCATACGTTTGAATTGAATAGCGAGATATGTCGTTCTTGATCACTCGTGTACCTTCAGCAAATATATGTTACATGTATATAATACTTGCACTACCGCGATTACAATCGTGACTATTATGCTCTCGATGCTAAATGCAACGAGCAGTACGTGGATCGATTTGTATCCGGAAGAAAAATGAACAATGCACTTACACATTTCAATTTATGTTGCGACATACAACGTTATTTACCGTTTTGTCAAATATGTTGTCCTTTATGAAAATGAATAGAATTTAGTTATATGTTTTGTATTGATATTTTAATTAATTATAAGTAAACTAGCGAATTTATTAGAATGTGATGCGAAGAAGTAAAGAATTCCGACACGTTATTTACTCTAACATGAAAAATTTTCACTTAGTTTGTAATTTTATGTACTGTAGTTTTATTATAAATTTAATTTTATATAATATCGATTAATGTTAGCTTATACTTAAACATCGTTTCTAAAGAAATATAGTAGAATAAGTTCCGATTTTGTTACATTAATAAAAAGTGATATAGAAAAGAGTTAAAGCATCTTGTCAATTATCGTAAGACATTTATTTACAGATTTTATCTGATAACTAAATTATAATCGCATTCTGATTTACGAACAAGTTATTCAAATAAATCTTAATTTGTGTTATAACTGAAAATTCGATATTTTTATTAGCATATCTTTAGTTAATCGTTATTTAACAGAAGTTTCTTTAATTTTTACTTCAATTTTTATTAGTCCTTTATTGCAGTAATGGATTATTTTGTTATAAAACAGGAAGAAACAGTCTCTAATTTCATTTCTTCCAAAAAGATTAGATGATATAATCTCGTAAATTTTTTAAAAATTAAGGAGGGTTTAACACATTAGAATATTTTTTATTAAAAATAACGAACATAACAATAATACTAACGATGTTTAATTCTATATCTGATTTTTGTATTGTATTTTTTTGTGTTTTATTGTTAAATCAAACACTTATGTATTTCATTTGCAACACAGACATGTTTTTTTTTAGTCAATTATGTAAAAAAATTTTACTTTGTGCTACATCAAATATATTTATATCTTACTATCTCCATACTTTTTCGATTTGAGAATAAGATTTTTAAAATCACACGAATATTGTAAATTGACATTTATTTCTCGAAGTAAGGCAAGAAATTAGATTATGCAAAAAGTTACTTTATTTTATATTTCACGAGCGAGAATAGAATTGAAGAGCTTATATCGATCAGCGAGCGAACCTAATCCTCTTCGAGAACAAGCTCGGTGCAGCAACGTCGAAATGAGTACCTTGACATGTACGTGCATCTGGAGCGAGATGTTTTGCGAGCTCGTCGTACAGAGCAGTGAAAACCAGGAAGCCCTCTTAATCCCGTTGATTAACCATCCGACGGATGTTCGCGTCCTCCCATGCAGATTTCAGCAGTGGAGTAGAGCAGCTGGGCACCAAGGAGTGTTTCGCTGAGGGTTTTTACGGCCATAAGCAGAGCGAGCTCGGGGTGTTGTGTATCCAGTCGCGTGACGTTCCAATTTGTGTAGCTTTATCACCTCATTCTACGATGTTTGCAACGTGCAACGACGAAGCAGTATCGCGCGTACATCGTGTATTTTATACGCCTGTCGGAGACATGACGCTTCGATAGCTGTTCGTCGTCTTGCGACATATTCTCGATGGAAAATAAACGCAGGATTGATAGTCCATCGGGGAAGATTAAATCGACATTGCTGGGATAGAGTTCGTGCTTTTTTCCAAGTTTCCTTGCAGTTGTCTTATTTCCTCTCGCGATGGCTTTAGTGAGTTATATTGCTGAAAAGTTATATTGCTGAGAATCTTTAGATAAGACATTAATTTAAAGAAATCGCAATCTCTAATATTTTATAGTTAACAGTAATAAGAGATTTGTTTTATTATTTCTACACTAAACGCGAATGAACGCGTTTAGTTATAAAAAAACAAATCTAAGATAAATAAGTAAAACAAGATTGTTCTACTAAAAAGAACGAATAATCAGATAGAAAGATCTCTAGACGATAATGTACATCTGTATACTAACTGAATGAAAAATTGAGGGAAACAAGAAATTCATTTCTTAAATGTCTAAAGGCAGCCTATGAACAGACGTCACGTCAACAAGAGCTCTGCTAGATAATAGAAGGATCCGTAGGATGTGCCGTAACGAAAGAAAGAACGAAAATGGCGAGAAGAAAAATAAAGCAAGATGATAAAAAAAAAACGGAAAAGAGAGTAAGTCTCGTGCAGAGATGTTTCTTGCGTAGGAACCTCGCACAGAGAAGTATAGAGAAAAGTTGTAACACCAGCAGTTGGAAAGTAAGAGAAACGTAGAAGGTAGACGAAGAAATAGAATGTATAACATATATATATTATATATATATATATATATATAAATGATATTAAATAATAAATGAGTATTATTTTTTTATTTTCCATTAATAAACATTTGATTGAATTATACTTCAGTAACAGTTTACAAATGTATGTTTATATGAATCTTTTCATGTTTGACGATGGAACTCGTCCCCGAAGTTTGTAATATTTTAGTTACATTCTGTATATAAAAGAGTAGAAAGGGGAATTTCGATGATCATCAGAATGAAACTAGAAACGAGAGCTGAGCGGCAGGGACGAGAGGGTATAAAAAGGTGGAGTTGATGAGAGAGAGTTTCCTTTTGTGACATGTTTCTAGAAGATGTGCACAATTCACATACAGCAGCGTATCTTTGTAAAGTCATTTTTCGCATAATGTACGTACTTCTTCGCCACGTCACATACGTCCCGAGTCATGTCATGTCGCGTCGCGTAACCAAGAGTCATCTTGCTACGCCACAAGATCCAAAGAACTCCAAAGCACCGTCAATGATATTCTTTTATTAAGAACCTGCCACCTAAACAGCTGTCAGAATTTACAATGTCTTCTGTTTCTCGCCCCTACATTCGTTCGCGTGATGTATAGCCTCGAGCGGTCCACTTCGTGTCACTCTGCCTCTCGACTGTTGGCTGATTTTTTTTTCTCCATGCCATGGCACGAATTGTTAGTCGCTGTCGCAACTAGAAGTCTCTCGAATTGGTAATATTTCGAATTTAGAACAAATAAATGAACTTTCATAGTATATATATATATATATATATATATATTTATTTATGCATGTTTTTAATGAAACTTTACATTAATCATAAATTTATCAGCTATTTAAATAGTTTATAGCAATTTTATAAAATAGTTATTAAATATTTTTTAATGTTTGCCATATAGAAAGTTTCTGATCTTATATATATATATATATCTTTAAAGCCTGCAGAGAGGAAACAAAAATATTTTTTTAAATGTTGGGACACAGACAATTTTTGTCATTAATTGCATTTCTGGATATTTAATAATTAGTATTCGTTGTTTAATTTTTCAAAACTAGCTATTTAATAAAATTATGAGTAAAATATACGTGAATGTATCGCAAAGAGAGTTTGTATAAGATGTCTTCATATAAATAGCTACTGTTTAATTTCACAAATTAAAAGAAATAGACTGATAAATATGAAATGATATTAAATGATTTAAAATGTAATAAATTCTATTATGAACACAGTGATTACGTACTATAGGACGAAAATGAAAAGATAATAGCCAGAGAAACTTTAAACCGACGAAACTTGTACAATTTGTAAAATAATTATATGTCGTTGTATTCCTCAGAAAAAACATTAAAATTTTGAATTAAAATATTTACGTCATCGTAAAGAAGTATTATGTATCTGCGTTCTCTAACGCAAGTAATTTTTATAAGTAATCACTGTGTTCACAGTAGAGTTTATTTTAAACTATTTAATTTGATATCTGTTAAGTTTGATGTCTATATCTTTTAGTTAATGATAAATAAAGACTAGTCAAAATAGGGACATCTATACGTGCATTCGTTCAAAATCCTTATTTTGTAATCCGACGTAATCACTCTGCGCTTTCATTCGAACGACGCAGTTCTACGTTTTTAAGATCCCGGTCGTGCGCGATGTATAATTAACGCGCCGTAAGGACTTTGAGGAATTTAAGGACGAGGGCGCAAACGTTCAGCGGTTCACGAAATTATTTAGCAGCCACGCTGATCTCGTATTCTCTCGTAGCTCGCCGTGTCTCCATCGTGAAACTCCGCCGACGGCGACGTTTGACGCGATGCGCATTCACAAAGGGAATCTCTATGCGCTGCAGGCACATGACAAGACGGGATCGGCAGGTCCTCAAAATACGTACCGATTCCGCTCAAATAAATACCAATTGGAGAGAAGAGCCACGCACAATCAGACGGCAACGACAACGGTGGGGAAGATGGTGATGATCAAGTAAAACGTGCGAATCTTCTTTTTGTTTCTTCGACTCTTTGGAGCTTTATTGGATCTTTCAAGCTCGTACATACAAGAAGTTAGTGTACTACGAGTTTGCTAAATTTCATTTCTCTCTCTCTT
Source organism: Acromyrmex echinatior (assembly GCF_000204515.1). Next base: position 1,696,056 of record NW_011627210.1, read on the forward strand.
TCTCACCTTCGACTCCGAATCTGTTCACTTGGTGCATTTCGAATCAGGTTCTTAAGCAGCTCTATGAGCGCTTAAGAGATTTACGTCTACTACACCAAATTGATTGGCATGAACGAACATAGAAGCCGCTTACCGTTCGCAAATTTCCGCCGTTCGTCCTGGTGAAAGCTAATCTAAACAAGAGAGAAGAGGAAGAATAAAAAGAATAATAATGAGGGAGACGGCGTGAGTTACGTTAAGAAGAACGAATTCTTTCGCGAGATAGGGAGCGGGAGAACTCGAGAGAGAACGAAGAGAGGGATGAAAATGCGCGGTGAAAACTCATCCCCGGTCTTGAGTCTCCGTTGGTCGGAACTTCTCGCACAAAGAACTCCCCCGAGTGTTCATTCGTCCAGAGAATTTAATGCGCCCGGCCGCACTGCAATTAAAACGTGCCGCGGATCCTCACGCGACTTGCCACGCGCGAGACTCGTTCGTTCTCGTTGTTGAACTCGTTCCTGATTACTTATTGTCCCGATAGAAAGAGAAAGACCTATAAAGGGAGAAATGGAAGCGACGCATAGAATCTACATGGAACAATGCCTGCTACAGCACTGTGATCTCGAGAAGACGTGTCGAGTACAAAGGGAAACTATCTCTCGTCTCGGGCGTCTCTCAAGGCGCGACGACCCGCTTAACTGCCTTTTAACCCTTCCTTCAATGGACTTGATGGTAAGACCGGGGGCGATGGGGGCTTTATTGACGCTCGACCTTGAAAATTAATTCCAGTGAACGCGTCGAGGGTGACGAGCGGCAACCGTTCTCTCTGGTTTCTCCCTTTTTCTCTTATCTCTGCTTTCGCCGACGTTGTTCGGCGGTCGCGACTCTCCCGTGAGAGCCGCCGCCGCCACGAAAGGAATTCGCTCGGGTATTTATTCACGGCGAGAAATTTAATCCGGAGTTCCCGGCGTAATAACCATCCTGTCGCGCACTAGGAATAACAATCGAGCTCGAGGCGCGTCGCCCTCCAAGCCAACGAACGGCTTCGAATTAATTTTCACCGCCGGTAGAAGTTACGAGAACGCACTGTCTTAGTGGCTTGAACATAATCATCGGCATCCTCTCGATATCTTGAATCGCAACGTTTGTGGATGATTCATATAAGGTAGACGTTAATTTTCAGGTTGGGATCTTATCGGGAAATTAGCATAAAATCGCAAGAAGTTATCTAAAATGAAACTAGCTAAATTTTAAATCTTTGTTCTGCTATTGTTTAAATATTTAATGAAGAAAAGGTACATAATATCGTCACCTACAGGAAAAAGTCGCATGGGGCAAGATCGGGTGACCAAAACTTCCACCCAACGTCTCCACGTAACGAGATTACGCGTCCTGGAAACATTTCCCTTAAAATGTCCATTGTCCTTCTTGCCGTAGCTCCATCCTGTTGAAACCACACATCCGAATGTTCAAGTTCTTTAAGTTTTGGTCACCCGATCTTGCCCCATGCGACTTTTTCCTTTGGGGCTACCTGAAAGCGAAGGTTTTTCAACACCCCCGAACCATTGACGAATTGAAAGCAGCAATACGCCAAGAAATTACAGGAATATCGCCTCAAATTATTGCTCGAGTAATGGAAACTTTTAGAAATCAGCTTCGAATGTGTATCGAAAAAAATGGTCGCCACTTGGACTCTGTAATTTTCAAAACTCAATAAAAACAAATGGCATAGCATAAATTTTCAGTTAATAAAAATAAAATCTAAATAGCATTTACAATGGCGTTTTTATTAAAGATTAAAATGTGGGAGATCATTTTGCCGGACCCTGTATATATATATATATAAAACAATAAATAAACGAAATTCGAAACGCGCGTTTTCAAAGTTAAGATGCAATTAGTTTATTTGTTATTCTTATTTTTTTAAGCATCGCTTTTTTTCTGCTAGCTTACAATGATTTAGCGATGCATCTTAGTGTTTAGAGGCTTAAGAAAAGCCGCTTAAATGTCGCCGACATTTCCCTTATTTTCTCAAGTATCTTCTTTCTCGAACTTTTGATCTCGCAATGCTTCACAGACTGCCTTTGTCTCTGGAGCCGGACTCGAAAATTACGAAGTAACACAAAACAATGATGGCTTCTTTCGTGCATTATCGAAGTTTCTGATTCAATACCGCAAGAAACTTCTTCCACTAGTTGCTACAATTACGCGTTTAGTAGAAATCGTTAAAACACATGTAATTCACAGCATGGTTTCATCTTCTCGATGAAATTTTAAGTAAATATTTTTCTTGCAATTCTCAATTATTGAAATATGCTGAATTATTCTTGACTTTTTAATATCAAAACGAACTTAATAAAAATTTTTGTTTTAATAAGAGATCAATTCTGAATTCTAAGTTTTAACAAGTTAGCTCTTCATGTAATCAATACGCTTTCGTCTTTTTTGAACCGTTAACATGTAGCCATTGTGATTAATCGGGCCGTCTCGAAACAATTTCAAACTCTTGTCGGCGGTGAAAAAGATAAGAGACAAAACTGTATGATTCAGCCAATGCGATACTTGACTAACTTTAAGCAAAAACAAATAAAAAATTCATTACTTGCAAAAAGAATTTTACAGACTGCGCGAAAAACTTGTATAGATTCGATTATAAATGAGAATTGCATATAAAACGATGAATTACCGGGTAAGACACGATTATGACTAAAGCCGTAATCACACTAGCAATTTCCAATTTGATTGCCATTATAATTAACGATTACTTTTGATCCAATCTAAACAGAGTAAATGTTTGAGTATTTTATTTTTTGTATTATATTTTGCTCTAATTTCCTATTATTTTTTATTTTCTATAACAAACACATAAAGTAATCGAAAAAATAATTTATAAGTAACTTATATTCAAAGTAGTTTGATCACAATAAACGATTTGAGAAATAAACCTATTAATTCAGAAAGGAAGTTATTTAATCTTGAACAATCGTATTCATTTCTCAGTGGTTTCATGAACCGAACGCGCTCTCGCTCGCGGAAATATGAAAGGGATTTCTTACGATAACGTTAAATTAAATTACACGCTAGTCGCCGTATGCAGTCGCGAGTGACGGCACACTTGGCACAGTTGCCGGGCTGCCTCGCCCATGCATAATGCATACGATATTTTGTGACGTTTGGATGCGACTGTATCCTCCTGCCTCCAGTTTGCTACCTGCTACGAATTCTCGCGGCGTGCCGCATCGATCTGCGAGATTGAGCGGACAGGAGGGTGTGGACCCCATCTCACCATGAATTTCCAGTGGCGTGGCCTCCCTCAACGGTTACTAATAGAACCACAAATATTGGCAATCTCGAGGGGAGTATGAGAAACCTTCTTCACAGAAGGAGGGATAAAACGCGTCTCCATCGAGAAACTTTCTTTCGTTGAATCGAGACGAGTTTGAAAGCGTGGAGCATGTGTGATCCTGCAGTAGTATAATCTTTAATACACATAGAAAGAACGGTTTTGCTAAACTATCTGAAAATTTAGTTAGATACAGATCTGAAAATAATTTTGTTGGATTATCAAAATAAATATCTAGCACGTCTAAATAATTGGAAGAATGTCAAAACTGTTTGCAGTATTTTTCATGAGGTTTATCAATAGATAATACATCTGTGAATATATACATATGACACTGCTTTATTTTATAGTCATATTTAAAAATTACAATGGTAAAAATTTTATATGTATTTTTATACATAATTGTAATTACATTTCTGTCTATCTTGCCAGAACTATGTAAATAATAAAAGAGTCTAAGTTAGTAAAAAATAGTTGTGGACGTATATTTTATATTATGTTCTTATTTTATATCCTTAATAATGTTTTACAGAAAATCAGATGCTTTCTCATTCACATTAGTTCTCGCTTCAGCCTTTTCATCCGCTGATATCTAATTTGAGTTTTTCTATCGCCAGTCAAATGTTGATATCTTCGCGAGTAAAGTTCGGTAGTTTCATAGTCAAACCACGTTTTTGATCGTAACTTTCATCTTTTTTTCGTTTACTGTCCAGCCACGGTTATCTACTAGCGCGCGTGGATTCACGAATAAATAACTTTTACCGAAAATCGCACAGAGCGCGATATCACAACTCTAACCGAGCTTATCGTAACTTATTAGTTTGTTCTTTCTGGTTGTGCACTCTTTACACGCTTGTTCACAGTTTTACTACGTCTCACTTCCTTTTTCTCTTTCTTTATGACTTAAAACTGTATTTATTTATTTATTTATTTATTTTCGCCAGAAAAAAATATAGTTGAATAAAATAATAGCTTTTTAACGTTATTTTATTTGTAATAACTTGATGGATGTGAAAAACGACACATTTAGAACAAAAGTGGGTCGGGTCCATAATTTGTTATATTCGTTTTAAATATGGAATTGTATGCAAAGTGTGTCTGTAAATTATGAACGTAGTTTACTTTTGCTCATAGCTCTTCCCACCTTAGATTTAAATCAGACTTGTACGAAACTGTGTTAATATAATGGTTCTATCACGAAATGCTTTCAAGCTATTACTGTAGACACTGCTTCAACAGTATGATAGTTGTTCAACAATACCCAACTGCTATTATTTTATGTAACTTGAATTTAAGTTGAGTTATTGAATGTAAATCAACGATGGACATAAACTATATATATGTAAATGTGATTTGGACCTTTCAATTATAATAATCCAATGAATAAATTCGCGCAGTATATTTCCTTATAAATTATAAATTAAGATATAAATTATAAGTTATCTCTATAATATATAATTTTTATCTCTTTAATACAAATATGATTTATAAAATCTCGTCAGTAAAATAATAGTAAATTGTTTATCGTAGCTTGATAATTTCTTGTCGTCTCGAGTCTTTGTCATTCTAAACACTTCGGTTCTTACGTGTCACGTATCAAAGAGAGCGATGCATCCTCGATGCACCGTGCGTGTGGGCATAACATAATCGTAGCTTTATACGTTATGAGGACGCCGTAAACGTTCCCGCACGTTATAGGTACCGTAATTACAAATTCCGCTCGATTACCGTCATCAACGACGCGTACGTGCTCGAATTTGCGATCGGATTGTCGGAATTTGCTTTTATTCGCCCGAGCGCATGTGCGCGTTGTATTCGCGGCTGCAGTCGCGTTTCCGCGAGCACCACGATAATCGAGACTACTACTATCCCCCCGCACGGAAATCACCGGTAATACGTGCACCGATTACTAATCGGTCGTACCGTACACATTTAACTGTTTCATGACCGAAAGGTGGATGCAGCTAAAGCGTTCTTTTGTGTTAGACATTTCAACGTGAGGCGAAAATGGATGAAAACAATATCTTAACTGAAAAATCCAGTATACAGATGATTTTTATGTACATCATACATTATTTTTACATTTCTCGTGCATAATTATCTCAGGAAACGTAAGATCTTAGATTTTGTTTTTTGCATGATCAGAAGAAAGTAGGTAGTACATAATAACTAATTTTTGCATTAAGTAATTTTACGGAACTATGTTGCTTTTTAAACCGAGGAAAATCTGTTTTATAAAAAACTTAACGTAAAGTTTGCTTTTCTCTTTCGTTTTAGAATTTCATTAAACTTTTACCACGAGGCATACGCAACTACTCGCCAACATTTATTTAATCCATGAATATGTAATTAATTATTGCATACTTTGTACTTAATTTATAAAATATTAAAATGCGTAAAATATTACATGGTTCTGTTTTAAAATATTAAAAATTCAATAATTAAAATGCATGAACATTTTTACCTGATTAATCGAATAGGTTACCTTGCTTGAATTATATCAATTATCGTACACTTTTAGCTTCCCAAATGGATTACTATTAATTACCTATTAAATTGTTACGAGATTTTTATGTGTGTTTAAATTTGCAAATTTATATCGAAGCGCAATTTTATTTCATTATTATTTCAAAGAAATGAATTTTAATTAATCTGGAAGCAGTGAATCTCTAGTTACAATTTCTACGTAATATATCGTAATTATCTACGAAAAATGATGATCGTTTGAAAAAAAAATTTCAGATTTTTCGTCAATTAATCAGTAGCAACAGCGATAACAAAATTGTAAAACTGCGTTAACGGCGGACGTGGATTTATTTGGCGATCCGGTCACAGTAATGGGATTACCGTCGAATCGACGCAAAATCGTTGGATCTCTTTCTTTCAGTTTTATGCGATGTGCGTGAGAGACAAAAGTCGAAGGAGATGATCCAACGCGAGCACGGAGAACGGACGGACAGAGTCACGGGGAAATAAATCGACCGGTTGTGGCTCTTTGATCGAAAGTTCGAGCCACAATCTTTCTCCTATCTTCCTTTCCTGTTCTCCTTCCACTTTCCTCTTCCCCGTACGTGCATCCTGCGCGTGGTTCCGTCCCGGTGCATCCGGATGCAATCCCCCGACGGCTCTGCACCGAAGTAAGTTTCGCGTAAACTCAATTTTCGCGACGAGAGACTTTTCGGTCGAATTCCTCGGCGCCGTTCAGAAAACCGTGATGGGAATCCGCCTTCAATCGCCGGGATTTAGCATAATTCGAGACAAGCGTGACTTCGATTCGACCTATCTCGTGATATCCGACGAGATTTTTCTTTCTCCTTTTTTTTTATTTTATTTATTGTTCAGTCCAAGGCAGTTGTAAAATTTCCGGCGGAAGTTCTCTATCGGTATTGATTTAACCATAGCTTCCGTGCATCTCGAATTTACTTTTAGAAATTTTACGCTACACACAGAAGTCTCGAGTATTTATAATGTATGGCGAAAAATTTTTACAATTTTTTTGTTAGTGTAATGAGCGGATCTTTGATATAAATTTTATTAACAACTTAATAAGTCGGGAAAATGAATAATATGAAAAATGTTGGTGATAATTGAACACACAGAAGCTTATATCATGAAGTTTAATTTCGATCTGTATTTGCCGAGTTCTTTAATTTGCATCGACAGAAGACTTCGGATTAAAGATCAGCTTGCAAAGAAAGTTTGCGATGCGAAAGCCTACATCATGCGACAAAGGAAAAGTCGGAGTTTTAGATTAAGGCGCAAAAAATATGAATAATGTAAAGTATGCCAAAGAGAGAGAAGAATAACAGAAATGTAGTAATAAGACGTGGTTGTTAGGAAAGGAGAATATGATTCTTTGATCATGCAGTTATTATGCAGTAAATTATTATTGAAAGTCGATATAAATTATTGCGAATATAATTGTTAACTCTTGAGTTGATTGAAACTAAAGAAAAGAATTTTAAATTGTTTTACGATGAACAATACGAGAGAATTATAATAGAATTAATTTCTCCTAATTACTTTCAATGTTCCATAATTTTATTATCAAGCTTTATCTCTATCTATATTTATTATATTATTTTTATATATTGAATTTCTTGATAACAATTTCTTTGAGAAATATTTTTAATTTATATTATTTTTAAGGATGTATTAGGTTACTCTTTACAAAAAACTAAAATTGGAAATTTATATAATTTTTCGTACAAAAATGAACGTTATATATATATGAAAAAGTTCAATAAGGTTAATATTTATATTTAACACTGAAATTGAACAATATAAATGAAAACTTTCTCATTTTATTTTATATTTAAAAAAAATGTGTTTGCTTGTTATTGAAATATTTTTTAATCCAGATTCTATGTAAATCGCTATCAAACTTTTTACTTTCACAAAAATACAATATACATTTCATTTTGTTAACACATACGGATAATACATCCCTAATATTAGTTACACTTAAATTAAGAAAATTAATATTTCAGATCTTCTCTTACATCAAATCATTATGGAATAGTACGTTTTTCTAAAATATTGCGAATAATAACGCTCGTCTTCTTTCGACAGTAACAAAGGTATGACAGATATACTTTCCCATCTAAGAGAACGAGCGCTCGGTTAGATTCGTCAAAAAAATCGTGAAAAACGTTTATGTCTTTTCGTCACTCGTTACACGCTCCGCGAGGCATAACAGATTCACAAAAATACGAGAGGAGCAGAGAAGGCGGCAACCGGATATAAGCTCATGAGTAAACACGCGGAGTTAGATGCTTCTGGGTATGCGCGGAGTAATAACTGCGGGCCCCATAAACCCCAGGGGCTGCGAAAGAAGATTAAAACCGTAACTATACGCCACGCGGCGGCTGTAAGGCCGGGTTACGTTCAGCTTGGCGTTCTGATGAATCGGGGATGCGGAGAGGACGACGGAGACGAGATGGATTCTTTTTCGTTTTCTCCAACTACATTTTGCGATGTTTTCTTGCTTTGGGATAGGGCGACTCTTCTTGAGCAAGATACTTGCGAATAATACGAATAAAAATGCCAGCATCATGTTTACGAGGCCGACGAAGCATAGGGTAGTCTCTCTCTCTCTCTCTCTCTCTCTCTCTCTCTCTCTCTCTCTCTCTTTCTCTCTCCCCCTCTTTCCTCACTGTAAAAAGTCTGCTTTTTTACGCGTCTCTCTTCATCTCATGTTCTTCTGTCTTCCTTCCTCCTTTATCTGCTTCCTCTACCTTTTAGCAGGTGCACCCTTTCATTCTGGCGTCACGACGACATCATCGTCGACAAATGGCCTCTTCCTCTATTTCTCTCACTCTCCTTTCTCTTTTGATGCCTTTTGACTCTCTCAGATAGGCAAGTACATTCGGTTTATTACGCTAACGAGCGGTCGCGCTTTAGAGTCTTTCGCCCCTAAGCTGTTCTAATTCTCCGACCTGCCAGGTCGCTAACTGTCGTCATTCATATAGGACACGCTATGAACATTTGTCGGCATTTCAACATGCATTGCGATTTAATTTATATTCAAAGATCGTTTTATTCAAACTTTCTTCCTTTTTATTAGAAATTTTTAATGATGATCAAAGTATGGAAATTGAAGTTGAAACGAAATTGGCCTTCTTGTAATTTGATTGAAATGAATAGTTTTGTTAGTAGTATGTTATGTTTACTAGCCTTTTTGTTTTTTTTAATTTGTTAATTATTTGTCAATAATTATTACAAATTTTATATTATCTTACAATAATGCTAAAATTCGTTATGGAGTTCATAAAATACTGCAAAATTTATAAAATATAAATAAACATAAAAATTAACAAATCCTTTGCAAATGATGAAATGCTTTGTATTATACAAACATACTAATGTATTTGATTTTTTGTTTGTATTTTGTTTGTTTTTAGATTTATAAAATTTTAGCCTTCAATCTGTTAATCTTTTCTAAAGAAATTTAAAGAAAATCTTGTCTTCTAAAGATTTTTAGGATTGCTGAGATCGATTCTAGCCTCAGAATTGTAAAATTACAATTTAAAAAAAAGCAATCTGATGATCGTGAAATTTTAACGAGATTCTTGATAGTGTTTGAATATAGCTTGAAAATATTGAATTCCAGAAAGATAGTAACCTCCAATGAAGAAGGATCTAATGTCACAGGGCTCATAATCAGAGTTTTAAACTGAGTTTGGAAATTGCTACTAACCATTTGTGTAGCACTGATGAGCTTTAAATCAAGCGAAACTAGAAACTTGATATTATCTCGAATTAAATTTTTTTTCAAACCGAGTTTTATGATAATTAGATTGTTTTTTATTTCTGTGCGCCATATCGGATTAACTGTTTTGAATTTTTTAATTTTTACTTCAGATTCATATAAAAAAGTAATTATCCAAAATTAACCTATAGACCAAGTTTTAAAAATTAAGTTAAAAATCTAATGATTAATTTACAAAATAAAAGAAGGTACTCTCAAATGGGATACCTCGTCCACATAAAGAACTAATGAAAGAAATTCATTCTGTCACATTATTATATATCTGTTAAATTATTAAAATTATTAAAATGCAATATATATAATTGTATATCCATATTCTTTGATTCAATAAATATTCAGAGAGAGAGAGAGAGAGAGAGAGAGAGAGAGAGAGAGAGAGAAATTATGAAAATTTTTGAGACATTTGATGTATTATTGTGATTTAATATTTAATGCATATGTTTTACAAGAAAATGTATAAAGTTGATAAAAATTTAATGAAGTTTAATGAACATTGTATAGAATAATAATTGATTTAAACAATTAATCTTTTATCAAGACAATACCGAGAATGGCGATAAATAATTATTCGTTACGTAATATTTTTGAATATATATAATTTTACACGTTTTGTGATTATTTTCGCATGGAAAAGGATGATGCAATTAATAAGAATCTTTTCCTGTTTCAGGTATGTTACTCTTCAACCGCAATCAATATCCACTGCATATTCGTAAGTAAACACGTAGCGCGTATTGCGTTCATTAGCTTATACGTAATGGGATGATGTGAGAAATATTACGTTAACAAGCAACAACGTTAATTATGCGAAAGCCTGTATATCGTTACAAATAGGATAGTATTTGTTTACTCGCCATTACTTTCGGAATCATGAATTTGATTCAGTAATTCAAACTGTATCGACTGAAACTAGTTCGCATTCGTTATTTGTGCAACAAAACCTGTATAAAATATCATAAGTCTAAAAATAATTATACTTTCTGTTTTTATATTAATTTATAAACTTCATTTTGTACGCTTTGAATTTTACGTCAAGTATAGAAAAGAACGATGTGAACGTAATTGTAAGTTTGTTTTGCTTTTATTTTGAAGTCTTCATTTATGTATTACTTTGAAGAGGCTTGTAAAACTTGGAAAATTTGTTTTGTCGGTAATTTTATTACATTTAGATGCTATTTTCTACAAAGTTTTAGGTCAATTAAAAAGTTTTTCATGTACACACAAAGTCAACTTCTTTTACGAATTTTAACATAAAATCTGATATATAAAGTATTATATATATCTACAAAATGAGATGAGATCTTTGCATTTTGTTGCACAAAAATAAGATATATGAGACCTATAATAGTTAAACACGATACATAGAATTGGTGATCCATTTTGCTTTCTTGTTCTTAGTATCCGACGATAGCTTCTTGTAAATCCGTGTGCACGTCCTATCGATTCTTTCTTTTTTCACCGTAGAAACATATGTTTACATTTTCTTGCGGAAATCTCGCGCTCCAAGATAATGATCTTTCTACTCGCGGAGCAGCCATCCCAAGCCACTGTATTTTCATAACGTCGCGAGTTTCCGCCGTAACCGTAACTATTCCCCGCGGCGGTGGGAAGAACGTCATAAAAAGAATCATTTTGAAAGAAATTGTAACTGGAACTTTCAAACGTAATCATTCTCGACTGCTGGACGGAAACTGCATATTTTATCCTGCATTCAAGTTTTTTTCCCTCCTAGAATTCCATTGATGCAGATAAACACATTTCTTAATGCGAATAAATTCAAGTTAGAAACGAAATTAGATACTGACGTGAATCAGAATTCAGTAGTTTCCCTTTTAATTTTTATATGTATTAGATATCGAAGTATTAGATATCATGAAATGGGTTAACTTAAATTTAAATAATTTTAAAATTTTAACAAGTGCTCAGGTAACATCTATCTTAAAATCGAGACATGAGAATTATATAGACATCTTAATGATGTCTTATAATATTTTAAGTTGTGATTTCGGTGTTGTTTAGGCATTTTTTAAATTCAGTTTTTGACTCTGAATTGATATAACTTTGGGTCAAATTTTGATAACTTTAAAATTTTTTTTAATACCGAGATAACACATACATTAAACTCGCGATATAACGTCTTAAAGATATTTTAAGACGTCTTGTATAGTGATTTCGAATATGCGTGTTGTATTTTAGGAATTTTTTAAAATTTGGGTTAAAGTTATCCTAATTATAATTATATGATTATTAAAAGATTATCCATTTTATGGTATATATGAATATATCCACACAGATAAATATTTGCACGAAAATGGGGTAGAAGATAAAAAACAGATATGTTCATATATTATATAATTGAGGAATTAGCTTATCATTATCGAAATATAACATTATCGTAAAATTTCTTTATAATGTTATAATATTACAGTTGACAAATTCGTCAATGCAATATAAAATTAAAATTATAATGTAACGCGAAAGATATAAAGTTAATGCAGATTCACAATGGAATAAGATGAAGAGAGAAAAAGAATAGGATAAAAACTCCATGATGGGACTCTTAATAGATCTATTAGCATCTACAGTTTTCATTTCTAGAAAAGTAAAGCGCAAGTTAAATACCGTCACAAAGACGAAGAAGAACTAACTCGAGAGACTGATTAAATTATGATTCTTGTTCCACTTTTATATTCTTGTGATCATTCCGTTTTATCTCTGACAATATGTTTCTCTCGTAATTCCTACTCGCCATTTGCTCGAGAGTCTTTTCAAGCCAACTTATCAACTGATGCGTTCGTTGATGCGTTTGATTATTTTACATCATATCGATTGTCTTCAATTACCAACATTTCATTATCCGACATTACGTGATGGACGAACAATTGAAACGAAGCCGCGTGGTACTTTATGCGAGAAATTCAATTATCCGTAAATTGCATATTTATTGACGCGTCCATGAAAACTGTAATCGAAATTCATAATCTTGATATAATTAAACATGTTGATAATCGCAATTATTATTATGCAGAATCGAGATGTACTAGATATACAGAACTTTTTTTTCACATATAGGCGGAAGTTTTAACTCTGTGGAGTAAAGAATTAAATGTGCTGTTGTCGAAGGCTTTACTTTCGAAAAAGATCATAAATTATATTACACATGTGTTTGTGAAACTATCAATAAAAGCTGATATATCTGGAGAATTATCAATATTTCCTCTGTCAATCAAGATTTTGCGATATGTTGATCTCTCAACTGGAGATTGTATTTCTCATTAATATATGTAATATTAAAACCGTTTTATATATAGATAGAGATACCATTTTATATTACACCATTACATATATTCGCGTTTAATAATTTATCATCAAGAATATTTATTACGTTTACTGTACATGTCATAGACGATAAATGACATATAAATATGATAACAATAATTCTGCGTTATAATATTTTTTATCTATATACATTTAATAGATGTGATAAATATTGAATAAATGGATGTACGATATATATATAAATGCATTTCAGAATAAATTGATATATCTCTGAATTAATTTATATAAAAAATTCCTGAAATTATATAAGCGTTTAGTTATTCCATTATGAAAATTAAATGAGAAAAGAGAGACAGAGGGAAAGAAGTAATTATATATTTATAGACTATAATTATAGATTTTAATTACAGATATATTTAATTATAGATTTGATATTTAATTATAGATTCTAGTTGTCTATTGTATGTTTTATTAAACGTAATAAATGGGCACATCTTTTTTCTCTCCTTTTCAAAAATAATTTATTATTTGAGAAAAAATTCTTCGAGGATCAGATAATTATGAAATGTAATTTAAAACGTAATATAAACAGGTATATTTAAAAAATTTCCATCAATTCATCGAAAAATGAAACAAGATCTTTTCACAATGCAGAAGTGAACGTTTATTATTTTTATATTCACAAAGCTATTCTTGGTAGACTTAAATATTGTAGTAGAAATTACATCGTAAACTGATTATGCGCGAAGCAATTTTATTTCTTTCAGTATTGAGTTTTTGTTTAGCAATAGAAAATCTCAGTACTTACTATTTCTACATGATTGTATGTTTACTTTAGACTTTTCGTATTTTACCAATGATATCACCAGAACTCACTTTTATTTGAAATTACTTTTAAATAGTGTTTTAAATTATACGTGACATTTCTTTATGTATAAAAATTATTTATATTTATAATTTATTTAATATTGAAAAATAAATATGCGCAAAAATATATATAGTTTCTCAAAGCAATTATTTTTTGAAAATGTATGAAGAACAATGAGTTAAAATTATAGAATATGAATTAGAAAAAGTTACCTACTGTTTTGTTGCATAATGTCAACTTTTTCGTGTATTCTTTTTATTATTTTATTTAAAAATTATTGAACTGGAAAGTTGATTTTACTATCAGAATTTCGAATCATGCATTAATTGATTGTATAAAATATGAATGACGAAAAAACATGTTCATAATTGGTGATATGCAGAACGAAAAAGTTGATATTTTTTTGAAAGCGTAAGTAATCAATGATTAATTGTTTCTATATCATGGTAGGAGGAGATTCCAGGTCGATGTTGATAACGAAGGAAAAGCCGATTTTAATGAGAAAAGTAAATTCCTCGTATTATTCACGCGTCACGGTCATCCTTAACGACACGATTCATCTTACACGCGCGAACGCCTTGTTTTAAAATGATTTATCGCGCCAGCCTGTTTCGCAGTTATTACAGTTTTCGCTCGTTTTGTTTGCAACAATTTTCCAGAAATTAATCTCAATTCCGGCGTTGCGCCATGATCGCTTATCTCACGGTTGCATTTACGAGATAGCGTCGAATTCAAACGAAGACAACTGTTTTATTCTTCGTCGACTACTTATATTTTATAAAAGGAAAGTTTAAAATTATTACAACAATTATAATATAATTATTGAACAATAAGAAAAAAACACAAAATATTTATTTTCATCTTATATTCTATTATTTGTTATAAATAATTGCTGATGACGTCCATTTCCTTTTATTATTTACGATTTTTGCTTTCAAGTACTCTTAGCTCATTATGTTTGTAAATTAATATACGGTATTGGATTACATATCGCAATAATCATCAACCTTCGAATATTATGTAACCGCATATATACATCTTGCGTACAATACAATCTCCTATGTCGCACGTGGAGTCCTTGAATGCAAACCTACGCTGTCAGATCACATTCTCGATAATTCGTGATTATTACTTCCGTCTTGATCTTAGTATCACCGTGCCTTGAGTATGATTAATTTGAATAATTACGACACGAGCGATTAATCGCGTATCATATTTTATATTATTACCTCTAACGGCGGCTGTTATTTTGCAAAGAGGATCGCGGAAGAACTGTGCCCGTGACAAATGCCCGGCAGTTTCGCGTATCCTCGCGGTGACAAATTTCGGGACGGATGTTTGCCTGCTGGCGATACCCGTGTAAAATATGTCACGAAGCGTGACAGTCCTGACGCGAAAGGGATCGTCTAGGAGATGGAAGTTTCGCGCATCTCGAACTTTTTTCTCCCTTAAGCGTTCAAGACTGAAACGTAAACGATTACCCTGCAATTTTTTGCTTTTGTTCACATCGTCTTAAATATCTTTATAGTTTAGAACAAAATTTCACATTAAATTTCTATTTAAAACGGAATTAAAAATTTTTTTATACTTACAATAATTTTTTGATATGGCAACGTTCGAACTGTCCAAATTTTATCAAATTTAAGTAATGATTAATTTGAATTTACATTGAGAATAATTCTTACAATATAAAATGCTGTTACTCTTCTTTTTTGGAGAACGTGGTATATATCCTATCTCGATTTTATCATAGAGACAAGCTCGCTCCACAATTTCTTTCATATAATAGTCCAACGCTTAATGCGGATATAATACCAACATACGACACGATGAAATCGTGGTGCATTCCCATTTTATTTGCGTGGAACTTTAAAAAACAAGACTTGGCTTAGCACACAGCATGTTCCGAAGGGATTAAAAGCCGGATTCCCCGCTTACGCCGTACCGAAACACCAATTTGCGGACAGCACTTATGGCGGTGGCTATTGCGGCGGCGTCACCTTGCCGAGCCCGCAATTCCGTCGAGTGCTGGCAATTCGACCTGTGGAGGCTTCGCTATTTCGAGTATTATGTGTAGGTGTGCGTATGTGTGTCTGTGGTGATAATCTCGGTGGCCGCAGCGATTCGAACCACGACACGGCATAGACACTTCTGGTTCTACGAAAAACCTCAGGGGTTTATGTCGCCTTTGATGTTGCATAAAGGTATTTTCGGACTAAGCCACTAAACAATGCGATATCCTTTTGTCACTCAACACCGAGAAATATGAGGCTACCTCAACAACGGGCAAGCAATTAGTTAAAACGACCCCACGACGAGAGTGAGGAAATGATCCTTATCTTGTGTTCCCGCGAGGATAGGAAGAGAGTGTTCAGGTCCCAGAAGTGTCGTCCCAGAATTCCAAAGCTTAATTTCGATGATAGATCTTTTGATCAATTTGGTGTCCAATGACAAATTTAAGGCAGAGATTTTGCGACATGTATAGCGTTATATTGTACTTCACGAAATTTGGGAGAAAGCTGTCTTTGTCTTTTAAAAAAATATATAATTATTGTAGATATATAATATTTTTAATGTTTTTTTTTTAATTAAGAGATCTCGATTAATAAGATATCTATAAATTTCAGATAAAAATAGTATTTATTATTCTTTTTAGGATTAAAAAAATTAGATTGCGTAACATAAAAATATATTTATTCTCCAAGATTAATATATTCAGTGACATAAGAGATTGCTTCGTGAGATGATGAGAAAAAAATTTATCTAATAAAAAATTCTGATTAATTTCTATGAGCTAAAATTACACATCCATTGTCCGACTAACATTATAACGCAATTACGCTACGATGCGTCATTATACGCATACGTCGAAGTGCACTCTAAAAAAACTACGAAGCACGGCATCGTAAATGTCAAACGCGGAAGTGATGCATCTATTCCTCTAAGTATAATGTAATATCGTGCATAAATAAAATCTTCTCGTACACAAGATTTTTACGCACTATAATAATATCGTGCTTGCATAATGCAACGTAACGTTTACGTAAGATAGTAGGATATTGATAAATATTTTTAAATTAATTTGTTGCAGATTTTATTTTAATGTAATTAAAATTAGAAATTTAGTTATACGAGTTTATTATTATTAATGATTTTTTTTTTAAATTAAACATTCATAAGATTTTTAAATATCATTTACGACGTAGTCATAAACTAAAAACCTTAAATTAATTTGTAAATATCGAGATATTTAATTTAATTTACTTTATTGCAAAGCTCTATAAATAGACTACATATTAACAGAGTAAAATATGGTACAATAGACTATTCATTTCAACATTTAAATATTATTAGGTAATATTAGTACATTTTGAAAGAGATTGTACTCATTTAAAATAGTATTGGTATGGTACAGAAAAGTAAAAAATTGTATCTTGAAATTCGAACATTCGAGTGTACGAATTCCTGCTATTGTGTACTCTTCAAACAATTTATTTATTCGTGCGAATTGTAGAAGCTGGAATGACATTTTCCAAATGCATGTGCAAGATAAAAAGAGACGCTTGCGCATAATACAATAGTATTTGAAAGAGAAGTATCTCGGATTTCGCACATATATAACCGAGTGCTGGATAAAGTCTGTGCATTACCTGCACCTTGAAAAGTAAATGTAATAGCCGCAATGAACTCACAAGATCGCGTGTTTTAGCGAACAATTGCTCATTTAAGTTGCACGAAGAGATAGTTTTTCCTTTGGATAGTTTTTCCTAAAGTGCAACTATTATCTGCACTAAATCTAAAAATTGAAACATGGTAGCGGATAAAAAATTAATATACCTTATAAAAACGTCTTCTAAATATAAATTCATCATTTGGTGATAGAAAAAAAGAGAAGAAACACGTTTATGTATCTAAAAATTGGAAAAACTTTTTATATTTTATTGTATTTGTGTTATCTCAAAATACTTCACAGAGTTGAAACTATGTTTTTTTTTATTTTAGACTCTGCGTTTCATTCGTGGCTTTTTGAATGATGTGAATAACAACATTGTGAATACATATCGATCATTGCGAGATAGTCCAAGATGATCGCCCGTTGATTGAGTTTCTCATAGTTGCAATACGATCGAACGGACAGATTCTATCAATGAGTGGGCATTCACCCGCGTTCTCTCTATGGGGCAACCAGGTGAAAACGAGCACATACAAAACAGGGGACAGACAGATAGATAGGTAGATAGATGGATGTATAGATAGATAGGTAGACCTCTATTCGCGGACCTGTGCAGGCATGGCAGGAGCAACAGGTTCGACGTTCGCGACACAAAGGAAGTCGTGTTATCGGTTACCAGCTAAGCCATGCGTTTGTCTCGATTAGTCGCGGGGGTTTTGCCAGATCGGCCGTGAATTATCGTCACCGCGAGGTTGGTGATTTGCAGTTGCGCTCAGACTGCTACTCGGAACTACTTAACCGTAAATTTATCGCGAGACCTGAATACGCGATGCATGTCTGAGCAAAGCCTCCCTCTCACGAAAGAGAAAGAAGGATAGCCGAAGGGTGGCACCCGAGTGGGCACCAAATAGCCGGAGGAAAGTCGAGCCTGCCAAGCCATTCAGGAAGCAACAGGTTCGATAGGCTTGCGCCTAAGCCAGTGGTTCTTAACTTTTAGAGTGTCAACTGGTTGTTATATGGGCTCGCAGACTTGAATAAGTAACTTCAATTAAGTGACTTATTATGGCATATAATCTTTATCTATTTAGAAAAATATTATTTGTATGGAAGATAATATGAAAAAAGATAACAAAATTGCTTTTAAAATTACAAGTTGTACTTTCTGAGAATGTAATAGAAAGATTTGAATTCTACTAAGAGAAAATATGTAAAGTAAATTTATATTATATTTTTAGAATAATATTCCAATTTCTAAGACATATAATTTGAACAGAACTTCTAATTTTTTATGCATTACTTTGATCTTGTTATATTTTTTACTTTTTTATTTTATACAAAAAAATTAAGAAAAAAGAAAGCTAAGATGTGTTCGGTATTCTTGTACATCTGTACTTGTATATTAAAGTATCATTTTAATCAAAGTAAAATTTTTTGGTGAAGGAAAGTCTTAAAAAATTTTAATAAGCAGAGAAGTGATTAAGAACCACTGGCCTAAGAGAAGGCTGATAATGTGGAGGTGCTAACCCTTGATGATGAAATTCCGACCATTTCTGCTTAGGCTGATGACAACCCTTTCTATCGTGATTGAGGTATATTGGCTTTGACCACCGAGGGACCATCGTGTTTACCGTCACGTCACGTATCGTATTCCAGTAGCTGTTATTTGTCAATTTTCTGTAACAAGGGAAAAGGCATTTTGTTATCTAAAATGACATATGGAAATGCTTTCTTTATTTCTACATGATTCACGAGCTTAGAAATATAGATCTTTTTGTATATAGAAGCCAATTCGACTCGAAGATATTGGATATATATATATATATATATATATATATATATGTCCAATATATATATTAGGATATTTATGGTACATTGCTGTAAGTTTTACCTTATCTCTCGGACAGTATAAGATCCAGAAAACATCATAAAAATATCCGAGAAGTATTTTAATACTTTAAAGACCAGTTGTTCCATCTTCATATAAACTATTTAAATGTCGTTTAAATATTTAAGAGAATCTATGAAATTTTAGAAAAGTGGTCGTAGAAAAATTGTAGGAATTTGAGATTCTATCATCCATATCTTTATATCTTATTTATTTTAAATTACTATAGAATTTTTAATAATTAAATAAATTTTTAAGTTTTATAATTATTAAAAAAATTAAATAATGTATTTAAATATAAATAACTTCGTTAAATATATAATAGGAGATATCATATATCTATCATATATCTGTATTATCATCGAAATATCTTTTAAATTTCCATCGTAAAATATGTTAATAATTGAGAAAATTGAATTATATTTTTATTAAATTTAAATTTAAATTACGGAAGATGATTAAATAAGATCTTTTCTTATTTACATTTTGCAAGTTTAAGTTAACGCGCAAGCATTTAATTTTCACAAATTAAACAGTCCTAATTATATAAGCATTTAAATTATGCTTACGAAAGACGGATTACTAATTCACGAAGGAAAACATTTTGATTGCTAACATTTATGATTTAGCCTATATATATTGAGGGGCACAGTTTCTTAAGCAAACATTCAACACGAAATAAGCGAATAAGATGCAACTGAAGAACTTCCTCGGCTGTCCACGAAATGCGATTTCGGAATTTATAAATGGAGAGAAAGAAGACCGAGGGAAAGGCGAGAATGGGAAATTACGACGTCCCAAAGACGCGACGACAGAATTTGCGGTGCAAGTTTCTTCCTCGTCGCGCACATTCCTATTTTCTCAAGAAGTTTTTCGCGTACTGAATACATCTGTCTCTGACGATATAGTTTTTCCATGCCCGTAACGAATAAGAATCTGCAGCCGCAAAGCAGAATTCTGACGTGAGACGAAGCTCATTTCGCGTCTCTGTGATCGGCGAACGAAGAGCGAGGGTGCCTTCTCTTGCCACCCTCGTTTGCTCGCTCTTTCCTATCCTTCTCTTAGTTCCTAGCACTCTCAAGGAAGTCAATATCCACCGCCTGTTGCACCCCTTCCTTCAGCATCCTATTCAGTCTCTCTTGTATTTCTCGCTCCGTTTTCTCTCTCTTTCCTTCTCTTTCTCATTTTCCATCCCGTCACTCTACAACCGCCCTCGTACCCTCATCTGGTCACGACAAGCTCGGGGACGCCCTTTCTTCGTAAAACACGATCTTCGACGGGAATTGCGGCCAGATTGAAAGGGCAATTCCGCAATTTTCACTCGATGGCGAGTCGATCGAGTCTCTTTTCTTCGTAGGATAAGGGTCGCACCACGGATGGAGCTGTGCTTATATCAACCTTTCTGGTTACGCACAGCCGTTACCGACAATCGCAATTACTTTGAGATTTCTGCCTGTCACACACAATAACGATGGCGTATGTGTATTTATGTGCTATCATCACTTCGAGAAATACATAGAAAAATCCATACAATTAAAAAAAAAAATTAATAAATTCTGTATTATAAAAATTTTGGATGCACAGTGGTCAATTAACCAAAATTTATCATGTTGGTGATCAATTTAATTTGCATGTATTTCACTGAAATATTTGCACATAAAAATTTGCAACGGAAACAAAATTAAATATTTAATTTTTCAGATTGAAAATGAATATGTTTGTCATTCTATATGTTTGATATTTTTTTTCTTTTATTGGTAAATTGTTTGGTCGTTTTTTAAGGATAATATTAAATGTGACTTGAACGGACTTGTCAAAAACTCTTGACACTGCTAGCATGCAAATTGTTCTTAATTAAGTACGCACTGATCAACATTATTCATACTTAATATTGGAAGTCTCTTTTCTTCTCTCTCTCTCTCTCTCTCTCTCTCTCTCTCTCTCTCTCTCTTTCTCTCTCTCTGTGTGTCTTTCTCTTATGTTCGGGATATACAAAACCATGAATATAACTACGCCATTCAAAACACATCACGATTGTTCCTTTGTCTGACTGGAGCGTACCTGTCGCATGTCAACAGGCCCTAAACAAAATGAATAATTCAAAGTTTCCCAAGAGGGGAGCGCAAAAGCATTAGTTAGCCAGTTGGCGCTGTGAATTAACGCTTTTCACAGCGGCTAATCGTCGGGCGCGACAAAGCGGTTGGCTTTAAGCTATTTACAACATTGTAACACGTATTGCCACCTCGTAACTCGGAAGTGAGTGTATTCACTAAGACCATTAGTGAAACAGGACTCGTGTAAGGAGCAGTCGAAACATAGAGCTGGTTTGGATTACATCATCGTATAATCGTTTTACAATGGTTTTGTGTACGAAACCATACGGAAAAGAACATTAGTGAAAGTAAATTTTAATAAAAAGTCATAGAAATAGTATAAGAAATGTAGTATTACGGAAACTCTTGAATAATATATTTACTGAAATAATAAATTTACTAAAATGGAAAATTCATTTCATTTATAATGAAACAAAAGAAATTATTTTATTAGAAATGAAGATGTTTTCAGAAATAAAGATTTTTTTTAGAAATTTTATATGATTGAGAGAAATGTTAGAAAGAGAAAAAAGGAGGAAAGAGAAATTTGATCTCTTGTAAATCAATAATTCTGACGAATTAATTAGGTCATTATATCCAAACAAGTAGATCTTAATACACGACAGACAACTATCTTGCAATAAGTAACATCCGCACTTCATTTGTCTCTGCAAACCAGGAATTAGTCTCTTAATACATTCAACGAGCTGAATTTTCGGTTAGCTGTACGGAACGCTACTTAATAACTGTGTATTTAATATTATGGTAATATCCCTCGTTTGAGCGCTCGTTATTAAATTTGTGCGACTTTATTTGATTTGCTCTTTTTATGGGGGTTGCAGCTTTTTTTGTAATATTAATTATGCGCGAATTTTATAGTTATTAAATATCTCGAGACTACAACTTTTTTTTTATTAATTTTAAATTGAATTTCTTTGTAATGAAAAATATTTGTTACAAGAATTTGACAATTCTTTTTTTTTTGAACGGCTTAAAAAATTTATTTAAGCTGAAAAAATAATAGCGCGTTAACGCAGAACATCTTATACATTGATTAGATATTTTAATGACATTAATTATTGACTTTCACAAAAACTCTCGCCTAATGAATGTTAAAATGATGAGATTTATTAATCAATATATTCAGTAAGAGTGAATAAAAGAATATCTCCAAGAAATCTCACAGAAATGCGAAGAATTCGTATTGCATAAACAGCTAAAAGTATCGCGTAAACATCGCTTCGTTGCTGCATCACTGCGCATCAGTAGATTAATAGAAAAATATAATTGTTCGATAAATAAACACTTTCTCATTTTTTCTCGATGTTAACTTTTTCACATCTTTTTCTCTCTACTAGTGAAATCATTAAATCACATTACAATATCAATTTTATGTAAAACGATTAATTACATAAAATTTACATAAAACGATTAATTGAATTGCATAAATAGTTGAAAACAAAAATATCATATGCGATAATAAATAGTAAATATTGTTATAATTGATTTTGAATAAAGCTTTCTATTAATTGATAAATAATTTTCTGTCTAACATTTTCTTTAGATATTTGCAGTTTCTTCACTCTTCCTTATTTAGCGTATTAAATATAATATGTTACATGTTTATGTCTGCAGAAACGTATTTTGTCTGATAAATAATCGTATCAAATCTGAAAAGGTTTAATGCACATTTTATGTTATATTACATAAATAATTTGTTAACAATAAGTTTTATAGTTCTCGATTGAATGAATATAAACATTTTCTGTCTGTGTGAAAGTAAAATCCTGTCGTGACTATACGAGGTTATCATGAATACTCCAAGAATTATTATGATCGAAATGAAGGGGCCCTTGGGAACTTTTGTGGTAACGCCAGTTATCTGATCTAGTTACAATTGGTCGATACTATTAATTTACGAAACGGATCTACATCGGTAAATAATAATATGTATAATAACAATCGTTCTGTGCCATGCTTGTCCCGTGTGTGCACATATATACAGTTAATCCGATAATTACCGTATCGGTCGTCGAGCGCACGTGTAAATAACGCTTGTTTACTAGATTCTGTGATACTCATTTGGCGAGCGTGACGCGACATTAGCTCGTTCTCTCGTGTCATCCGCATTCATCGGCACTGCGGTTTTTAGTGAGATTTATTAACGAATATACTTGTCGTTTTGGACAAAGTTTTCCCCTTTTAATCAAGGAATTTAGATTTAAATTGCTCCCGCTGAATAACTCGAGATTACAGAGTTATGTATAGGATAAAACAGAATACGAAATAAAGGATAGAAATTTTTATATCTCAAAGCATGTTTACTCTATCTTTTAGGATAATATAAAAATATATAAAATCTGTATGTAATGGTCTGTAAAATTTATTTGTATTAACGGAATGTAAACAGAATTTTTCAAAGTTTTGATCAATTTCAAAGAGAGAAAGAGAGAGAGAGAGAGAGAGAGAGAGAGAGAGAGAGAGAGAGAGAGAGAGATGTTTTTCAATAAAAATGTGAATTACACAGACAATTAGCTTAAGAATTTTCATTCTATTTTATTTTTTACCAATTTCAAAAGTATTTTAAATAAAGAAAATTTTAATTTTTTTTATTAAAATTAACTTGGTACTAAATGAGTCAAAATTTAAATACAGATTCTTTTATTTTTTCTTGAGTAGTACTGGATGTATTTCACTTTTAATGTGTCATTAATCACTGCTATGCAGCATTTAGCTGCGGTATTCACATTCACTCGTGCGAAGATTATTTTTAAATGGCTATGGCAATGAATGAGTCTCCAAATTCGGCATAATTCTTCGCTCTCTTTTCATGCAGTGTCGCGGGCGACAGATGCCGTTTAGCTGAAATGAGAAATATTACGTAATGAATCTTACTTGTTGCCCGGCGATTCACATACATACACTCGTTGCGGTGAAGATGCCCGTTGAATATTTGATGAAAAACGGCGGATCCGGATCGTTTTTCGTTATTACATCAATGATGTTGGGGCGAATAATTCTACTTTTGATATCACGGAATTGAAATTCTCTCGTGTCTACACTTCAGCTTCGTAAAGTTTCTACTTCGGTTCTACTTGCTACACAGAGGGAATTCTAAAAATCCCCATCTCTCCCGTTCTCTCAAACTAACAAATTTTTTCTCACTTAATGTATAGGGTGAAAAATTTCAAATGTAATGGTTCAAATATCTCGAAAAGTATGAAAGATAAAAACGTTCCAGACAAAAGTTGCATGGCTTGGGACTAAATAATGATAAAATCAACTTTTGAAAAAAATTCAATTTTTTTATATAAAGGTTATCTTCATTTTTTAAACAGAATTATATGATGTTTTTTACATAATATGATTCCTCTAATTATTTTGTGTATAAAAGTATTAAGGTAGAGATATCGAAAAATCAATAATTTTTGAGTTATTTTATACTTTATTTCGGAACATATGTTAATGTGAAATATAAAATATCTTAC
This sequence comes from Acromyrmex echinatior, assembly GCF_000204515.1. The sequence continues at coordinate 1,720,935 of NW_011627210.1, forward strand.
AAATTATTTTGTTTATAATCGTACTCTAATACTTTTACATACACAAAAAATGAGATGAATCGATCAGTGTAAAGAAAATACATAGTTGTTTATTTAAAAAATTATTGCAATATGCAACTATATATATTTTTTAAATATCTATTTTCTTTATTAATTAATTCATCTCATTCTGCGCATAAAAGTATTAAGGTAGAATATTAATACTTTACGAGATATTCTTATAGATTTTGTATCAAAATGTGTCAAAATGGAGTATAAAATATTTTACAATATAAACTATTGACTTTTCGATATCTGTAATAGTATTATGTAAAAAAAATCACATATATAATTCCATTTTAAAAAATGGCGATAACTTTATATAACTTTAAAAAATTGATTTTTTTTCGAAAATTAATTTACCATTGTTTGCGCGCGTCCCCTCAAGCCATAAACGTTTCTCCATATTTTCCATATTTTTCGAAATACTTGATGTTTTGAAATTTTTACATTTGAAATTTTTCACCCTGTATATTCGCGAGCTAAAGTTCTGTTAAAAATTTTAATTAAATGAAGACAACAGGAACGTTGAAAAAAAGATAACAATGTTTGTATATATGTTCATAATTTTAATATGATTTAGTATGATATTCTATGAAAAATTTTGTCAATTAATTTGTTTTCTATTTTTTTTAAATCGTGGTTAAAATATTTAAAAAATATTTCGCAGTTTCTCTCTGTGCGCATATTCTAGTCTTCGTATTTTGCTTGCAAAACTTGCTTTGCAACATGGAACGTGCGCTAAAATTCTCCGTTACTTCGTGTAGCATTCCATTCCTTTAACTTCTGCATCGCTCAAGTTCAAGCTTCACTCGTTATTTTACTCGTAAGCTTTTGAATAGATGAATAATAATCGATTAATTAAGAAAATACGTCCAAACGCCACGGCCAAATCGGAAGGGAATTATTTGAGATCGGAGGAGAGACATGGCCGTTCGCGCGCTCGTTCTGCTTGTGATCGTCGAAAACTTTGCTCGTTACAAGTCGTGTTGGCGACGTTCAGATTCACGTTGAAAATACGTTTCTGTCAAAAAGCGCTCCGGAAGTTCTGGGAACTCCGATCAAATCGATCGTTTAATATAATTATCACATCGAAAATTTATAATCGCTGACTTTTTTACATTTCTCTTTTTCGCCTCGCAAATTCTTTGCTTTGCAAGGAAGGAAACAATTGGATTCTTCCTATTGTAAATGCATTATAGGAGATGTTAATAACGTTGCAAGCAATAAATAAAGCCTATTTAATTTATCTAAATATTACTCTCGTCGGAATATATCTCGTCCGAATAATCTTGCAATTACATGATCTAATCGGGAAATTATACAGGTTGAAATAATAATTTTATGTGTCGCTGAATAAACCATATCTACGATTCTGTTCCATCTGTTCGTATATCGGTTGAAACATCATTATTGGACGAAACATGAAATATAGATATGGCCGCGAACTAACAGGATCAAAATTCTTTCGTCCTCGTTTCTAGCGAAGCGTTTTCTTGAATCTTTAAACGGTATCCCGCTGTTTCCAGCGATATTGTAAAGAAAATTCACTTCAGTTATAGCGGACGTATTCAGTTGAAGCTGATGTAACTTTAAATTGAATTTTAATTTGACGTCTACCTGTGAAACATGTTTTTATACTTGTTAATATTAAATATTAACAAGTTTCGAGAAAGAATGACAAAAGGCAGATTTTTCGTTAAATTTTATTTTAAATTAGTCAAAAATTTTCGCTAAAATATTTGCAGGAAATTTACAGTATACTCAAAGGAATTTATTCAACCGACTGTAAAATAATTCTTTTGCTGTTGACAACTACAGAATATTCTCTTATTACAGAGGCCTTCCTATTCTTTAATTTATTTCGCGAATTAAGTAAAGGATCGAGACGAATAGAACGTATCAATTGCGGTATAACATGGACCTGTTTGCTGTTGTGCGCAGAAATATGTATGTCTATAATTTATCAGTGCTTTATGCATAGGTAAAACGTATACGTATTACTTTTAATTTTCGTCCTTTTGGTCATATATATTTATATATAGCTTGCATATTTCTGTTATATTACATCACTTGTCACGGTATGATTATTCGATATAGATATTTTTAAATTACATCGGATTTTTGTCACACGGCGCGATTCGATGTAAATATTAATTGGAATATCTATTAGTCGTTTAAATCGTGTAAGCATCTACACTGATTTTTAAAAATATTTATTGATAATATAGTGGAATGAAACGGAAAAATAGTCACAAATAAAATATATGCATAATGAAATATATTGTTCGTCTAAAAAGAAAAAGAAATTTGACGTATATTACATTAGATTGGATATTTATATTTTGGAAAATGGACGACATTAATAGAAATTAAGTTTAGTTTATATAGAAGTTTTCAAATAGAAACACATATTAAATGAAGTATTAGATTATCTTTTTTTCTAAAAATTTTCTTTTTTACCTAAAATATAATTTTTCGTAAAAAAACATTTTTTGTAATATACAATACAATAGTAAATAGCGATACTTTCTTCTCTTGATTTCTTTTTTAAGTCTACTTTTCAAGCAACGTAAGTAAAAATCTATTTGTAAAAATTTTAGAAAACTCACGATGAAAAGTAATGAAGAATTTAAAAAAGATTTTATGCTAAAACATGCAGAATATTCTAATCCATAATGTTAGCAAAGCTATACGATAAGGTCTATTAAATCTCTTCATGCACATTTCAGCATTAAATTTTAATTTATTTTACATTTTCTATCATTTTTTTTTCTTATTATTATAATTTGTTAATTATAATTCAATTTGTTATATTTCGTGTATCCACTATTTGACATTTTCTTAAATATTTTTTATCGATTTCTCAAAAGTATTTTATTCCAAATAAATCTTTTTCCATTTTGATATTTTAATTTGTGAGCGCGATGCTGATATAGCCTCGTAACAATAAAACAAGATCATAAGCCGGATTCTGAAATTACGGTAAACTAGCCTCAGAAATTTCGGTTAAAATATCGAGGGATAACCGCACAACTTGTTTGTTTTTGTCGCGGTATACAGCCGCGAGAAAATTGATGGAATTGACTCGTCGATATCGATGCATGCATTTTGACGCCGTCGGAGCCGCTAGTTAACACCAGGATGTTTATCGTCGCATTGTGTTGTTATTTGATAAAACGAAAAATTGCCGACGACACACGGTGACACTGTGCACCGACGTGAATTCGCTATACGTTTTTATTGCGAGCACGACGCGTGCACCTGAATAACGATGAGAGAAGCATATGTGCCGCGTCGGAAGAGATTCCTGATACAAATGGATGTAAAAGGATCCTTATCGCCACGTCGGCAAAACGAGATTGCACTGATAAAAACGATCGAGATAGCAAAGGGCGCGTATGAGGCATTTTTACGATTCTTTATATCAGCAACTGATGGATCTCTACGTGCGGTGCGGACATTATGGCTCATATCTTTGTCCATATTTATTAGCGTATTTATTAGCGTAAATCGATCTTAAGTGTTTATCTTATCTCGCTGCGTCCTTTTGATGCATAACAAATATATTGATGTCGAAATAAAATCAAAATTTATCTAGCTTATTGTCAGGCATATTGAAACATAAAAAATAGCCCATGTCTGATCATACTACGCGTTTTCTACTTTTTCTACTCACTTGACTTTTAAAATAAATGCCAGAACTAGACGTAAATATGACGGAAACGGGCACTAATGCAGAATCGTAAGGCACGTAATTTGTTCTCGTAAAACTTGTAAGAATTTATGACTGAGATTGTAATTCATGCGAATGTATCGTAAAACGTATGATCATTCAAAATATCTACGATTTCTCATAAATCTTACGACTAGCCAAAAGTTATCTATAAAAATATTGCATAAAGTTATAAGCACTTGTAAGTTCTTATAACTTTTACGAGAACTCGTACAAGCCTTATGATTCTACTTAGAATTGACCTGTTAGATTAACTTTAATCTCGGATCAACTTACTCTATCTTTTTCTAATTTTTAGAATCAAAAAGAAGATAAAGAGTTGAATTGAGATTAATGTTAATCTATTATATATTAATAGAAATGAGCACAATATATATACGAAATTTTGTTGTTAATACAAGCACGATAATATTGGTGAATAAAACTATCTCTAGTATTATGTACGCCAATATTAATTGACCGGGTATTCAATATTATCGACTGTCTAGAGACGGTAACGCTGTATTGGCACATATTGTTAAATAACTAAATTGCAGCTTGTCCAAAACGGTTTTAGCTCTTAGTGTTAATCACATTCGTCTATCGACATGGTTTCACGGCTCAAGTCAATGCACTGAGACACGTTGACAAGTGTTGACTGTAACTGGTCCGGTTTGCTCGAAGCAAGAACGACCAGCCAGAGATTATTCAGGAAGTTCCTGGCGCACCTGCGCATAAATCCGCGTATTATTACGTCGCCGGTATTAAGCCGCACTGTCGCCCGATTAATTAGCCTCGGACAGGATAGCCGCGCGATTACACGCCAAGCGAAGCCGACGTGCATTACTCCCACGGACTCGCAGGGCACGGCTTGTACTTCATATATCTCTCGACGGATAGCGCGACGTCGCCTTACGGCCGTTTTATCACCGCCGCGAACTGCTAAATTCACTTCGCCAAAGTTTGCGCGCACGTGAAATATATTCGGTGACAGAAATCCGATACGCCGGAGTTCCCCTGATTCAGTCCCGGACGGGCCACGTACCGTAGCGAGCTTAAAACCGCCCTTCACAGCTCGCCCCCGCAAGCAACCCAAACCCAGACGCATTGCGGGTGGGAGATTTTCAACGACAATCCTACGAGGAGGACAATCCTACTAGTTCCGTTTGGGATCTCGATGATGACGGTGGAAACCCATGATATCCACATTGCAAATAATGCGTTACGTGCCGCTGCGCATCGAAACTTCTGACACTTGCGCCGTTATCTACGTTTCCATTGTTTGGGAACATTTAGGATAACAATTACAACTGTCGCTCGTCTATTATTCTGGAAGCGTATTTGAGCTATAAAGTAGGTATACATGGGGATAATTTACAATTGGTCTTTCAAAATTCGTTAATTTAAAATGTGGATTAAAGTGTAAAAAATGCGCTATAATTCTATCGATATACCTATATGTAGTTATTTTAATAATTATCCGTATAATGAATGGTATAATTTCTTATATTAATATTTGTAAAATTTTCAATAATTTACATCCCATATTTCGTTTTAATTCGATAATTTAAAAAATTCAATGGTTAAAATGATTGGATACCGGCGAATATAAATCGCGTGAATGTGCTTGACACGAGTAAAATTACACGGTAATAGACATTTGCGGATCGGTATTTGTTTTAATAAAATTTAATCTCATGAAAAATTTTAATTCTGTATAATCGTACGAACTAAATTTTAATGAAAGCGTTGACACAGTTTTCTTTTACAAGTGGCATCAGTTACACAAATTCTCATCGGACGGAAAATTGCAACACATAACAATTTTCAAGTTTTTACATAACCATTCTCTTACATTAGAAATTGAAGTTGACATCGAAGTTGACATCGAAGTTGTCTCGAGGGCTCATCGAGTTTGACGTCGACATCATCGCACGGAATTGTCTCTGAAACTTTCGCCTTTTAAAATCAGTGCGCGCGATTTGCGGCGACTTATTCGAGCTGGCTTCGGCACTTTGTTATTCTTTTTCCCTTAAGCAGATCCTAGCCGGTCGATCACTCTGTCGCTTTCGGGCCGAGAGACGTAAAGTCGCACACGGTTTTTCCAGTCGGTTTGCGCGACAAAAGAATCTCTTGTCTTCTCCGGCGAGAGAAGTCTCCGGAGAAAGGACAGTTTCTTCAGCGATGGGTTACGCCAAGCGAAACGGACGTTTCGACGTGCCACGTCGAAGGTAGAGAAGACGTTAGTCTATGTCGAGTCTGAAGCAGAAGAAAAGGCCGCGCCTGAACTCGTCGCGTCTCCGCTACCCGTTGTTCCACTTGGACGAGAAATGGCGTTCCGAGATGTATACATATGTATTACGGACGGTCCGGACAAAGAAAGACTCGATGGTTTCTCGCGTTCGCAGACTTTCCGGATTTAAATCGATCCTTAATCGATCTTCGTCCGACGCGACGGTGAAATCGCCGATCTTCTTCACGCGATTAGCATACATTTATTTGAATCTGCAGTAGTTCAATTCTTTTTTTATACATCTGCTACTTGTTTAAGAACATTCAGAGTGAGATATTGATTAGATCTGATCAAAATGAAACTATACATTTTTTCTATTTTTTGCTCGATTTTTTTGTTTCGAATTATATCTATTATAAATTATGTTATTATAATCGAAATAAATAAATTTTAAAAATTTGTCTATGATATATAAAATTAAAAATAACTTATAAAGTTTTTGCAATCAGTGTTAGTATGTGTACTCCAAAATATATAAAAAAATAACAATTGCTGTTTTATGATGGCCTAATTTTTTATATGACTATTCAATAAAATTTATACCATGTCTGAATTTCCATGAGTATATATAATATTAAATGAAGTAAAAATTAAATCTATTAAAGAATTAACTTTGCCTTTTTTATGTACACATAGATCGTCTAATACTCTAACTAATAGTAAAATAATGAAATTATGTGTGTAAATATCAATATATAATTTCATTATTTTACAATGTAAAATTGATACATATTTACAAACAAAAATTTAAATATGATGAAATTTAAAGTATAAAACGATAAATTTAATTAACCATTAATTTAATGAACTACAGCAATGAAATCAATATTTTAATACCTTTCCTTCCTCACATAATCCTTTACAAAATAATTAATATTTAGAATATAAGCACACAATAGCTTAATTCATTATTACTAATGTTTTGGTTGGAAATAATTATGAAATCACAGTGCAGTATGTTGCAATTCGCAAGGCAAAACGTAGATAGACATTCAAGATAACATCGATCATGATCTCTCTCTGTCTCTCTCTCTCTCTCTCTCTCTCTCTCTGTCTGTCTGTCTGGCTTTCTCTCTCAATGTAGAGATTATAGTAACAAGGGAACAATATGTCGTATTACTCGAGGAAATGGCTCGACGCGTAATGCAAGATTTGAGCACTCGATTCGATGCGTTGCTTTCTGAAGAAGTATGCACATTCCAGCGTATTGCAGATGCAGTTGACGCGAGCGCGTGTTGCATTTCGCGATCGTTGCAATACAACGCGCCACTCGGAAGACATCCCTTAAAGGGCATACTCGGCGAGTTATTCGCCTGTACGTAACTCGCCCGCCTTCGTCGTGCATCCAGCTCAATGTTATGGAAATGTCTGGAACTTTCGTCAGAGGGAATTCCGTATGTGTGTCGGTGGAGTATAGTGTAGTGGAGTGGAGTGGAGTTTCTCTTCGAAGCGCGCGGAAGAGGAATTGTTGCTCGTACTTTTTCGGTCTGTAGCTGAATACCAGCGTGCTGGAAACATGCGTTTAACCGCATTACGTGCGTTTTGTCACATTAAAGAAACATCGTCGTATACACTATATTATCGTGAAGAATTATATTATTGCTGTATTCAATCTATATATATTGTACGTTGACAAAATTAATGCGCTCCGATATATAATTTAATCTTCTTATGCAAATACGTATGTGATGTAATAATTCAGATTGATAACTAAATTTTGTCATTTCTTTGCGTCTTAATTCGATGAGTTTAAAATAAAATAAACCTCTCGATTACAATTTCTAAAGTCGTACATATATAACATTACATGTAAGGCTATAGAACACGATATATTTTTCCTGTTGCATTGCTACCATTTTAGTAAATTATTAGAAATTCTGCATTTTATGTAATGCAATTCTAGTAATTTATTAAAACGCAAACAATTCATCAGGAAAAAATTCATCTTGTGCTATAGGCTTTACTTAATTATCTCCCTTTGATCTTTTTTAAGGCCGTGAATATTAAATATTTTGGAGATAATTAATTACCTCTTTTTAAGTAATTTTATGAATATAGCACGCGATCTATATATATCGTAAGGAAATTATTTTCATAATTCCAATAAATTATTGCAAGGAATTTAACATAGTTGCAAAAATATCAAATTATCTTTCACTATTATTGAAATAAGTTTTATATGCATTGTGCGGTATTTTTTACAGGAAATATGTTTCCTGTGAGAATTCCAAAAATTCTAGCAAAGTTTATAGGAACATTTCTACCATGTAGAAAATTTGTATTATGCGATACACTAACAATTTCTCACATTTGCGATATCGATTATTTAATCCATCTAATATATTATAATTCGAATTAAGAAAATAAACATAATTTCCTTGCGATATATAATGTTCATTTTGATGCGTAATTTTAAAGAATTTTTCTCTCAATTTTCCATCTATTCACTTTCGATTACATCAATATATTCGCACATTGGCGAAGTAAGATCTGCTTTTCCACTAACTTTCGTCAAACAAGGAGGATTTTGCCAAACAAGGATCAAACGGGGATTGTGAGATCGGTCGAGAATTTCAAAGACATCGAGGTTTGATCGAGCGAACTCGTATCGCCGAACTCGAGCTAGCTTCTCGCATTGTATTCTCTAGTTCTGCCGCCTCCTCGTTTCTCCTTCACAGTAACAACGCCACACGGTTACCATCGCTAGCAATTCCAAGCTATGAAATACGAGTGTCCGCGCGTAAGCTATTGCTTGTTGTGGCAGCTCGTCGCTCTTATTGCCTCGCTCGCTGGCTTGCTCGTTCGTCGGCTTGTACCTGCTGTTTCTCCGCTGCAACTTTGCACCCGCACTTTCTCGGATGCTGTCTTAAGGCGTATTCACCGCTCATCCTCACTATGATACCGAAGAAATTGTTCAAGTAAAAAGAAAAGGAAATGATATTAGAGTTCTCACTTGTCACTTGAAAATAAATGATACTAACCTTTGATACATATACTTCTTTTTATAATTGTCATAACTATTAATCTCTTTTGAGCTTAACGAGGATTATTTGATTTTTATTAATAGATTACTTTTAACATTAAATCGTTATCTCAATTGAATTAGTCAAAGTAAATGTAATAGATAAAAGATTATCTGCTACGTATATTATTCAAGATATAATTTCGCAAACATGTATATATCATATTATTTTTTTCCAGTAATTCTTTTTTCTAAGAATTTTTTAAGAAGAAATTGTAAAGGAATTGTATCGAAAATAAAGATTTCGAAGAAGTATTAATAATGCTTTGCAAAATCATAAAAATTGAAAAATATTATCTATTTCGCCATTCATTAAAGTGAGTTAATAATTTTTATAAGATTTATATCTCGCACAGTGTATCTACCTTTGAAAAAAGTTGAGTTCTATAATATAATTATACAAGTTCATTAAAGCTAATTATTTTTTTGATATTTTATATTTATCATTTTATAAAATCTTGTAAGATTTTCTTTGAAGTCACTTTCTCTCTGTCTCTAAATTTTTGCTATGCAATTATCCTGCGCAATTATCTCTAATAATTCTCGAGGCAGAAAATCTTTTCTCTTTCTCTACCGCGTACACTTTGTTCGATTTAACCGAAATAGTGATTCAGTACGAGCAGTGTAAATACAGCTTTATGTAGAACTCACGTCTCTCTCTTCGCACGAATTTCACCTACACGAGCAACGGTGTCACTGACGCGCGATTACGCTCGCGTATATCATCGCACTCCACATTTCGGAGTAGTACTAACTGCACATTGTGACGCAGTTCCGTTCTGTTTATGGCTTTGAGTCGGTTGCGATGAATTTATTGCCAAGTCAAATCGGCGCAACTAAGTTAAATTGAATTGAGTCAAGACTATTTTCTAATTGATTCGTGTGTCTCTGACGGAATGATGAGTAGTTACGCTCAGCGTAACTAATCGAAAACAATACGCGAGTTGTATTCCAAACTAGCTTTCGATCGAATATAATCCGACAAATTCTGGGGAGTTTAAATATTTCTTATAAAAAAAATATGGAACATTAATTTTCTATTATTTCTGAAATTGAATATTTGGATACTTAATTGAAATACTAAATAAAAATAAATATCAATAAGCGATGAGTGAACGAATTATTAAAATTGAAATAATATAAAATTTTTATTTATAAGACTCCATTCATGGAAACTTGTAATTTCCACTCGTTTATAATTGGAGCGCAATTAATGGCTCGATATTGAAAGAAACTTCATTCTTTTTAGTTTGAGCTTTAGTACCTGTAGTCAACAGAAAGATATATTAAGCCATTTAATGAACAATTATCCGTAATCACCGATAAAATATAATCGGCTTCCACTCTCGGTCGCGCAGGCTTATTCATCTTTCTCAGGATAGTTTTTATTTTATGTGCAAAGCAATGACATATTGTCACGTCATGGCTGGAAAAAAATTATGCAATAAAGGGCTGACCGAGATTTTTACGAGATATAAACGTGATGATATATTTTTCTTGCGTTATCTGTATAAAGTAAACGAAATCACTTTGGAGACCTGACGTTTTTAACGTTTCTCTTATGATTGGAACGCGCGTTTTTAGCGCGAGGTATTGTTTAAATTGTGTCAATTTTTAAACGAGCACTGCTTATTTTATCGCTCTATACGGTTCGTTATTAACGAAGCGAATTTTTTTACAGCGATCTATCGTACGTGCTATTGCATACGAACATAAAGCAGCAGTTTTATCGGGCAAAGAAAAACTGATCAATTTGATGTTCCCCTTTCTGCAATTTTTCTTTTTTTTCTTTTTTTTTTTTAATTTTTATTTCCAATGTGGAATTTCGTTTAGAGAATATGATATAGTTGGATGCATCACGGATATATCACACGTGTAACGTGTAATTTCTACAAAAAGCAGAATATTTTACAATTACTTTAATAGCGTATTCTACAAGTCAATTAAAGTTGAAATTCTAAAAAGATATTAAAGTTTTATCGTTCTCTTACTTAAAAAGTGACATAACGAAAATAAAACGTGGTTTTTTTGAATTATTATCATGCGTAAGTATTATCAATTATCAAAAAAAGAATTAACTTTATAAGAAATCATTAAATAGTTATAACTTAAAAAGGATGTTTTTTAAAAATTGTAAAACAAAAATGACAAAAATTCCTTTCATATCATATTAAGAATGTATTCTTTTCTTTTTAATGTAATTTAATTAGTCAATAATTTTCTGTCAAGTTTAAAAAATAATTTTTTCCCTTTCCTAAGAAACTTAATTTTTTTAGTTGTGTCATTTTTTTAACGAAGTTAAAAATGGAGTTACATTGTGATATATTTTTCGAACTCGAATAAAACCAAGATTAAAATTAATCTACATTATACACCAATAATAACAATTCTGATTTTTTTTTTATTGTATTCCGATATTTTAAAATTGATATCCTGAAATTGGCAGATCAAGAACTGACCACCCTATAATTTCAACGTTTATTTTTTGATACGTCGCGCCGGTTGCATGCTGTTTTATGTTTACGCAAGATCACCGTGCTATCATTTTTGCGGAGAGACTCGAATCGGCAGGCAGTGTGGCACGTGCCACTATGTGCGTTGTACTACTTTTTCAAATGTGCTCACATAAAGATGTTACGAGACGCAATGAGACACGAAACGCGAAAATGATTGATAGGACACGCGCGAATAATTCGTAAGCACATCGAAGCGACGACTGGCCCGATTGATCAGATATTTTCCGTACGATTTGTCTGCTAGAGATAGAAATCGAAGCGATGCGACGGTGAACAGCAATTGCAATTCGTTAAAATTTACACACACACACAGAGAGAGAGGCGATATAATTTCCTTCAATGATATTCTCATATATCGTTTTAAATTATTTCTTCCCTGCTTCGAATATAATATTGTTTTTGCAAAAAAGAGCGCGACAATGATACGATGAGTATTACGATACGACAGACATAATTGTTTTCCGATTATTAAAGTTGAATATTACCAGATCGCGAGTTTGACGATTAAATCTGCGATTAACAATTTATGTAGACGATGGCTATTCGTGGAAGTATAACCGTTTCGTATTAATTTTCCGTTGCGATCTAATAAAATGTGCTATCGTATTTTCGTAAGTGAGTGTTTATGTGAGTGTGAATAACAAACATCAACAAAGGAACAAGAGGAGAAGGCCTGGGAGGCATTGGGCAACAACGGAGCAATGAAAGAGGTGAATAACATGTGTTATTTTATTTTCTATTTGCACAGTTAATCATTTGTATAATTAATTTACATGCGCAAGAATTATTTTAAAAAATATTAATTGTTTCGGCCATCGCTTTAATTTTAATATTTACATTTCATAGATTATTACGTATAGATTATTACTTCGCTACTGCGTATGTCGATGAGTGACAAATTATGTTTTAACAAATAAGTATAAAAACAGTAAATACCGAGTCATCGCGGTTGCGAATAAAATTATATTTTATCTTAATTTGAGGCAATATATTTATGAAAATTATATTAGATATATAAAATAAATGCAGATTCCGTTATGCATTACGATATAAGAACATAATAATTTCTTATATTTATGTCTTATAAATGTATTTTAAAATGGATGAGCTAGAAAAGACAAATATCAATATTTAATCCTGAATATATTCAATTATCTATCGATTTATTATGCATGCAAGGCTGCACTCGCATACATATAAAAATTATAAAATAAAGCTCGTTATAACGATATATTATCTATTCATGCATTTTGGTACCTTATTTTATGACAGAATATTAATCATGAAATATAAGTCTAGTCATCTGAAATTTAGAAGACATTCTCATAAATAAATATAAAAGCAATAGAATATTTATAGGTAGCATAAGAGCTTTATAAAAAGTAATGAACAAAAGAACAATTTTAACAAGATGATAAACAAAACAATTTTTTTCGAATCTATTAAAAATTAGCACTTGTCACATCTTTCGTTGAGCACTATATGCGTATGTAAAAATTTAAGAATACATAAAGCAATGCAATTAAAAAACGTCATATTTGATATCATATTGATAATATTATTTCGAAAAGTTTTGCATTAAATGATTGAAATTTTTATTTAGATAAACAACGAAAAATAAGGAAAAGAAAGATAAAAATAATAAAATTATTGGAAGTAAAATCTGAAAAAATAAAGTCTTTATTTAATTTTCCTTGTCACGTTCTCATATCCAATAGAGATTGGATAAGAAAATATTATATTTATATATTGTATTTAGGTGAATAAAAATTAATTAATATTTATAAAGAAATGAAGTAGGAAAAAATCGTAAAGATTTGTTTATTTTTTTATTTCTTTATTCTTTTCAAATATTTTTATATGAGATTAGTTATAGATATCGAATTAATCATAAGAAAACTATTGAAAAATTTTATATTATTAATTGTTTATTTGTAATATTTCCTCTACATTTCTGAGATATAAACAATTTATCTTTTAAAATAGTGATTTAAAGAATCTTTAATTGTGAAAAATAACGGAAAATTATAATTTATAAAATACAAACTAGCTATATGTAGAAATTAAACTAAAAGTTTTGATGAAATTACCCTCATTGTTAGTGGATCGTCAGTTATCGTTCTCTACTTTTTCTTTGTGGTATCCGTAAGAAAATAAACTCTAAAGTTTTGGCAGGTAATTGGGAAGGAAACCACAGAAAACCGTTGTGCGGTCGATGGTGTTTCTCCTCCTCCTTACAAAACAGAGTAGCTATTCAGATACAAAATAGCAACTGATCATGAATTGTACTGTATTTACACTTTGCTTTTTATCCTCTTTTTTTCTCTCATACTCGTTTTTGTATATAGCATCTTTCTATTTACGTGTATTATTATATTTTGTAATTACATTTCAATAAATATCTTTTCTCCGCTTATATACTAGACTTCTGAGTAAAATTTGATCAGAATCGTAACTATACTCATAACATAAATAAGAATATGTGTAAAACAGAAACAACTCTTAATGATTTCTCTTTTTTATATAAAAAAGAAAAATTTTTTAATTAAAATTTTATTTATTTATTTACTAATTACATTAAATTATTTTTTAAACTATTTTTTTTTAAATAAAGTAACTACGAATTTTAATTGAATATATTAATCGACAAGGCACACCGAAAAAATGAAAATATTCTCAGCTTAAGAATTTCCCATATATTTTTATCATACTCTATTCTAAAATAGGTGCCAAGAAGATTTTCTTAACTTCAGGGGAAATTCTTCTGAAGAACAGAGTACCAGATATTTTTAACTTATGAGAATAGAAAAGGAAAGGAAGATTAGAAGCATAGGAAGTTATTTTCCATAATTATGTGAAAAGAAATAATTTTAAAATGATTTAATCTTACTAGAAAGCAAATTGTTTTTTTTACGTCAATCATGAATATCTTAAATATAAAAATTAACTATAAATATCGATTTTTAAAATAATTATGTCGCTTGAGATAATTAGATTAGATTGTATTAATATTGTGAACATTATTTAATTAAGTAATTAAAAAGTTAATTTGAAGTAATTAAAAAGATTTAATCCAAAGGATTCAGATATTTAGTAAAAAGAGATAAACGTAATTCATACAAAAATGTATACATACGTCATCTGTCACCTAAGAACGTAATCGATAAGATTGCAACATATCAAATATTATCCTCATTCTCCTCACTATAAATCGGCCGATCGTCCGATTTCCTATCAAAATGATGCAAAGAATTGTCGTAAATCTCGACCGAATCGGTCGGCTCGAATCCGTCCGGTGTGCCATCCGGAATTCCGACGCGGAAGGCTCGGAAGCGAATCGTACATTACGCGGACGTCTGGCCAGTTAGGGTAGACTCGCGTGCGTGTGTATAGCTTTAAGCTTCTTCCGGCTGCAACTTCCGGCACAGAGGGATGTGACCGATTCGCCTATTTCCAACATCGGTGCAACAGACCGACGCCGATCTCTGTGCATCGAGACAAAAGCTCTAGCTCGGCGGTACTGGCACGCTGAAAGGGATGCCTGATTGCGAGAAGTACGTTCCACTAGCAATATTCGGACACGTAGAATTCTGACTCGTGATTCGTCCTCGCGGGCAAACATTAATTAGTTGTGCTGGTAATAATCATACATTCAAACGATATCTTCTGTAGAGCAAAATGCTCTCACGGACAGTGGATCAAAGGGTAGTACGACACGTAGAATGCGATGATGGCAGAGGATGGAAACCTAGGTTGTATTTTTCTCTCTATATGTTGTGCATATCGTGTACTGAGGGTTACGGGACGACGAATTCTCTCTGTGTGACGTGGCGTGTAATATGAAATGGCAATGAAAATGTGTTCGGGTAGCGAGGCATTTCTCATTCTGCGCAATGCTCTTCCATCTCGCGATCATGACGAAACTTTTTCCCTCTCGCTTTATCTATCGTGCTTCTGTTTTCTTCTCGTTTTGCTCGTGGTTTTGTCGCAAGAGCATTCCTTTAGCCACGGCGACATAGAACAAAGCGTATCACGCGATACCGTGGAAAATAAAGATCGGGTTCACCGCGTGCGAAACGCGATAGGACGAGACGCCGCGTCGTAATTTTATGCGGTCGTCTAAGAGGAACATCGCAGTACACTTTGTGGCTCGAATGCCGATGATAATTGCTTCATCCAAGTGTTGCTTGAACCTGAAATGGTTGAGTACTTTTTACATGTCCCAAAATGACGATGTATTAGACACAGAGGTAAAAATAATGAATGTAACGTGTAAATGAACTTCTGCAGTTCTATATACAAGTTTTTGACTATGTTTTAATATTTTTAAATGGAAATACAGCTGTCGGAAGATACAGCAATCTCGATTTCAGTGAAACTATAATTTTCTTATACTATGGGAAATATTATTTTTTCACAATTCAAATTAGAAATGTTGATTCGAATAACTGTATTTTCTTATATATTTTTAATGTTAGCATTGCACTGTTAATTTATAGGTAGTTTCAATATGTTTTTGTAGATCTTTATTGCTTTGCAATGAAGATTCCAATTTGATACATCTCAAAAATATTAAAATAATTTCTGGCAAGTTTATATATGTGTATATTTTTCAATATTATATATGTCTTACAAAGTTTATATGTATAGAGAAAAGTAGGCGTACATATCAAATGTTTTTTTCTTTAATAATTCTTCTTTAAAAACTTAAATTGATGAGAATAAAGAAAGCTTTATTTAAGTAACTAAAGAAAGTTTTTTCTTTTGTTTTTAAATTAAAGATTTAAAAATAAAGTAATTGAAAAATGTAAGGATTGAAAAATTGAAAATTCAACTTTAAATTTATATTATCTTTTATGAGTTCCAAAATTAAAAAAAATTTTTTAAAGATTTTTTATAATTGAAAAATGTATATATTATTGCGCGGAAGAAAGAGAAATGAATTTTTTAATTCAAACGTTCAAACATTTTGAAACTAAACATTTACAGAATTTGTACGTTTTAATGGCATTTCACATGTTCATTTTTCATATCACGTACTCACAAATCGATTGGCAGATAAGCAGAATGACGACTGTAAATGCTTTCAGCTTTAAAATTATGTTAATATTTATGATTTTCAAATTCAATTTTACCATTTTCTCTTGAAATTATTGAAAAGTCTTTCATGTTTGATTGTCTCTACGTTACTCTTTATTTTTCCCGAATTTTGTATGCAAATGGAGAACATGCAAGTTCGATACGTGACACGAATATATCCGATATAAATGATAATGGAAGCGAGAAATAATTTTTTTTATTTGGAAATACAGATTATATTATCACGTATTTTGATGAAAGTTTAGATTGAAGCTCTTTAACCATTGATTGATTTAATTGTCTGTTATTGAAAAGAATTGCCAAATGTAAATATATGCTAAACATTGCACTTTTATTTTAGTTTTATCCATATCATATTAGGTTGATCAATTTTAAACAAAAGATAAGTGATTTGAAAGGGAAATATGCTATAAATTTTCGAAAAAAATCGATTTTTAAGATAAGCTTTAAAAAATCAATTTTTTCTAAAAAACTACTATTATTTATTATTTTTATTTATCCTGCTTGAAACTACCATTTTTGTCTGAAATATTTTTTGATATGTTAAATTTAGGAATTATACTGTTGTTTTCAAAATGGTACTCTGTATAAGATATTATTTATGTTATGGCTGCTTTTATTCCTTAATATCCATAACTTGTAGATTTCCATAGTATGCATGTACCGTCAAATTTTCGTGACTCCGTTAGAGAATTTCACATCGTCAGTTTGCAGAATCACGCTTCCAACTTGCGTTCGTTCTTCACAGCTGCGCTTAGTAATAACAATATTATCCTACACCACAAACGGAAGTTTCTTATTCTAGAATAATACTCTTCATTATAATACATATATGGTGTGTTTCGACAAAACTACGTCAGTACGTACTTTGATGTGTATGTCTAATTCTACGTGAGAACGGTCGCACATATTTGTTTTCATCGCGTATTCAGCTCTAAATATGACTGTCTAATTTCAAGTTTTGTTCGTTCAACTGTGTGAAAGCTCATGCGCATGAATCTGTTTTCAAATTAGCTACTAAAAGCTTTTAATATAATAAAATTTTAATTTTATAATAATATTTTTTTTTAATTAATTTTTAAAATTTTTATAAAACTTTAATTTTTTTTTGTAAAATTTTAAATTATTTTTTAATATTTAAAAAAATAATACAGGATGCTCTCTCTCTCTCTCTCTCTCTCTCTAAGAGAAATTTTTCAAATAATAGTAACTGAAAAATACTTTTAAAATTTATTTTATAAGAAATATAGATTTGAGCTAATACGAAAAAGCTATACTTTAACACATATCTAAATATAGATGTAGGGCGAACATATATGTAATATCTGTATAGTCCAAAAATCTATAATAATATCGTGACGTTATCGTAATGATGTCGTGTCAAAAATCGTTTCTTTCTAAATAGGATTTTGGTCTCGGTTGAAGATTCTCGACTTTGGCGAAGCACGAGGTACCATAATCGAGATCAGATGAAACGAGTTTCCGGCGAATGTAGATATTCCTCCATACCGCAAGGACGGGCGGCGGCGGCAGCGGCGGCGGCGGCGATCCATCCCTAGACAGCAATACAATGCGCGAACGGCGGTGCGGGTTCGCGTTTCTACATTTAAAATGAGCGAGTCAAGTTTTGCATAATCGTTCACCGATCTCCAGGCGCGCATACGCAGTTAATACATTTTTCCATTGCGCGCGCTACGCCCGTTTCTCCCATGGGTTTACCTATCTCTGTGATATGACACCGAGAACGAGACGTGAGTACAGAAGCAAAGTAGAATTGACAATTCTGGAAATAAAGGTCAGAGACGATAGTAAATTTTATCGCGAAATTTATCGGAAATATATCAAATATATATATGTATATAGAATAAACGGTAACAGAATATTGAGGCATAATTGTACGGAGAAGACAGTTAGGAACATTTAAAAATTACCTAGATATAAATCTGAAAATAATTTTCTTGGACCATCAAAATAATTATGTAAGACACTCAAATTGGTCGTCAGAATGTCAACATTTTTTGCGGCATTGTTATCATGCTTAAGCACGCTCTTCATTATTTTACTGGTTCATTATTTTTAGGTATCTATTAGGTGTTGGAATTAATTCGTAGCGTTTTTTAATGAAAGAATGTTATTTATTTCACATGAGCATTAAAAAATACATTAATGAAAGTACTTCCCATCACTTGTAAAACGCTACGAATTAATTCCAACACCTAATAATTAAATTTTTTAATCTTTAAATTTTTCAGCGCAAATTGTTCTTTTTGTATGAAGTCTTTGACATGAATAAATTTTATGAATATAAGTATTGAGGGACATGAATTTATCGATATCTTTCTTTGAAAATGCAAGTCAATATTTATTTATAATTATAAGAATTAAACACATTACTAAGTAAATTTGAAGTATATGAAAAAATTGATAAAATTGCTAAATTGACAACTGTGCATATTACAAAACGGTGACACGAAAATGAATAATTTACAAAGACTTTTTTGTCTGTTGGTAATTTTGTTTTTCTCGACATAGGTACACAGAGAGAATGATGTTGCCGAAATTTAAAAATTTAGCTTGATTCAAATCTGAAAATAATTTTGTTGGACTATTATAATAATTGTGTAGTACGTTTAAGCCGCATGTTACTAAAATGTTAAAACTTTTTGTAGGATTACTCATCATGTTTGAATGTTCTCTATATAATTATTTTAATAGTCCAAAAAATTATTTTTAGATCTAGCTAAATTTTTAGATACTTCTTTTCGTATATGTCATACTATGTTATGAGAACAGACGCGAAATGCCCGGCGGAATTTAAAAATAAAGGAGATCTTCTTTTTTCGCTTTCTGGTACAAAGATAGATCTTTCAAAGGGATCTACAAACGATGAGTGAACGTACGTTGATATACGGAGTAGCACAAAAGTCATTCGTTTTCGATTGTAAATTCTTTGGAAATTTTAGTAGAGAAAATTTTTACTCAGCGAAAGTCTGATCAGATGATATTCTTATTTGTAATTTTTCAAAGTATTTCAATATATAATATTAAAAATTTTGATTGTTGATAAATGAAGAGTCAGGAGAACTTTTTATTAAAAAAATTGAAATAATAAAAAATTCAAATTTAATTCTTAAAACAAATTAGCATTTGGAGAGAGATTTTATATCGAAATTTGCAAATTTTCTTTATGTATTTTGGATGTTGAAGAAAATATTCGATTCTTAATACATCTTTATTTAATGGTGACGAAAAGTACGGAACTAACAGCGTTGTATTAAATACAATATTTGAATAAAGCTACAAAAAAGGAACAATTATAGCATTCGAGCTTTGATTTTATTTTTTCATTGCAGCATCTAATAGTAAACGGATAGTATATTCCGATTTATTTTAAAGTAGAGATCAAAGAAGATTTTTATTCGATATATAGAATTTGAATAAAGCTATAACGTTAAGTAAATGCAGCTTCCATAAATCGAGGAATTGGCTGTGAGCGAGTTAAAATAGTCCGGTTTTAAAAAAAATGAAAGCTTTTTTCGATTCACAGTTTACTTAATATGCGATGTCCTCGTCGGGCATCCGCTTAATAATTCAAATAACTCGGAAATTGTCGCTTAATCTTTCATAAAGAGATATAAAATCTAAAAACAAATTTCATGGGAAAATGCGTCGAAATCATATCGCGGCGTGCGTGTTTATTATTTTTTCAAGTGAGACCATCGCGGAAAATAAGGTTGAAAAAATGAAATGGGCTTCGCGGTTGCGAGATTTAAATTTGAATGCATTAACGTTGTTACCCGCAATTTTACATAAAGGGCTTTAGAGCTTTTAACCCTTCACACGTTCTACAAAATGGATCCAGAGAACCAACTGCAAAATCTCTGCGAATTCCATCAAATTGCGGTGAATATCATAAAAATCTTCGTGTACATATTAAACGAAATACACAGCGATTCGCTAATGCATGAAATAAAAGCGGAATAATGTCATCAATAAATGCAGGTATTGGCTAGTAAATGCGCCAATATCTTTATAAATGTTGGTAGAATGTTTCGTTGCAAGTATGTTAGTTATATTGATTAGACATCATTTAAGAAATTTTGAAAGCGTATTTACGTGTATTTCTCGTGTAGCAATCGCAATTACTCAATGATTAATTAAAACGAGAGAGAGGGCCAAATACAAGCGAACGGCATTTACTATTTCCTTGGCTTCTTAACGCTTTTATACTTACTAACTCCAGCTTCAAGGACATTCTCACACCATTCCCCTGTTTCTTCTTTCCCTTCTACATCGTTCCAACCGACCAGCCTTGGTTCCGCTCTGAAAATCACAAGCGAATCTCTTTATTGTTAATTTTTTGGCCATAAAGTGCAAATAATAATGCATGATTTTGTTATTACACTCTTGATCGACACGAAAAAATATTGAATATTAAAAAAAACTTTCTCGATAGATAAGTCAAAACGGATTAAACACTCCTTATCATGTATAAGAGTCAGATAAAAACGTCAGCATTATAAAATCTGAATAATCAAAATTTTTCTAAAGGAATCAAATTTGGAATTTAATTTTCTATTTGTGACGATTTGATATACTAATTTATCTATTATATTGAGAATTGAAAGGAAAGAGGATTCGAAGAACATTATCTTTCAATCGATGTTTCTCTCTGACGAAGCGTGGTCCTTTAGAATTTGCATCTTTGAGAGAAGTTTATTAGTTTCAACCGGAAAATACTACCGAATGTACAACTACTTACGTTAGAATTTTAGGAAAATCGTTTATTTGTGAGTTTATTGGATTCCAAAATGATTGAACTTAATTTACTTACATTTGATAAAGTTTTCACATATCAAAGCTAATAGCGCCATGAAAAACTATACATTTTATATATAAATCGTATAAAATAGACATTTTCTTCCTGCATACATTATATAGAAAAAAGATTTCTTGCAATTTTTTTCCTCTTTTTTTTCTATATTCTTTTATGTCAGAATGTCATCGAAAGTATGAACAATAAACTGACAAACGTCGCGTCAGTATATATAAAAGTATATTTATTAGATGCATCTCTCGGAAGATTGCGTGTCCACGTGTTATTCATGGATGATTTATGTCACGAATGTATCATAGCTCGGAAACAAGCACCTTTTTACTTGGCGTGATTTGTCTGACATTTCGTGCTGTTACGAATCCGTGTGTATTAACAACGACAAGGTCGTACCGGATCACGTAAGTCGCATGCATTTAACCGTCAAGAATAATTGTACTTTGGTTTGCGGTTTAGAGAAACGAATAAAATGGCGAATTTATTTTTGCTGAATATTTTAAGGGACAAATTTAATAGGGTTATTGGGTCATTACACCGAGCTTTATTAAGCTTATCTTTAAAATTGTTCACGGTGTATCTATTTTAGGCGTGTCTCTCGTCGGTCGTTTATTTATTGAGGGAATTCTTGCTGCGATGTGCGCCAAATTAAGGGACTCCCAGGAACGAGATTGAATGGTCTCCGTTCTCGATCGTGCGCATCAAAGGGCTTCGAGATTCTTTCAACTGAAAGCCGTACAAGTTTATTTTCCGGCAGCATTAAGGAGCTCGCTCCGTAGCGCAAAAAGCGGTTCATGCAATGTAGGCGATGTACAATAAAACGTTAAAAAAAGAGGGAAAGAAACGGAAAAAAGAAGGGAATAAAGAAAGATTTCTTCCACGTGCTCATTTCGCGATATTTTCACTAGTTCGCGCGAACATTAGCGACTTCCCCGTAAATCGCTTACCTCAGGAACGATATACCCGTTAAATCGAACTTACCGACCTACCGAAGTACGTGGAACGAAGGCCCGGGCAACTAGGTCATCGGAATCCTAAAGAAAGAAAGAAAGACGATGCACAAAAGAGTGCTCAGAAAAACTTCCTCCTCTTCCTCTTTACTTTTCTTCTCTACAGGGCCGTTACTTTATTTCCTCAGTAGGAAGCACTACCCGATCGTGTGCTGCGGCGTCTTGCGATGGAGGAATAGTAGTACTACACCTAAATCTCGTTTCCTTAATATGACGGACGTGGCTGCCGGGCCCGGCACGCGCCAATTTTTATTGCCGCACTTGTAATAAATTCGGTTTGACGCGCATGTTGCGCCTGCCTCTTTCAAAGATTCGTATAGAAGGTACATATATTGTAGCACAACAAATAGATTAGAGCTGGGAGCTAGTTGTGACACTTTTTATTCAATATATTGTCAATCTTGATGTAATTGTGGTAGAATAATTAGAATTACTTTAAAACGTTAAATGTTCAATCTCTATAATTAAGTGCTTATAAATCTTTTATATATTTTGTTGGTAAGAAAAATATTTTTGTTGACTAGCTAAACATAGATTATTCACTATAGAAAGAGCGATTTTTCTAAAGTATTTAAAAATTTAACTCTGATTTGAAAATAATTATATTTGATCATTAAAATAATTACGTAGAAAACTCATGCATGATGAATCAAGTTGAGCTGTAAAAAGTTTTGACATTTTTAGTAATCAGGGAGTGTCCTACATAATTATTTTGATGAGGTAAATAGAATTATTTTCTGTTATTCAGCTAAATTTTTAGAGAAGCAAAACTGCCCTTTCTATGTGTACTCAACGCAGTAATCTCTGTCTCTGTGCTATCTTACGCAAGCATAGACGTGTCCATACGTATTTTAGTTATTTAGATATTTACATTTCCCACTTGCCCCTTGGCTTAACTAGCTTCTCTCTACCCTGTTTCATTTTAATTCTTTTCCTAATTACATTTCGAGAAAGACTCTTGTGACATTCTTAAATAAAAGAATTCATGAAATGAATGAGAAAAATGTAATATCTTTATGTACATCTTTTATGAAAAAGTATGATATTATATTACAATAAATTTTATGTTTTTTATAAAAACTATTGATGTACTAAATGTGATATTAGAACGTGGATTTCAATTTTGCAAAGACAATTAAGTGTAAATTTCTTATCATAATTCTGTTGATTTAATTTCTTTTTTGGCAAATTATTTTCGTTGAAAAGAATCGTAAAATTAAAGGAGATTTATCTACTTTTTTCTTTTCCGATTAGCTTGCGTTTTTAACAAATCTTGAAGCGTTTTGAGTAACAGTGCCGAGAGTTTTCAAGAAGTTGGACGCGAATTAATAACCAGGTTGGTTTTGAAAGCATGAATGCGTTACGATGTCGATATTGCAGTCAGTTTTCTTACGCGAATTTTTAATTTAGCACTTTGTTCGATTTCGCGACAATGAAAGTCTCGATGATAGTATTAACTGACATTACCACGCGAAAATAGAAAATTTAACGATAATACCAACAATATAACAAAGTAATCGTTACATTTGAAATTGAACCTTACGATACATTTTATTTAACGACTATAGCTTTAACAGAATAAAATCTAATATTGCGTAAAATCGTATGTTACACTGAAAAAAAATTGGTTCAACTAACTAAACACATTTAATTGTTTGCAGATTTGCTTAATTCAACAAATATTATTTAATTGAATTTAACGATAGTCTACTTAACATTGAACAGTTTGTTAAGCAGATTACGGTTAAATTCAATTAAGTTTAGTTGAACAAATTTTTTTTTAGTGTACGTACAAGTAATTTTTGTTTAATATTTCAATGTTAAAACTAAATATTATATTCATTATTTTTAAACTTTCACTAAATTATATATACCGATTGAAACAATATTTTATTTACAAGAGAAAGAAATTAATTAAAAAATTATCTTTGTATTAATTTTATTCTTTTATTATTCTAAATTGTATCAATTTTATCCATATTATATCATCTTTTTAAATACGGCGATATTTATATAATTGGATCGGAAGAATTATAAAAAAAGTATTAATTATAAGCTACACAGTAAGCGAAATACATTATTCTTTCAATACGCAAATGAAATACAATTCTCGGATTTATTCGGTATCGGACATTTTCCTACAGCTACAGCAGTCATTTCAATTATTGCTGAAGCAAGACGACTGAGATGACTCGCGTGAAAGGAGTGTTTCATTTTACATTCAGGCTTTAATGGGTTAACCGGAGCGAGAGAGTCATAATCACCTCGCGGATTGCACGCGACCTGACGGGCGGTAGAATATTATGAAGTCGTCGACACGAGCGACTGGAATAGACGTGACTATCACAACGGGGATTCCAGGGAAATCAGGGACCGCGCCAGAAGCGGAATTTCGTCGAGATACGCTGCTGGACTCGTGCCGCGAACACTTAACACAATATTAATGAATACCTGGCTCCTACAGGATATTCTATTGGAACGATTGCACCTGGAGCAATTCTAGATTTAAAACGTTTCGTTGATATCAGTTATATAGTTATTTTGCTTGCATACTTAACACTAGAACCGCTGACGGTGCCATTTTGGTTCCGCTAATTATTTCAATTTTTTTCTGTTTTGTATTAAATATACATTGTTAGATATTAGAATAAGCAATCTCTTGAATTAAATAACATTTTTATTATTTTTAACTTTCGTATGTTTTAAATAAATCCATTTCTGTGATCAGTTTCAAAGTAAATGCATCGTCCATATCAACGCATTTATTAAATAATAAACTAAATTTGAGTCAAATTTCATAAACTTTTTTAGTCAAACTAGTGATATATTGATAAATCAATTGTATCAAACGATTGTATTGTCATCGATTTTGTTTCATCTATACAGATATATGATGTCTTGAATATATATAATATATTCTTCTCCCCTCTCTAATAGGATTCCAATGTCACGTTTCTTCTAAAGCTACTGAAATCGGAGAGATTCATCCGAGGAATCACGACCGAGAATGTCGTCATACGTGCCTATCGAAATCCAGCTGTCGAGCATATCTCGCGTCGACGTTCGCTCGCGCATCTGCCGGGGAAAAAAGCAACGTATGCCGGAAAATGAGGAACGAGCGAGCGTAATATCGCGCGACTCCGAGCATGGGTGAATATGCCCAGAACATTCCTGATGCATCGACTCGATTTCGCTCGAACCGTTTCCCGTTCTTTTCAAAGCTCGTTCTGTAGCGCACGATCCGCTCCGAATATCTTTGATAAGAAAGAATGAAAGGGACGAGTCCCTCTCGAATCTTAAATAATAAAATAGAATTGAGAAAGGAATCACGGCTGCTCTGAGTCTAAATTTTATTCGTCGGCGCGGTAATATCATTTCACGTCATTCCTCTTTT
This sequence comes from Acromyrmex echinatior, assembly GCF_000204515.1. The sequence goes on from NW_011627210.1 coordinate 1,746,855, forward strand.
CATGACCGATTTAAGATTGTCGCGAGCCTCGTAAAAAAATTGATTTAATCCTCATATCTCCACGGGATTACAGTCGTCCAAGCATTAATGAAACATTATTTCCACGAGCAGTATCACATCAGACATTTTAAAATATTTTGATATATGACGTAATGAGAAAGAATTACAGAGTCATCCACTTGCATTAACAGTTCGTTTCAACTGACGTGTAGCTATATAAATTTAATTCCCTTAAAATTTGAATAATTTCTCTTATATTTTCATCCATATCGTGATGTTTATGATCAATCATCTATAGTATGCAGGATATGTGTCTCAACTTAAAATTTAGAGATATATACTTATATTTTCTATTTGAAATTTATGTTTTCTATTTGCATTTTTCATTTTAAAGAAGCTCTTATTTATTAGTCTGAAAATAATTATCTGGGATATTTTTATACCCCAGCGGCGAGAAAATATGAATTGTAAAACATTGTTTTGTATGGATATTGTTTAACATATTTTCTTTCTTTTTCAATAACTATTATTTACCTTTAGATATGCAATTCCATCGAAAACTCACGTTAAAAAGCATTCAAAAAATGTATATTAATTAAAATCTATATTTTTTTTTAAATTCTGCCATAATTAGCTATATTTACGCGTTTATTCCGCGTAATATAATATTTGTTCGATTTCTACTTATTTTTTTCAGAAAATTGTGATTAAGTCCGAATTCATATTATTCAAATATTAATAAAATGAAAAACAATCAATAATATTACATATTTTGTTATTATTAATAATAATAATTTTAATTAGGATGTAAAAACATCTCACGTAAAAGAATTAATTGATTACTTTTGAATTAAACATTTGATGTTTAATGTTTTACATCTTATTATTGAAGTTTAAATAAAAGTAGAAGAATAAAGTTCTTTATACAGCTAAGTAATAAGTATTTAAGAGATCTTGTTTGAATATAATCTGGAAACTTAATTGATGAAAAACAGTTTATTTTGTTCGATGTGAAAAAATAATAGTAAATTGGTTTTGAGTCGAAATAAAATCCATTATCTGCATGTAGTTTCTGTAGTGTATATAGTGCATCCGTATTCAGAGTGATACTTGTATCTATCTCTTTATAACTCTAATGAAACATTCAGATATTCAATGTGCTTTATATACAGCTGTATATTTTAGCTCTTGTGGAATCTGTCAAAAGCGGTGCTCATAATACCTATCAACGAAAATTTCAACTTTCGTAATGAAATTTACAAGACTTTGAATAATAATCTCAACACGTGCTTTATTAATGCCACACGATATAAACTCGTAAAATAATAATTAAACTGTCTGCACTCCCGTTTCTTCGTTGTGCCTTGTTGAATTTCCGACGAATAAGATGATCGTCAGTGTCAAACAGATTGAAGTGAATTGCGAATCGATTCGTACAGAAAGCCGTCGTCTAAGGAATCAAGGGAATCGAGAGATTCGTCGGAAACGGTCGAATGGTCTTTAATACACGCTCTATCTATTTAAACGGAATGAGATCGATCTGCCAAAGTGGAGCTTATAATAGTAATAGTAGAAATTGTTCTAATTTTAGTTAGTCCTTTTAATATTAATGTTCTTATGATGTTTCTCTCAAAAGACATTGCGAACCTTATCATCCTTTAGCAAATAAAACTACATCTGGATGCATCTTGCGAACCTGTCGACTAATTAAAATATCAGCGTATCTACCGATTTCATTTCTAAGATCAAAGCGATTTCGCAGTATCTGCTACACACTTATCAAAAGCAGAGAAGCAGTTCACCTGCGGTGCCTATCAAAGAAGCCCCCCTAACTTACGTAATAACAACTACGCTTTAACTAATTATTCCAACCTGCGCCTTATTAAAGTACATCGTGTAAGTTTGCAAACAAATTAGGCTTGCGTAACATCAGCGTAACGTCGCTTCCGCGACGGCCTATAAGGAGAGAAGAAAATGGAATGGATAACGAGCTAAGGAAGAAGCGCGCTCGATGAAAATCTTTGTCGATCCGATGTTCAAATCCATCGATCGAGATCGACGATCGGAGAAATTCGCTGTTTAAGCGACTATACGCCATCGCGAATGAAGATCAATCAGACTGGAGACTAAGATAAAAGCGTGTCGCGTTCTCTTAAGAAGGCTCTCTCGTTACAAACAAGCCGATTGATTACGTAACTCGTGCTACTCGTAAGTTCGTCGAACTCACGTTCGTTTCGCGGAGTTTGACGGAACGGCGGAATTAGTGAGTCATTGTTTCGCGTTGTGCGCGTAGACATCGACAGATCGCGCAAACACGCTGGCACGAATGCGCTCTGCGGTGGGCTTTGTGATCGAGAACCTGGGATCGAGAAAAGACGAGCTTCCGTCTTTGGTACAACGAGGGGATGGCGCTTTCGCATTTAGTAGTTGAGGGATTCGATATTTTCCCTCAGAGATGACTGATTCGCACAGTCATTTGGGTTTAGTGAACTCACGGACCCAAAATCAATACATTGCGGACATGTATACATTTATATATATCTTATATACCCATATATTCTATGTATATGTTTTTTTAAATGATACAATAGAAGGTAAATTTGAAGGAAAGCGGAAGCAGGTATAATCTAATTCAAGGATAATAAGAAGAATAAGTGAACGATCGTATACATATATAATATGATATTGATAGAGCAGAAAGGTGGAAGCTAAAATTCAATAGTTTATTTTTGTCACTTAATAAAGAAAAAAGATTTGATATTTGAGTCTGCAATAACATTATATATGAGCAATTACAATAAGATAATTAAAATTCGATAAAATTAATAAATTAATGTTTGAAGAAAAATATTTTTATTTACATTTCTGATGTACTCTTAAAGCAGATGTCATTTTTTAGTCTATTCTCTAATAAATTAGTTTCTTAAATTACTGTAATTAAAAATTGAGGATGTACTAACGATTGCAAAATACTACAGAGTTAAACGGCAATTTTAGAATAAAGATATATTTTCTTGTTTTATAGAATTAATATTAATTAATTATAATAACCAAACAATCTGACTCTTTTTGCTTCTTTGGTGCTAAAGCTCGATCGAATCCCTTTTGAAGGAGAGGTCCAAGAAGGGCGATTTGATTTCCGGTATGACGATCCCGCGTGAATTAGTTGGAAACTCTCGTCTTGATAGAACTCGCTTCGATATACCTCGTACTCACTTACCGGAAGCCGGCGTGGTAAGATGGGAGGAACGAAACTTTCGTAATTTGCCCATTCGACCTATGGGGATAGACCGGCCTCAAATATGACGGATATCCCAATTAAGCAGCTCCTCGTCGTTTGCCAGCACAAGAGAATTATGGAAAATCGAACAGCACGCGGCTGAATTTTCAACCCAATCCCGAAAAAGTCCGCGTCAGGACGGATAATGAAGATCCCCTCTAAAGATCCTTTCGCGCAATTTCTGTTACTTTTATTACTTCTCATTATTCGAATTGGTCGTAATTAAAAGGACTACGAATTACTTACGGAGAGAAAAATGACGTTATACCTTTTTGAATAATTTATATCAATGTTAATTACGTAGAAATGCGTAAAATGATTGTATTTATAATTGAATAAAAAAGTACGTTAATAAAGTACATTAAGCATTATGACACGCAAAATAGACAATTCGAAAATTCGACTACAATTTTTATCATAACATTATTTTCTCCATATATCTTAATTTCTATTTTTTGAAGGTAATAATTTTTTAAAAAGTACTCTAAATCTTTTAGAATGAAAGCTCACTCTGAAGAGAAATCTCACTTTAAAAAATTGAAAATTGAGCCGTTCTTTTTTAAGACTGGTTCAATTTTTACTCTTTAGAGTGAGATTCCACTCTAAATAATTTAGAGGGTATAATTAAGGTATAAAGTATAATTTAGGGAGTATAATATTAATTATTGGAGCACAGCTGCTTGGGTTCTCAATTAAACATATTTACCCTCAAATGAGACATTATAACCATAAAGTCCTGAATAAATTTTACAGGGATTGAAGGGTTATCCCTTCAGTCTGATAACCTTGGGTTTCACCCAAAGATTCCACATTCGAAATTTAACTGAAGCTCTCAACCAGTAAAGCTCGCAGGGCTAAGCCTTTGGATAGTAAATCTAAGCTTACTGTGGGCTTATTCATTAATGTGAATAATCTAGTATTGTGACCGAGCCGCAGACGTACATACATCTATCGAGAAACACATCGTCTGTAAGCGAATCAAGCTTTAATCGCCTTTCCCATAAATCCGTTGGCGTTACATCGTAACTAAATCAACGGGAGCAACGTGCTCCGCTGGAAATTTTGCAGTCGCGCGTGAACGTATGGCAATAGAATTGAAGAGAAAGAGAGAGGGGGAGAAGAGAGATAGAGACAGAGGTGCAAAGGTACAACATTATCGTATAGCGATGACACCGACCCAGGACATAGGGGCAGATTGACCGGGATATCCTTGGCGTTATATGACGCCACGTTGGCGACGTCCAATTAGCGTTCGTTAGATGACACACGACGGACTCCTGGCTACGTTCTCCGACGAGAGAGTAATTAACGGTATTAGCCGAGCTAGAGCGCACTCACTCGATCGCTCTCTCCCTCTACCTCTCCGTCGCCCCGACCATGCAATGTCTCGAAGTCGAATAATGGGGTTCTCCCGCATTGAGGGATGCCAGAGGGCTTACAACCATCGCTATGCCATTCAGTGAACGGTGGCGCGGTCTACGGCTCACCATGGTCTACCTCATTGTGTTGGACAAGCGTAGCCGGTTTACCGTGTACACAAGTACATCCGAATCGCAAATAGAATACGCCCCGCGTAGTCGGCCTGGCGTCGCGTTGACGCAAAGTCAACGTTCACACTGGACAACCACGATTCCTAAGATTGATTGTTACCGTTATCTCGTGATAAATGATGAATTATATACGTTTCAAGCGTAATACGGCGAACCATCGGCGTTGTCGAGATTTATCTTTGGAAGTATACGGGGATTAAGCTTAAGTCTGGGATTGTTACGAGTATATAGTATATTGTTACGATACGATTTTCCTGTGCTATTTAAAATTGCGAGTATGTCTTTAATTAAACGGATAATTTTTATATGTAAATAAATGTATAGGTGCGCGCGCACGCGTGAAAATAAGATAAAAGTAAAGTTTTTAAGTTATGAACAGAAAACATGGTGTTATGCTTAAATATCTCAATAGAATAATTGAGTCTTAATTGTCGACATAAAAATATCTCACCATTAGTGGATGTGGAGAGATTCTTTTTAGATATGAAAAAAGAAAAAATAAAAATAAATAACTCTTCACTTTATATATTGTTTTTTTTATTTTTTTCAGTCTTAATTGAATGTAAAATCAAGTTGTGTATTTCTAGAAAAAAAAAACCATAATTGGAAAATTAGAAAATAAGAAAAATTAAATTAGAAAATAAATCACAAAAATTCTAAAAATTGTATACAATTAAGAATTAAAATTATATATTGTGATTTATAGTTAGTCTCGAAGACAGACTGTCACGGCTGAAGATAAATAATGAATTAATATTTTCAACAGAAAATCGATAAAATTAATAGTTTCTAAAAATTTAAAAAACGTAATAGAATAGAAATGCGCGATCGACTTCGTAAAATTGTCATTTATGCATTTTTTAATTTCTTTGAATAATTTAATGTTCGCAGATATCATCAGGTAATTAGTGAAGAAAATATTTAAGAATAGAATATATTGCATATTAATGAAAGCACGATTATAACGTGACTTTTCTGTTATTTACAAATACCATATCACTTATAATAATTTTACTTTAATATAGTAATTATATGAATAGAATATTTAACTATCTATAATTGGGACGTAAAGACAGCGGTTGAATTATGAAAATTTATCGTGACTTTGTGATGAATAATTTATACTTGCGGAATATTAATGATGCATCATGTTAAAATTATGCCTCATGTGCTTAGCTCGGCCTCATTACAGCGTGCGTAATTTAATTCTTAATCATCCGACGAGTTCACGCACAGTGATTGAAATTCCTCGATAAATTCGATTATCGATACCGACGGCGGGCAGAGGGACGGTAGCGACTGATTTTTTTTTCTTTTTTTTTTTCCCAGAGAGATTGACGTCCGTGTTAATGAACTGCAATTCATAAATTAATCCCCGCCTCGTCGACTTCGAACGTCGCCTTCGGGGATCGTTACGTGCCGACGGTAACGTAACGTATCGTTAACGATGTTTAATACTGGTTTTAATACCTGCAACGTCTGCAACATCGCGCGTGGGTGAACGTAGTTGCTTGCTGAGAACGTAGACACGCGTGCGCCTGTAAGTTCGGAATAACATGGGAGACGGGAGCAACCAGGCTAGCTCAAGCCGATGTTTAACGCTGAAAATCTTCGGGCGAGCGAGCGAGCGAGTGAACGAACGAGCGAACGAACGAACGAACGAACGAACGAACGAACGAACGAACGAGGGAACGTGGAAAATGTTATCAATTATCGGTGATGTAATAGTTTGCGCCTGCACTTTATGCGAGCGGGCGAACTTTCTTCATTAAAATGCCTCGCCCAAGAAAAGCATCAGTGCCGCGAAGTGCGCCAACGCTGCGGAGCTTAATGAGAAATAAAGCCCAGCGTGCGCAACGCGTCGGCCGTTTGCGATCGGACGCCGCGCGATGGGACGCTGAAAAGAGTGGATGCATTTTGCCGACGGAGAGATCCGGCAATTCGGAAAGATTTTACGTATACTACAAATAATTCTAATTTGGAGAACGTAATTCGTACGACGTCCGATGTACAGAGTGCTCTGTAAATCTGATAGTAAAGAAAAGTGTATTATGTTTTATAAATATTTTTTAAATATTTTACATGTATTAAAAAATTATTATTAGCCTAGGTTAATCATATTGTTTATACTGCAGTGTTACGATAGCATGAACTGCTGAAATTTATAACTGTTGTTTGGTAATTATAGGAAGCAATTACTTATCTACAAATTTATTATATCACTGACATCCTGCATTTTGCTTTATTGACGATAACAGAATGTACAAATTGAGCAATAAACTGATGTAATCGAGCAGACGGACAATCTGTACACGATAGCTACTGCTATCTATTGAATTAATCGTGTAATTATCTACAAACAACGAATAGGGCATTTTGAGTTAATACGCTTTTATTGGGTCCATTTATCTTACTAAATTAAATTCTATAAACATTTTATATTTAAAACTTAAACACATATAATTGAATTGCATACTGCGAGATTAAATGAATATAAACGTACTCGTTTTTTGCTTTGATGATATACGATTTTAATGTATAATGATTGATTCTTTACTAATAATTAATTTTTGTGCATAATTTAAGAGAATAATCGCTTTATTATACACGATATTACACGCTTTGTATGAAGTGTTATGTCTGTGATTGCACGTATTATTGCAATGATATTGAATATTTTAGATTTAAATGGATTTTATAGACATTATATATTACGGTCAATCGGTGTCTGTGTAGAAATTCAAAGATAAAATTTTATAAAAGCTCTTTATTCTCTCATGTAACATATTGTACGTGTAATTATTCATTTATGCTATTTAATATCCAATAATTTAATATTTAAAGCAAGCTTACACAAGTCACGTTGTTCTCATAGTCATTGTTCTCATTTAATTCGTGTCGTATTTAATTTAAAGTGACAATCACACCAATTGGCCTTACGATTCGTCAGTACCTTTAATTATTGGAAAACATGGTTTTCAATAATAATACATTAGCAGATAGATTTAATTAATTAATTTTAAATTTAACATCGGGCTTAAGTTAATTGGATGACATAGAATTACACCAACTTGTTGCTATCAATAATAACACATTTTATAATAGTAAACTATCGATAATTATCATTAATGTGCTACATATTATTAGATATCAAAGAACCAATAATCAAATCTCTTGAATTCAATAACATTTTGTTATTTTTAACTTCCAACTGTCAAAATGTAAACCAATCCATTTCTGTGATTTAAACGTCTACATTAACGTATATATGTGTGTTGCATTTAATAAATAATAAACTAAATTTGAGTTTATTATTTAAACAAATAAGCAAATTTCCTTTTCTTTAATTAAATTTAGTTATAGTTTAACTCCATTATTTTTGTTAAATTAACGATATGAGTAGGGGCAGTGACTATAGAAATAGATAAAAAATAACTTAAATCGAATATAATTTAGCATTATGAATTTAACAGTGTACAGACATCTCAGTTGCTGTATATGACATAGGGAATTAAACGATGGCCTGCAAAGGGCTGATAAGATGTTTCAATCTTACACACGGAATGATGCGATAATTTTCTGGTGATGGTCCTGGGACGGAAGCAAAGAGGATTACATCGTCAGCAAAGAGAGATAATGTCATTGTTGCGCTTAAAGCGCAAGCTTCGAATCGGCTTTAACCGGGCCTTTACGCGATTACGACGCATAACTTTTTGTTAGTTTCACATTCTAATATCTTTATGGAAGGGTATAATCGACTCGAAGGGAAGGAGGGCAGCCGGCAACCCTGTAACTCGAGAATGTAAGGCGGCGAGGCAAACGTGCATCTCATGCTTCGCATCCGAGCAAATTGCTCGGAATCGTTTAATTTCCTTTGCAAATGGCGAACCCGGTGCGGAAACGGTTCCGTTTCCCGACGGCTCTTGTATCTCGGGCCCTCCTCGTCCGGGGTTCCAGCACTCTCGCTTCCTCTCGTCCGGTGAATATTGCTGCTTGTTCTATCTGCATCCACAGGCTGAAGGTAGAAACGAGCATGCGCTGGCTGGCAAGACATGAATAGCAAACACAAATACATAAGTTTTGCACGGGACGGACGCTGGGAATATTTGCCAGTTATCGGGAGAGAAACTTGGAGGTCCGCGTGCAGTAAATCACATCGCGCCGCATTTGTGCGATTTATCGCATCGACGCGTTGGCACTTTCAAGATTTTCGCCCGGCGAAAAAGCGTACACTTGGAGTTATTCAAAGGCGACGCGTAGATACGAGAATGTATCGAGAATGTAAGAGGTATCGACGTTCCTCTTGAATAATCGCATAGTAGAAATGTATTGCAAAATTCAAGATTGCTTGCTTATGAAAAAGTTAAAATAAAGAGAGTTGTATTCAAAATTGTTAGGATAAAGTGTAGGTAACTGAATACTGATGTTTGTTATTATAGAATACTAAACATATCGGTATTTGGTTTTGTTGGTCGGCAACTATAAGACGTTTCAATCGAAAAATATATAGTACGAGAGATATATTTGATACGGGAAGTTACTAATTCAGTCAATACATATAATATTAAAAGTTTCAAAGATATGGAAATAAACTACAAAATTTTTAATTAATTTTTATTTCCTAACGCTAATTCATATTTTTTGATTACGATTATTAATCCTCCGCTTACAATCTGTATCTTTTTTAGCACAAGTGAAATTTCGCTCTCAAACTTCTTTGAAATAAAAGAGGACAGTATCTCCCTTCTAAAATATCCGGTTAAAAAATTTTTTATAATATAATAGAAACGTTGGAAAGTAATCCTGAATTTTTTCCATACTTTTTAAAAGCTTAAAGTAGTGAAAAAAAAAATCGATTTCGGACGGAGAGAGGTATGCAAACGAGAGTTAATATTGGACATGAAGAAAAATAGATTTTTAAAAACACTCTTATATTCTGACGTTTCCTAAAATAAGGAAATAAATTCGGTTAGAAGAGAGTTGAGATTTTAATTTATTGCTGAGAGATGCAGTTTCACATTAACGAGGTACAATTTATCGGAACAGTCAGCACAATAGAATAATTAGCGAATGCGTACTCGCACATTCGTAATGTAGTCATAGCAGGCAGAGAGAAGATTCGCCGGTGTTTGCGTTCTATTTAAGCAGCGCTGTAATTTACATCGGTTATGTCTGCCGCATGGTGTGGTATACGGTACACTTCGCGTCTCGTATATACGTATTGACGTCTTTCTCGCGAATGTAAATAATTCCCATTGAGATGTAACGCAATTGTTCCGGCTGCTCTCGCGGTTGATGCGTCGTATTGCGCCTTCGCGAAATGAAATCCTGACGTGTTCACGCCACCAATCTACGTTGCTTGCAATTAGCTTGATGAAAGACTATTTATTTATCGCGCGCAATTGTATCACGTTGGCATCGTTCACAGGCGTGCGCACCTCGCAAAGTGTCATCGCGCGTCCGTCGTTGGAATTGCATCCGATAAGAAATGACGGAATGCGAGCGAATTGTTCGTCAGAAATATTTAATTTGTGCACAATGCGGAATGACTGCGTCAGCGAGCGAATGATACAGTTTTCAAATACCTTTATTTTCCCTCTGTTGTCATTAAAAGATAAAGCGTTTTAATTTCAGATTTGATATAAAAAAGCGAATAAAAACACCGGTGTCTTCCTCTTTTTTGTTTTTACAGATTTTAATGCAAACGAATGAAATTGAATTTTTGAACCAGCACCTTTTCATAAGTATTGACTCGACAAATGTTGAATTTATTATTACAATACACAGTCAGTTCTTTTTCTGCTTTTACGTGATTAAAATATTTTACGCAGACAGCGGTTCACGGTTAATTGGGTCACAAATCCATTGCATTTATAAATACGGCGTCTGTTCTTTATTGAGAGATAAACATATATAATTATACATAAAACATTTTAAACTTTCTGTCTCTCTCTCTCTCTCATTTTGATGTAGGTTTTTAAAATTGTATTTTAATCCGAATCGATCAAAATGTGATTGAGCATTAATTCTAATTGTAGAATTCCATATATTCCGTGGTGCTTTATTTTGACAGATGATAGCGCAAACGTCACTTAATCCCGCGGGAAGCATATATTTTACCGCCGAATTATGGCGATCGCTTAATTTTTAGGTCAACTAAGTCAGCCGTATTCGCGTGCAAATGCATAGTGGGCGGTTGAAGGGAGGATATTGGCGCCGTGCCTATCATCGTCCAATAACCTGGTTCCGACTATTACGGAAACCGGAATATGATAGTGCCAGAGTGGCATAAAGCATTTCACATACTCCGGATGATCGTATCACTGTTACCATGAGAAATCCATTATGGATTATCCATTTTTTATTCGTTCGATGCATTGATAACCACATTAGCGATGGGAAACGTGCCATAACAAAATATTGTAAGCACCTTAAAAAAAGAGTACTCTTAAAAAGAATTTTTTATCGGAAGATGTTTTTTGCGTTGTGTTTAAATATTAACAATTTAAACATATAAAATATTATTTACTAATTTCGCTCGCAAGATGATTTCTTTTTGTTCCGTTAACATCGCCTTTTTAAATCTGCAATGTCCATTTTAAAATTAAATTAGGGATAAATTCGGGATAAATTCGAGATCTGTGTAAATTAGTTATACTGAAAATGTATACATTGACATTGAAATATTATATAATACTTCTATCCGCTAGAAATATATGAGTCATACGTAGATAAATATTATATCGATAGATTCTTCATGTGCAAGTCATTTGTTAGCAAAAACAGTAAAAAAATTGTTTTTTTTTTTATGACATAACGATGCCGTTTCTAGAGAATTAATACGGCGACTGTTGGATTACGTGACTGACATGTCAAACGCGGTTTGTAAATTGCAACAACGTAATTAAAACATTTCTCGAGGTTACACTTTTTCGTGAGAGTTTCACGTCACTACGTCTGATCACACAGACCGTGCGGTATGTTTATAAAATATGAAACGCTATGTGAAATTTTATTCTGATCCTGGAACGCCGGCATGCATCAGCGTGACGTGCACCGAATGAAAGAGTATTTCCGGAATACCTTAGTCTTCCTTTCATCTGGCAACGTTTTAACCGAAAGTCGGTGAAATACAGAAAAATGCACGTAATACGTAATCATGTGAGAATGCACAGTGAAATTTCACATTTCCATTTGTCAAACTGTTGACAACTGAGCACATCGTTTTGAGTTGACTTAACTCCTTTATTTCTCGTAATAAATGTTATGTGACTTGAATATTATTGTATCGCGTAACTGACTTCATTTAAAATTAATCCCCAGGGCACATATCCTGAGAGAAAATTAAAATTTTGACTTAATATTTAATTACTTTATTATAATATTTACTTTTTATATTTTATAATTGAGGGTAATAATCACCGGTAGTACAATGCTGATAAATAAACTTAATGTTACGATTGGGAACGCTCTTTTCCACGTAAATTAAAACAATGCTGAAAGACTGAAACTGTAACAAACGCAGAAATATATTTAAACGCTCTTATAACAGTGATTTGAAGGGAATTATATTCGAACTCTGCATTGTTGCATCAAATTATACTACTAAGTTTGAAGAAAAGGTATATTAAAATATTTCTTCTAACTCAGATAAATTCAAATAAAAAATAAAATTCGAAATATTTTCTTTTGATACAATTTTTTTGTGAGCCGATTTTTGAACGTGTCTCGTTTAATTTTTATTTTGTAACTTGCTCCCTTGATTTTTATGAACTTGGTCTAGGCCTATGGGGTAATTTGATAATTCTTTATTCGAATCTGAAGTAATAAATAAAAAATTAGAAATAGTATATTTAATATGGCGGAGACAATGTTAAAAAAAAATAGTAATATATAATATTTGATTATATTATCATAAAATTATCAGTGTGTTTTAGGGAATTTTTAATTGCGAAGTATAACATCGAGTTTGCAATTTCACTCTAATTCAAAGCTTATCAGTGCTACGCAAACAGTTAATACTGACTTCTGAACTGACTTTCAAACTCTGATTATCAGCTCTGTGACATTTTAAATCCTCCTTCATTAGAGGTTACTGCTCTTTTGAAATTCGACATTCTTAGACTCTAATTCAACGATTACGAAGAACGTTCTAAAACCGAATTTCAGATTATTTTTTTAAACTTTGAATTTTAAAATTCTTAGAGCAATATCGAGTTCCGCGATCTGGAAAATAGAAAACGAGATCTTCTTTAAGTTTCTTTATTAAAAAACTCATCCCAACAAAGGATTAAATATAAAAAAATCAGTATGATTAATATCTCGCGAGTCCAAGCTGGTTCGAGGTGTCGATGCGTACACACGACGACTTACTAGCTCCACTCGGAGATAATAAATCAGTCGCTTAATATTTGCGCAGGTGAGTGGTCTGTTGGGGTGCTGAGAGCAGAGTACTGCATCACGCGCGTGCCTGCCTGCATGCGTGCGTGCGTGCGTGCGTGCTTGCGTGCATGCATGCGTGCGTGCATGCATGCATGCATACGACCACATACCGCGTGGTGTATGTCCGTATGGTCGAGGATCCGGTACGAGCTCCCTCGTCCATCCGTCGCGCCGAGTGTAAACGCGTGTACGCGCTCCGCCAAGTATGCGGCCGAGTGAATTATGCGCTCAGCCGCCGTGTTTACCGTCACCCCGTAAATTTGCATCGCCCGTACGGACTTCACAGTACGCCACGGTACGTACGGTCGTCGGTACCTACACATCCATCCATCGGTGTCCCGACGTTGCACGCCCACGAAAGCACGACAGAAGGCTTCTCCTATAGCGCCGCTACGAGATAAAGCTCCGAGGTGGCCTGCAGGCTCGATAGGCCTTGACGCTTTCATGGGATTTCCGCTGCGGTTTCCGATGCAAACAAACGTTCTTCGGAAACGGCAGTGACGGCACCGATCCTTCGTTCATCAATAAATAGCTTTCTTCAGAGCATTGTAAATAGATAGAGATTTATTTGTTCCAGTGAATTTCATTTAAAATTATCGAAGACGTTGCTAAGACATTATCGAAAAAATGATAATTAATTAAGTAATTTATATATGTACACGCATATATATGTATATATATATACATATATTCAATTATTTTCTAAATTTTTTAGAATGAAATGTCACTCAAAGCGAGTGAAAATTCAATCAATAATGAAAATACTATCACTTGGAATGAAGTGACATTTCACTTTTCATGAGGATGAACATTTAACTCCAAACATGGTGAATGTTTTGAGTAAAAATATTAATCAAGATGAGTTTAATATGAGAGAGAGAGAGAGAGAGAGAGAGAGAGAGAGAGAGAGACCAGCAGTTTCAATCTTATCTAAAAATATATTTAATTTCATCGTCAATATGTGCAGAATCTTGTTAGCATATATCACAAAACACCACACGATGACGAGGTGATCGAATGAACTCGTTCACTGAATTTCTTCTTGCCTGGTACTTGATGTTTCTAATTATTACAGTGTAGAACATATCAGATTTATTCTTTAATTATAAATGAAAATATTCACTCCACAACATAGAATAATTTACTCCATTTTAATGATTCTTGAACGATTCGGTAATTACTTCATTTTTCAAGTGAAATTTCACTACAAATTTAGAGAGTATACATTAGTACATATATAATCAATTTGATAATTAATAACAGTTAATAAGTAATAAATATAACATGTGGATAATATGTTAATAGATGATCATAAATGATTAATAAGTGATAATTATTAATTAAATAGCTTAAAGTATAGAAAGAACATCGGGCAAATTGAACGAGAGCAAATTGAAAAACATTAACAGTATTAAATAGAGACTTGTGCGCAAATAAAAGAATATATTTAAAAGAATAGACTGAGAGAAATACAAAGAAATAAACAGAATAAGAAAGAAAAAAAATGGAAAAATCAGAGAAAAGACAATTTTCAATAATAAAGAGTTGATAAAGAGTATGATATTTAGAATAATGAAAGGACAAAACATGTTGCAGAATCCTATTGAATACTAATAAAGTCACAGCTGGACCGATTGACTCTTCTATTATTTTCACAGGATACTCTCTATTTCCGAGAATGTCGGAGAGATTTTCTTGCTAACATTTCCGTCTCACCCGATAGTTGTTTCTCGGCTGCCCTCGATTCACGCATTTATCGTTTCGCCATGTAAATTCAACGCTCGTCGAATTTGAAGGGGCGAATTTGTGTCTGTCAGGATCGATCGCTGAGTTTGCTCAGCCGATCGGAGCGAATAGCTAGAACACACGTTTCCGCGACTCCTACACTTTAGCGAAGCGACTTCGCAGCTCTTTTCGCTTTTCGTTATGAATAAAAGTTGAACAGGGCGAGCAAAACGTGCGGGAAAAGTTGCGAAATCGCTTTGTGGAATATGCAAATACGACTTCTCGTTTGACCGGACAATACAGGCTTAACCGTGAACCGAGTCCCAACTCGAATATTGTCTGAAGCAGGCAGATCTAAATCGAACAAGATCCAAGCTTAACCTCGATCGAGAAATTGCCTTGAAAACGTGTAATATCTTTCTTGAAAAAAACCGCTTTTAAAAGATCGGAAAGTTTTGTACATTTTGTTAAAAGGATATTATTATATACAGTATGAATACAATTATATGGAAATCTAATTAAAAAATGGTCTTCTGAAGATATAATCAGAGAAGAAACAAAAGATAAATCGTGCGATTAATATATTATATTTGTCTTATATCTATTATATCTCTATTATATTATATATCTATTATATCTCTATTAATTCCTCTATTAATTTGTAATATTACTTAACAAATGTCGATTTAGCGTTTAGTAATTACCACTTCATATGATTTTTTTTATTATTATGTGAGCTGCGATAATCATAGATTATTTGGTTGTATTATTGTATAAATTAATATCAATTGCATTATACCGCGCGATTTAGTAATGAGTTAATAAGTTCAAAATACAATTTCATGAATTCGGTTTCGTGTGTCAAAATTTGAATTTTTACCAATTCTGTCGTGTGCGTTTATTCTATTTTTTTATTCGGTCAGCGATCTTTACGATCGAATTTAATGACATCGACGATTTGTTCGCGTACGTGTTACTGCTCCATAAATGTAATCGCACGTGCTGGCTGTAGTGATCTATGTGCCCATGTCGAGGACTTCCTGCACCTGCGTAGATGGTCGTGGACGACATAGCGTGGATCATTGAATCTCCTCAGGTTACCATTGTACCTTGACGTAACCTTGATCTCATAAATCTCATCCGCCGATGCGCTGAAGCTCGACATTGTTCCGAGCCACGAAACCGCGTCGTTCAGCAAGAACAGATGTAGTAAATATTCCTTGTTAAAATTTATTTCTTAGTGTAGACTTCTCATTGTGAGAAAGAATCAAGACCGATCGGAAATTCTCCAGTTCAATCTCATTCTCCAGTTCAAACCACTCGCGTTTATAAGAATAGAAAATTATTTTGCACATCACGTATTTATAAATATTTTCTTCTAATCCAATACGTACGTCGAAATTTTGCGCTCTTTTCTTATAATCGAAATGCTATTAAATCAGATTAGATAAAAATTTCAAATAAAATTTTTAATCAATTTTCTGTAATTTCGATACTTTTCAATTTAAACTTTTATTTGCATTAAATGTGATTTTTGTCGTTTATTCGTATTATTAGGTATGACTTTTATTATAAATGTATTAATAACATGTCAAAAATTAAATTTTCGTGGACGAAATTTGGAGGAAATAATTAATATATATGAGAGCTAGCATATAATTTTATTTCAACTGATATTTAATTCTACATACAGCTACGTACTCAAATTGCATCAAATTATAGTAGGATCTTAATGAGCAATTAACGTTATTAAAGTGTAAAGAGTATTTCGTGAAATTTACATTAAACACAAGAACGCGTGTGCTCCGGCTTTCTTTTTATTACCATTTATTCATTCCGCTCGAATGCTTGAACGTTAAGTAACGATTCTATTGTACTTTTATATACTAGAACGATAGAACGCGATGCGCCAGCGGCGATTCTTAAAATCGGAAAATGCTTGGATTAACGAACGCGAATAAAGATCGAGCGTAAAAGATACCGCTTTTCATCGATACAACGGCGACAGAAACGTGGCTCCGCTTTTGTGCGGTCATATCGTGGTCAACGCTCGCTCTATCGATCAACCTGACGAGAACTTTCGCCCCGCGTCGGGTCCATATATCCGAATTAATTAACGAAATGGAGTGACCTGCGTTCGGTATTTTGAAATATTCAGGAATGGAAATGGAAATTGAATGCCGTCGACAAATAGCAGCGGACCTCTCTTCTGCGATCTGTGCCACGTCACTTCCGCCGTCCTCTGTGAGAACGGAAGCGCGTTATCTGCAGAGAGAAATAATACGCGCCGTATTTCTTTTCTCTCTTACGCGCGAATATTACGTCCTATTATTAATGCCGTCTTTTGTAAGGACAGCAATTATTCGGCGGGAAACGATAATTCCGATAACGTTGATATGAGTTTTCTCTTCAATAGGATTCTTAACCTTTTTTTTTTTAGATTTATGCAACCGATGTAAAAATAATGTGCCTTAAGAGTTAAGGAGATATTGGAGTGAGAAATTATCACTGCAGTCGTATAAAAATTTCTGAATTGATTGAACGAAATCAAAAATTGATTATAATGTAAGAAATGAATTAAAGATCATATCACATGTCACTATTATCGACATTTTTAACTTGGAATTAAAAAAGATCTGTACTATTGACATCTGTACTATCGATCGAGTTTGGCCGTTACTCTAGCATCCCCTTAAGAGGATCTAATATATTTTCTCGCAAACAACAGTATAGTTTTATTGATGTTGTTGAATTTTTTCGAATTTTCTGTGTTTCTCGATATTAAGTAAACAATAATGAAGATGAAACATGCAGTCCAGTCAGCTTTTGCAGAAAACGAATGCATATATACACACATACGTTTACTTGACGAAGGAAAAAAGACGCTTGAAACTCGCGGATTCAATTAAAATGCTAATTCCGCCCGCTCGAATCGTACAGATCCCTGTTCCTCGTTGCCTCTTCTTGGTCTTCCCCCTCGTTTATCCCCTTGTTCCCCTTCTCGGACCATACGACCATCCTGAATCTCCTTGATGCGGTTGCTCGCTGACCGAGTTTCTCGAGCAAGAAGGCGGGAACTTCGCAAGACAAAGCGAAGGAGATAAGACAGGAATCGATTCGCATCGTCAGGAGGACGGAACGTGGACCACATCGACGTCGACGATAGCAAGCTCGTGCGCGATGCTTCCCTGTGACTCGGAGGGTGAGGCTAGGATAGAAAGGCATTTCGAGGAGAATGAAGGCCGTTGTAATTAGTTTTGGCTTGCGGCCAATGTTTGGTGTCACGTGCCGCCCGCGAGCTGTATCGACACGGCATGGAATGTCCGGATCGCGTACGTCAACGTGTTCTCGCTCTTTACCCTTTGCTTCGTCGTTTCTGTTTGCAACCCCCCGCGACGCACCGTCGAAAGCTAAATGCGGATGCGGCTAATTTGTTATTCCCTTAAGAAAAGCTTAAGAAAAATTAATGTATTGTAATAATTTAAAATCACTTCGTGCTTTTCCATTTACTTATAATAAAAAGTTGATATTAAAAATTAAAATTAATTAAATAGTAAAATATTATACTATTTAAAAATTGATAACAGTCGATTTATAATAAAGAAAATAGTAATAAAAAGATTTCCTTGCTTTTTACAAACGATTAATTTCGTAAGAGCATATATCTTATAAATAATAGGAATACAAACCCTAGAGAATATTGGCAGAATGAAAGAAGAATAAACTGGTAACAGCTCATATTGATAAAGCAAGGCAATAAACAAGAATACAATAAAATAGCGAGGAAAAAAAAGCAATAATGGAGAGAAATTGAAAGTCGAGCGCAACAAAAGCATTGCAAGTTAAACATGAACTGTATCTGGAACAATATACATTCGAGAGTATTACGCAATTCTACCCTGTACTAATAAAGTGCGCGCAATGTATTTTTAAAATTCTATTAACCTAGAACCACTAACCCCTCTTTTCTTGATTACGTACCTTAGAAAGACGAAGGCACTTTTTGTCCGTTGATATCATAAAAAAAATTGAATACTCCTTAAGCCAGCGACACACATTCAAGTAAACTTGTCAAGTATACTTGTGCAAGTTTATGAAATGTGTGTTATTTGCGATAACCGTGCAATTTTGTCATAAACACATTCCGGTTGACTTGCACAAACATGGTCAAACATATATATATGTAGCTCGACCATGATGAGAGACTGGTTCTAAGAAAGTGTCGTTATTTTCTGGCAAAATCTTGTGAGTAAGAAAAGATATGTGTTATCTCACTCTGATATGAATTACCATAAAATATTGGAGTATCAAAAGTAACTCTCTTATCGCTAATCTCTGATTAGAGGATTTCTAGTTTGAACTACGCCTCTGTACACGCTTCGATTTACTTGTGCAAGTTTAGCGCAAATATATCGAATGACTTTTCATATTTGCTCTAGTCGTTTTGTCATCTGCACGCTCCAATACACTTGCATAAGCGTGCTTGCACATGCATATTCGATAAGTTTACTTGAACGTGTGTGACCAGCTTTATATTTTCAATAAACGAGACAAACCTCAAAGTTACCATGCCATTTCTTGAATTACAAAAAAAGCACTTTTCTCTCTCTTAATCTCTAAGGAAAAGTGGAATCACAAGAAAATTTCACGGTTTATGGCTTTTTACACATTAATAAGTACAAATGTAGAAAAGTCAATTATAATATTGAGATAAACGATTATTATGAAATGTTTGTTTACCGCACAAATCATGAAGCTAAAATTATCTATCTGGCCACTTTTTGTACGATCTTAGTATTGCCAGAGTTAATTATGTAGACACCAGTATTAACTTAACTGCGCGAACTTTCGTGACACTGTCGTATGATAAATTTTCTCTCCAGAGATGAGAAATAAAATAAAGCCTGCGAAGCCACACGGAGACTTCTGTTTACTTCGAAATTAAATATCATGTTTTGACGTAATATAAAGCCCAACCATTTTTCTTGAACAAGAGAATAAGACATAATGCATTGTTTGTAGAAATTAATTATAGGTAAGTTTAATAAATTATAGAATATTAATGATTGCATAACTATATCAAAGGCTTTACAGTATGAATCCTTTACCAACTTGGGAAATAATATTTGCTCTTCTGAGTCTTAGGGGATCACATTCTGCCTATTAAGGATTAAAGCCGCTCTTGGTGAACCTTTATTGTGATCCAGTCATAATATTATCTGTGTTAGTTCAAACCGGATCGTATATACTTCGCTGTTGTATAATATTATTATAGATTACGTAATACAGATCGAAGAATTGTATCTATTATTTAATTTCCGTTTTAATTTAGAGCCAATATTTCTTTAACGAGAACAGGTTTGGTTATTTCTTTGTTCATTTTATTTACGTACAATTTCTCGCAAACTTTACGATTTTTGAAATTACTTGTTACGATATATGTTAGACATTTTGCAATTAAGTCGATAATCGAACTATAATCTTGATTCATGTGAAGCGTGCTTCGGAACGTTTCTAACGAGGAATAATTTGCTCGATGTCGATTATATCTTCATTCACCACATATTATAGCTCTCGTTATGGTTTGTCGGTGTTCTGTTAACGAAGCATTAATGCTATCCTCTATCGGGATTCATCGGGCGAACTAAACGATGAAACGTATAAGAATCGATTCCGTGCTGCTTTTGCGCGAATTACGACGGTACGGTTCCAGTAGAGAGGCTGTCGTAAAATTTCATTTTACAAACACCTCGGCAACTCCTATCCACGAATTTCCCAAAAGCCCTTCTTCAGGTAATGCGCGTCCCAGAATCCTATTCTGCATCACTCTGTCGCTTGCAGCTCGCTCCTAGATTTATCTCCCGTGCTCTGATTCTTTTCGGTCTTAAGGATCGGCGAAAAGTGAAAATCGGATCGACGAATTTTCGTATATTTTTCCTTTCTCGCGAGAGAAGAGAGTTAAATTTTCCAAATAATGTTATATCTATAAAACTCAATGAAATTTCGACGTTCTAGTTGTGATGTTATATAATAAAAATATAATTTAAAATAAATTATGTTAATTATACAAAATACTGTTATTACTTATTAGTGTTGCAAAAGATTTTTTTTATTGAAGAGCTATCCTTGTTGAGCTAGAAAATTTAGACTTGCTAATACAGTCCTTGTATGTTTTTGAACTTTTTTAATTGTATCTTCAAAAAAATATTCTCTATTAGTGGTCTATAACTTTTACATAAACTTTTTTATAAACTCATTTGCTGTAAGACGTGCAAGGAAGTTGAAGTAAACTAAATTGCGCTTGTTTATATACGATTCACTTCTTTTTTAAAAAGAAATATGTTATTTAAGTTGAATCGTTTTTTTTTTAAATTTTTTATTCACATTTTTACCCACGGTAGATTCAATTATATTAGGTGTTGGAATTAATTTGTAGCGTTTTACAAGTG
>NW_011627211.1:0-67497 GCF_000204515.1 Acromyrmex echinatior
TTCTATATAAAAGTCTCAGATTTTTTATATTTGATACTTATTAAAGAGCTGTAAATAATTCGGAAAGTAAAAATGCTCTTTTTTGGTAGAATTTTTGGCATTTTTTTTACTGTGGAACTAATTAATAATTGAAAACATTTATTAAATCGCATCGCCAAAGTTATCGTGCAAAATTTATTTATGAGTGCCATTTTTATCATTTTAATTATTATTGAAAATATTATTTCATATATTTTAAATATAACATTTGAAAAATATCTAGAAAATAATAATACTAATTCAGTAATATGTGATCATAATATTAATTTACGTTTACATTTGAATGCTCCAAATATTTATTAATTCTCTCATTTTTTGACAATAATTTTGCATGTGGACAGTATGTGTTACGGAATTAGACAGAAACTATCTAAATTGCACTTATTACATAGTCCCGTCTCAAAGATACTTGTATGACAATGAGTATCCTTGCATGGCAATTTAATTTATGTTTATTAATATTAACATTTCTGCATTTTAATAATGTCTACATTTTCCGAATTACTTTTACATATGCTGATTTTTAAATCAACGAACGATATGCGCGAGCAAAAAAATCAGATTTTGTAAAAAAGGTTTTGTCAAAAATGATTGCCGAAAATATTCATATTTAGTATAAACGTTGTAGTATAAATGTAGTCTACCATGTATTGTAAATCCAAAAAATTGAGTCAAAATCTTTTCATTCAACACGCCAGAACATTTTTAAGTTTTTGAAACTCGTTTTTTACATCATAATTTTTCACAACGTATATTATTTTAGAAATATTACGCGTTGACATTCGGCAATGATGGAAGCGATAGATACAGGATAATAGCACGACGCAAGTGCAGATTTATTAGTATTACTAAAACGACTTAAAATTCTCGTAATATCAACTAATAGTCTAATAAATTTAATCTACTATTTATCTACTATTAGAAAGAAAAGATGTTAGAAGATGTTATAATATATGGGATATTTTTAAAATGTTTGGCCACACTGCCGATGTATTTTAGATATTGATAAAAGATAATGTATGTAAATGTAAATCGCAATTTATACATTCTTTCTAAAGAAAAATGTTTACAAAAATCAAAAAAAGTCCAAACAAGCTATCCACGAAGACTACAGACTCGTTTAGATCAACATAATGAACATTTTGAACATTGCAATAATAAAAAAATTTGTTTCAAACTTATGTTGTTTCGGATCGGTTGTTTCATCTTCAAATAAATTATGTGGTAATTAACCTATTAAATAAACAAAAGAGTAATAGAGTAAAAGCATAAAAGGATAAGACAGAACTCAAATTTATCAAAAGGCGAAATAATCCATAACTTCACTTCTTTTAATTTATATTCTGAAGCACTTGAATTTTTGAAGAAATATTTTATTATAAAGATATTTGACTGACGGAATATTATCGATAGAATGACTAAAAATACTCCTTTCCATTAAAAAGACCTTTTTTTATTAGTAGTAAATAACCAAGAAACATTCAAAGTTACACAAAGTTATCAAAGTATGCATTTATTCTACAATTTTGATAATGAGTATGTCTTTCCCCTATCTCCTATCGTTTTTGAAAAAAAAACGTGGTGAACTTTTAATCAAACTTTTATATATATACAAGTATATATATATATATATATATGAGATCCTTTAAATATTTTAAAAAGTAAGTTCTAAGAAAAAAATGTTTTATACAAATTTGTAAGGTTTAAAATGATCTATTTACTGATTTTGTCAGTTTGATCTTGGATGGCGCCACCAAGGTCAAATCGATTTTTTTAAACAAAATACCCTATTTTTTATTTCAGAATCTAATAACAGGTGTCTTTCCAAAATGCTATAATGACACCTTTTTTTAATCAGTACTTTTCAAGTTATGAGACTTGAAACTTACAATATCATCGGCATTAGCATTACTTGTATTGCGTGGAGGTTGCCGAATTTATTGTATAAGTTGTGTGTATGTGCGCACGCGTGTCCGTATATATATCTTTCTTTTATGACTTTTTAACGAGTAACATGCGACGGCTAAAACTTATTGGAGGTTACTCAGGGTCATGATGGGATATGTCAAGGTCAAAGTCATCAGACCGGGGTTCCCTGACCGGTATTTTTATCAATTATTTTATTAATGCGTGCAAAGTGTCTCGTAAAAGGATGCCATATTAAAATTTATTTTTAATAACTTCTCATTATTATTGAATTAAATTGAAAAAATGTTATTTATATTCTAGAATCATTCCTTTATTTATACAAATTAACATATTACACTTTTGATATTCACGTATCGGGCACATAAGATACCACATCGGCAGAAAATGCCACAAGCAATTAAATAATAATATGACGCAGTACAATATAAACTTACATATTTTATTTATCTGCTGTAGGCAATTATGACTTAAGTTATAAAAATAAAGGTATGATAAAACATAAATTGAAGAAATAATTTAGGAAGAGAATAATTTAGGAAGTAAGTTGAAGATACTTTTATTCGTTTAAGGGGAGACACCACTCTTGAGGTTTAAAAAAAATTGAAAATTTTTTTTTCTTAAATTTATTGTTCATTGTTAATTATAATATTTATATTGTTCATAATATTCATATTGTTAAGAATAATATTTTGTTCATATTGTTTAGAATAATATTTCAATAGTTTTAAATCAATACTTCAACTGTATAGTTAGAAGCAATATCTTGCATCTCCTCACTTCGTTGAGTCTGCAAGCGGCAGACTTCGCGCAGCAGAGCTCCGCAGATAAAAGAAAACTCCAAAGAACTTCCTTCGAAGAAACAGGTTTTGGCAGATAGATGTTGCTACTTGTAAAGTATATGGCGCAGACTAAAAGCACAATTCCGATTTATAATTTTATAAGCAAAAATCAGTTCTGTAAAACTTTAAACGCGTTTTTCTCAAAACGAGGTTTTAAAAATCGGTATACACGATAACTTTTATAATTCTTAATCGATTCACTTGAAATTTGCACAGATTATTCTCAGATATTTAATCTAGAGAAGTACATAAGATTTTTGCGTTATATTAAAAATTTTTTTGTTATTATTTAATTACAATGATAAAATTATATTCGTTTATAGAAGAAAATAGTTATTGTATAGAATCCTCTTATATAGAATCTACTTGAGACTTTACAAAACTTCGTATGGAAAACACGGAATTTCCGTGAAATCCACAAAGTTTACATATTTCCTGACTTCAATCTTCGTAAGTCTGTTATAGAAACTTCTCGATGTAAATTTATAATAATTATTAAATGGTTTCTGGTAGGTAAGAATTATTATGACAAAATGTTTTAGAAAATTTAGTATTTCATTTTTTTAAGAACATAAAAATTATTTTGCAAGAAAAATATAATAACGTAAAGTACGATCTCCGCACGTTTAAGCTACAGAGACGCTCCTGAACCAGAGCATCACGTGAGTGTTCGGCGGGCCTCGAGCGATAGCGGAGGTAGTGCGCTAGATCGGCCCGAAATGTGCAAATCTTTGCGAGCATTGATTTAATTAATCAGAGCATAGAGCATTTGTCTGACTCGATGGTTAACATTTATGCTTCTAAAGATTAAAGACAATAATCAATTTGAGCATATTATATATTTCTTTGAGCAAGGAAATTTATGATTAATCTCAGCATTAGAGCCCTGTTATCATTTCGTACTTATGAGAAAGGGGAAGAGGAGTGAATTGAAAAAAAAATGAGGACGCTGAATATCTTTCCATGACATTTTTATTTACTGTATATCCGACTGAAACGCGAGTTACTACCCAATTGTTGACTGGCATGTCGGAAATGATTTTTGAGAATCAAATGATTTTGGGAATCGCGATGACTTGAAGGACCGCGAGATTTGTCGCAAGACGGAGATAGAGCGGTTACTGCGGCACGGAGTGTACATATCTTCCTATTAGCGCGATTATCTCTTTGAGTCATTCTACAAAAAGACAAAAATTGTTTACTAACGCATTTGCAATTATTGTTATGAAATTAATGTAAATCGATTGAAAATACGAAGGAAAGGACTAAGTAGCTCCTATGAGTGTAATCAGCCCTCTTGAAGGAGAAACAAGAAGAGAAAGACTGAGCAGCTTTTACGAGTACAGTCAGTTTATTACAGTATAGAAGAAAAAGAAAAAGAAAAAGAAAATAGAAATATGTATACTTTTCAAAAATTTTTATTACATTTCGAGATATTCCAAGCTCTTTTCCGATTTCGCAGTATCCTGCTTGATTTTCTCAACGAGGTGCCTTAATCCGAACATGAATGAATCACAATAATCAATTTGACGATTTTTGTCGCGCTTATATAGGCACAAGTGACGCTCGCGACTCGGGAGGAAAGGGGGGCTCGATTTTTTAGGAATCGACAAATACATTGCTGAATTTGGGCATAGAATTTATGGTATCAAGATGGAATTTGGCACGGAAACAACTAAATTTATGTAAATTTCAAAAGATCGGATCAATTTCCTATAAATTAATGAAGCTACGGAGTTATTAACTGATTTATTTCTCAAATTTTTCATTCTAGCCTAAGTCCCCCTTTGCTAGACTTCTGATTAGTTAATACGTTATTTATTCTGATTAATCAAGCGCCTCACAAAAGATGTGATTGGCGCGTTCGCTAATACATATTTCGGACTTGTATAAAGTAATTACGATAAAAATAGTGAAATTAAACAAAAATGTGAAGAGCATAACATACGAATGCAAAACACCAAGAACTCTAGTCTGCATGAATGAGGTTTCATGAATTCGAACAATACGCGCGTCGAGGGCCGTGATTGGTCCGCAATAACCAACTTGTTTCGAACGATTATAAGGGTTAAAGCATTTCAATCAAATTAATTCATAATGATTTTTATGTACGACAGTTATGTAACAGTGTGATAAAAACTTCGGTTCGTGGGAATGAATTTCTCGACTCCGGATAGAGTTATCTCTTCCGAGAATTGCATTGTTCGGCATCGGCACGCGGCACGCGCCTCGTAAGTGATTTGATTGGGGCTCATGCTAGTCAACATACGCGTCACGCTGATACGAAATGATAGAGAGTAATACGATTATCCAAATAAGTTTTCACATGAAATATTCACGCAAAATGTTTAAATTAAGGTATTTTATACAGACGATGTGAAATCAAATAGCAAACGAAAATATAGTATAGAATAGCGAGAAGGAAAAAAAAGAAAATTTTACTTGTACGGATGATAGGACGTAACAGTGTCTAATAATATTTCTTATTAGTTTATACAATTTCCAGTTCAAGTTAATTGTGCACTGATTATTTGTCATTCTTGAAACACAATCTTAAACAGAAGCTGGAATAGTAATCATCACAAATTAAATTGATAAGAAATTTAATATTATTGCTGCAAATAAGCATCTCAAAATTAAAGCTTAATGATTTGATGCTAATAAGTATCTTAAAAACTGTAATTAATTTATCGTGAAAAATCTTACCTCAGCCGGAATTCCAGAACCCGGATCTCCTGTATTGCGTGCTTCCAATTCAATCACAGTAGCATGTGACAATTAATTGTAAGTATATTTAAATAGAACGTCTTTTTCAAGCAACGTAAATAAATAATTTTCGCATCAAGACATGTCAGAACATTGCTGCGTCTTGATATTGAGTGAAAATATACCTAGGGTATTTTTCGCAATAAATTATTTACAAATAATAAAAACAATAAGGATTCGATATTTCAAATAAATTAAAATAACAAGAAGGCTGTGGGAGTTAAGTACAGTAAAAAGTGCACAGATTAAAATTTTTTTAATAAAATTTTTATAAAAAAATCACATTTACTCAATAAGTCAAGTAATTTAAACCTTACAACATTCCATTTATTTAATTTTGGCATTTGAGCCTTCATCAACAATCAAGTACACAAAAAGTAAGGCATTGAAAAATGCATGCTGTGCTGAAAACTGCCAGGCAGATAAATTATTTACACATTTGGCATAAATCGTTAACAGTTTTTTAAGAATTATTGCTTATTTGCAGCAATAATTTGTGATATTACTCAGCTTCGATTCTTGAACTAAAAATTGTATAAATTCACAAGTATTATTAGTCACAAAAATCATTTTGATCGAATATTTTTCACTCATATGGGTTTTAATCTCATCAATCTATTTCTCTGCACTTAAGGAGATCCTAAAGCCGTCTGTATTACCGATTAAATCATGTAATTTTTGTATAACAAATATTGTTTTTCTCTTTCACAGATTCGAGAATCTTTTTTTAGGATTAAAGTATATGCATTAATACATTTGTGAGGTGAAGTTTATGCCGAGAAAGACCAAAAATTTCGAAATTGATATATTTTTTACCATTTCTTAGTGTAACATGGCGTCTCAAGCTGTCAAGTCGTGACAACATTTGCTTTGATACGAAAGTTTTGTAACCTGTACTTACGAAATAGTAATCCATAAACATGTAGTTTACACAAACAAATAACGTTCTTAAAATTAGACTTAAACACGACGAATTTGTTATATGAAAATTGACTTCTTCTTCTGATTTGATTAGGCCTGGTTCTCGAAAACGAAATATATAGCCAGTTAAATCCAAAGCACAGTTAAACATTTCAATGGCAACATTTTCAAAAAAATTAGGGATGATACAATATCCAAGCCGAGGACATATGTCCCGATTCACATTCGTCACGAGATTTACGAAAATTGACACGAAAGTGCGACTGCATAAGTTGCATGAGATATTGGTGTGGTAGTATATAAAGATAGGTCAATGCGCTGGAAAAACAGCGACTCTGGTAACTTCGTCGGAATTCGGGCTTCACTGTAATGTTAGAATCTGTTTTATCAATTTTTTCAAACAAGTATTTTTCTAATTGCCTTTACAGATTAAAAAATCCTTCTCCATAATTAAAATATAAATGAATGTAGTTCAAACCAGTCGACTTTATGTCAGAAATGAAAAGAAGGTGGAAAATTACAACTTTGTTATCAACTTTTAATGTCGACTCGTAATAATGTTTGCTTTATATATGAGTTTTATATTTCGTGCATATATAACAATCTTGATTTGAACTAGAGATTATATAAACAACCAATGCTGAGAGTACTTAAAATTAGGTTTAGATACTTAATACGAAAGATTAGTTAGTTAGAAAATGTGTAGGTATATGTGAGTACGACCCTGACATAGTATAATACGAGGGCAAGTCAATAAGTTTTTAGAAAAACGTAGTAAAACTTTTTTTTGATCGATTCATTTTTATTTCTCAACATAGTCTCCTTTCAGTTTGATATACTTGATCCAACGATTCTCCAACTTTTTCAAGCCGTCCGAATAATATGATTTATCCAACTCTTCAAAATAAGCCTCTGTTTCGGCGATGAGCTGCTCTCTGGTGGTGAATCTCTTTCCTCTGAACCATTTCAGGTTTTGAAACAGGAAATAGTCGCAGGAGGCTAAATCTGGCGAATATGCTGGATGGGGAAGCAATTCGTTGAATTTGGCCATCGGTGCCGGGCACATGTGAATCCGTACATTGTCTTGATGGAAGAGCACTTTCTTTTTTGCCAAATGGGGACGTTTTTTCTTTAAAATATTGTTGAAACAGTCCAATAAGGTTACATAATAATCACCATTGATCGTTTGCTTCGACGGAAGGTAATCAATATGAATTACCGCGTGCATCCCAAAAAATTGTGGCCATCACCGTTCCGGCCGACTTCATGATCTTCGCCTTCTTCGGAGCTAGTTCATTCGGTGAAGTCCATTGTTTTGACTGTTCCTTCATCTCGGGTGTAAAGTAATGGATCTATGTTTCGTTAACAGTAATAAATCGATGCAGAAATTCATCTGGATTACGTTGAAACATCTACAAACATTGTTTTGAAATCGTCACACAGTCGCGTTTATGGTCCACGCGGCACCCATCTTGCCGATAGCTTTTTCATATCCAATTGTTTGTGCAAAATTGAAATCACTGTGCCATGTGATATACCTGTGGCCTCAACAAGCTCGCGCACTTTCACTCGTCGATCTGTCAAAACAATATCGTGGACTTTATCGATGATTTCTGGCATAGCAGCCTCAATTTGAGTCCCGAGGTGCATCACATGTGGATGTACGACCACGTTTAAATTCATTCACTCAATTGTATACAGTCGCAAACGTTGGTGCAGATGTGCTATGAACATTATCTAACGGCTTTGATTTCTTTCGATGTTAAACCTTTCATATGTAGATGTTTGATCACTGCACGAAACTCGTTTTTTTCCATTTTGCAAAGAATACAAAGGTTGTTCGCTTTAATCGTCTACAGAAATGAAACCACGCGATGAATTCCGCTCAAAATTTGATAGTAATCAGCTGAAAGATATTAAATAATATGACATGACTCTGCGAGTGCCCTCTGACAAATTTTCTAAGAACTTATTGACTTGCCCTCGCATATAAAGATATGTCGATGTATCGCATTTTATCTGTAAGCAGCGATCTCATCAGAGTTCGGACTTCACTTCAAGATCCTCTTAATACTGTTTATTTAATTCACCTGAAAAAGATATTTTATCTATTATACATATTATAATTAATATTATCTCAAATAACAAAAATATTATAATAGCAAAATGCCAGCATAATGCACAGCAGTATGCAATACATGTTGTCACTATATGATGTCCAGAGGTCTGTTTTTTATTGTTGTATTCTGAACCGGTGCAATAAGTTAAAATGAAAAAATGTATTTTCACTTTAACTTATTACACTCTGTGTACTAGTTCAGAAAGTGCAATAAAAAACAGATCTCAAATAACTTTGCATCTGACGAGCATTCTGAACTCATGGAAATTGTACAAATTTATAAGAAATATAATATTATTAAGCACGAAGAACTGCCTTGATCGAATATAGTATTTTACACATATGTGTTTAATCTCATTGGTTTATTTTCATTTAATAATACCATTGTAACTTTTACGCATATAAGAATACTGCAGATTATAACTTATACCAGCTACGTGATGAAAACACTGATCAAAATCATATGTTATTTGCTCGGTTTTAAATAAGCTTCGAATAAACTACCAAACCTTAGCTATTAGTATCGAATATTATAAAGACCATATTTCACGATCAATGTTAGTAATATAATAATGTATAGTTGTGAACAGAACGATTGCAACACTTTTTCCAATAAAATAATAATAATAAATAAATATCAAGTCTTTTTTTCCAATGAGTTTCAAAATGCAGCCTGCTCACCGTTGGTGAAATAATCTCCTATCGCAGAGCTGAGATTTAGGATGCTTTCCGAGTTAGGGTGAAATCACATGGTGCGGAAAATGATTATGGAATAGAGAATGCGTCATAGAAGCAATCAATCAGCGTTATTCTGCATTATTCCGAATAGCGTTAATTGATTGTTTCAATGATGCATTCTCTATTCTGCAGCCCTTTTCCGCACTGTGTGATTTCACTCTTACGTATGAAGCGCATGGACTACAATACTGATGCGAAATCGTTCCATTTTTTCAATGCGTGCATAACACGCATGAAGCGTTTGTGAATTCAGATCAGTTTCCTATGCGAGCTGTGCCCTGAGTAGACTGCAGTGATAATGTTAAAAATGGATAATTGCAATTCATTGATTAGTTACAAAGATACAGAACAAATAAATATTTTGTTTATTTATTGGACAACTAGTTCATGCATCGCAATATATAACTTGACATAATCTTGAATACATAATGTACTTATATTAAAAAGTTGAGACTTTTGTCATTTATTTCATATGTATAATACATTTCTAAACAATTTTATTAGAGCACAGATTTAAAAAATAGGTACTACTATTTATTAAAATAATTTATGATTTAAATAGTAAATCCAAATTTGTCGTATTATTTTTAAATATGATTTACAATTATTTACAATTAAAATAATCTGAATTTTTTTTCATAATTTTTGTTTTGTTGAAATATCACCCATACATCCTTAATTGCAAATTATAAAAATATTAAAAATTAAAAATATATTTCAAATTATGTTATTATTATATTATACTATACAATAATATGTAATATAATACATGGATTATATATATTATATATATTATATATATATTATATATATAATTATTATATATATTATGTTACTATATTGTTATTAAATATATTACATTATTTTATAACACATTTTTAATTGTTAGTTAAAAGTATTTAACATAATAACATAACATTAAACATTGAAAAGATTGACTTCTAAATTTAAAAACTCGTAATTAATTAAGGTTAAATAAACTAATTATTAGGTGTTGGAATTAATTCGTAGCGTTTTTAATGAAAGAATGTTATTTATTTCACATGAGCATTAAAAAATACATTAATGAAAGTACTTCCCATCACTTGTAAAACGCTACGAATTAATTCCAACACCTAATATAATATAAAATAAACAACTTTCAAGTATTTATATCAACTTTTTCTTCACAATATTCGTTCTTCTTTAGAGTTCTTAGAAAGATTTCCGATCCACTTAAAGATCACAGTATCATATGAATATTCGTTCCGAATTATATAATATATGAAGCATATAGACTGCATGAACACATCAGACGTATCAACTGCCTCAAGTCAAAAGAGAAGCAGGGAGGAGTACTAAAAATTTAGTACAGTTAGTACAATCTGAGGAATTCTTAGCACTTTCGAAGCAATAGCTAATTTGGAACGACTGTCTGTGCAGTCTATGCGCTTCATGCGTAACGCAGCCCTAATTTCGGCCGATTTTCAGCTAAATTCCTGTTCCTTCACCAACCCGTTGCCGAAACGTTGTACTATATTTATGTGTATTACAAACGTACATAAAATTCTGCTGCTCCATGAATTCTTTTTTTAATGTATATGTTATATTGTATTTATCCTCCTACGTTATTGTATTTATATTTGGTGTTTGCTGGGTAGAGAGAATGGGTAGTTACTTTTTAAAAGTAATTAGTTACCGTTACTATGTTACTAATTTCGAAAATAACTAATACTAATAATAATTCGTTACCGTTACCGTTACTTATTAAGTAACGATAAGTTATGTTTCCGTTATGTTTAATACTAAAACAAAATCAGTTTAAAACATTTTGCAATATATTTTGTTTAAATATTAATAACGCAATAAACAGTAGTGACACTAGGCCGATATGTGAAAATACAACTATCCATACAGCACAGAAACATTGCAGAAAGGTTGCAATATTGCAGATTGCGCTGTAATATCGCTGCAACATAGATATTAGGAATTGTATATAATACATATTATGGCGCAAGATTTTAAAAATCTTGCAGCACTGTTACAGAGACATTAAAAACATTTTAGTTTTTGAGTAATGAACTGCTGTCACATATGGAAACATGCGTCAATTACACGTTAGATGACTGTTAATTATTTCCATTAAGGAACTATAGTGTTCATTGGAACATTTGTTGTCATCGCCGCGCGAGAAGATTTTTAAAACTTTATAATCATCTCTCATAATTTTTTGAAATATTTGGATTTAAAAAATTCTTTAAATATATTGCAATGAAAATGAAATAGAATGCATGGAGTTCCTTTTTACTATTTCACAGTTTAAAATATGTATAAAATAGGCATACCTGTAAAATGTAAAATATATATTTGCGAAAAAATATGTAAAATATATATATTATAGAATACCAGCATGTTTTCTTCTGGCAACTTTCTTTTAATTTTTTCATGATTATTTAATGGTGGGTAAGATAATTGTTCATATTTTTCAATGAGTTTATAAGCTATATCTTTGTTCAGTCGGAAGTGTTTTCGAAACTGAAATTCATAAAGCAAATATGTATATTGCAAATAATAAAAGTGTATACACACTCATTTACTCCCCTCCCTCCCTCCCTCTCTCACTTTCAGAACAGATCCTACCAGTATTTCTATTAATAGTAACAGACTTTTGTAAAAAATTACATTGTAAATAGAAAAAATGTTTATTTTCACTTTTTTCCTGATGTTTTTTCTCATTTCATTTATATTTTATTTATCCATATGTATATACTTTTTCAAAACTAACCTCTTTATTTGAATATTCCCTTATGATAGAAATAAAATTCTTTAATACAAACAAACGTGGTTTATAAATCAAAACTTATGAAAAGAAGAGCATAAAAACCACCGTACAAGATATTGTTTGTGATATTTAATTATCATTACATTAATAAAACATTAGATGTTTCGGCCACAATCTGGCCATCTTCAATAAATTCACAATATTCTTAAAACGCAGAATTACATATATCTGACATTAAATTCAACCGTCGTATAATATAATTATGTATAAACGTGTTCTTTCATCATGTGAAGGTGCATCGTACAACAATGTTGCAGCGCCAATTGTCATATTGCGAATTATGTAGAACAAGAATTTCCAGATTCTAATTTAAAAAATTTAATCTATAATTAATCTCTTCTAGTCGAAATGTATGAGAATAGAATCGTTACCTATTTTACAGCAAAAAAATTGATGAATCTCAAGTACATCCTTTGCACAGATGGAAATTTGTCGTGACATTGTGTATTATTATTTGTCATATCATATATGTTACCACTATTTGTATATATGTGTCAAAAGTTTAGAATGTTCTAGAATTATTTATTAAGTGTGAGAGAGATCTTTCTTTAGAAAAGGCAGATAAACATCGGGTAAACCTCTAGTGTCACTTTGCTTATTGATACTACTTATTTGGCTTTTTATGTACATCATTTCAGAAATTCTTCTTTTCATTATTGATTGTTCTGTATCTAAAATTCTGATATTATCCCAATCCAATTTATACATCTCAACTGGTGACGTGAAACCACATCTCCGAGGTGGAGCTTCTTATGTCAGCCCTATGTTCTTTTATTCGAGTTTTTAATTTTCTTTTTGTTTGGCCAATATAAAAAAACTCACAATTTAAACAATTTATTTTATAAACCACTCCACAATGGTCCTCTTTACGCAAAGGTTCTTTTCCAGTTTTAATAAATCTATTCTATATATTTTATTTATAAGTTTGTAAGCGATATTAAAGCCCTGAATATGTGATAGTTTTTT
This sequence comes from Acromyrmex echinatior, assembly GCF_000204515.1. Next base: position 13,139 of record NW_011627211.1, read on the forward strand.
AAATTTTTCCGATACTTTACTTAAATATGATATTATAAAAAACTTTTTCTTTAAATTAGAATTCGCTTTCATTATTATTGTGCTCACCATTTTTATCTAAATTAGATCTATTTTCTAAAATTTTAATTTTTTATTGTTGAAAAGAATTGAATTTAAGAGGATAACCATTCATTAATAAAGTGTGAATTAAGTTAGAGATGTTTTTTTCCTGAAATTTTGGATGGGATAAAAGCAATATTCTATCTAATTGCCCAATGATTACATCCCTTTTATGTACTAACGCATGATTCGAAAAATAATTTAAATATCTCTCTGAATTAGTAGATTATAAATATCGAAGATGATTCTTCCTTCTTGTCTCATTAATTTAACGTCTAGAAAATTAATGCCATTTTCATCGCTAAAGTCAACTGTGAATCTTAGCCTTTCATGATATGAATTAAATAATTTCAGAACATTCTCCACTTTGTCTTTATGCACCGCTAATACAATGTCATCAACATAACGGAAACAAAAAGACGAGATAATATTATTAGTAGTAATAATTTCTTGTTCTAAGTCTTGTAGAACAATATTCGCTAATATAAGGAACAATGGACATGTCCATTGGCATCCACTTACTGCTAAAGCCATCTATACGAAAAAGGTATAAGCAAAGTCATACACCTAATAATATAGCTTTGTGGTTTAATGGCTTTTTTAAGGCATCATAAATCAATTATAAAGCCGTATTAGCATTTTAAAACAGTCTTAAAGTAAGAATGAATTATGAATGTCGGCCAAAGATTGAGTACCTATACACAAAATTATCGAAAATAGATTCAAAATATAAAAGTAACGATAAAAGTAACTCATATAGCACAGAATTTGAAGCAATATCGTTGCAAAATTTTTGCAATATTGCTGTAACGTGTTGCAGCAGTGTTGCTGCAACTTTTGTGCAACTTTGTGCTGTAAAGGAAAATTAAGTCTGCTCTTTTTAGCTTCTTGCACGATTCATCTTTCTTCCTTTTTTTTCCACGTTGCAATGCGTTCGAGAGAAAAAGAGTAAAGATAAATCGTGCAAAAAGTTCAGCCAAAAAGAACAGGTCCATTATACACAAAAAAAATATTACTACGTTTCCGTTACAGTTTCCAAAAAAGATAACGTTATAAATAATGTGTTTACTTTTAATCCCTGGAAAAAAAATATCCACATAACACATGGCATTGCAGTAATATTGCATAATACGTAAATATTGCAGTAATATTGCATTATATCCATTACGTAGTATAATTAAATTTAATATTACGTAGTATAATTAAATACAATATTACGAAAATGTTATTGATATGCAACAATAAAAAGAAGAAAGATCAATTAAGAGCATAAAAAACAAATTAAAAATTTACAATATGTTTAATTTGATTTTACATGTATCCAACTTATGATTTCAGTCGGTTTTACAATTGACTTTTTGACTTTTCATTATGCAATTACGATGTGAATTTTAATTATTTTCATTATTATTTTTTATTTAGGAAGCTGAGGAAGATTAATTAAAGTCGAAACGTTCCTCTTATTATGTATTTTATTAGAAAAAATTAGTAATAATGTTGCGAAATTATAATAAACTTTTTAATTTGATCAATTTTTTTGTTCTTAATTGACTTATCTTCTTTTTATCATTGTTTAACAAACTACAGCTAGAGAATTGAAATGTATTGATATATTACATGTTAATAAATAACATTGAAATATTACAAAATGCAATATATTGTTATAATATAAATAGAGCAAGATAATATCAAATGATGTTTCAATGATATTTCATCTTAGAGATATTAGTGAGATGTTATTAACATATCACAAAATTATCCCAGAGCATCATAACTGTAATATGACTTAGAGAGCTCGCGGAAAAAACAATACTATATTTCATGGTTAAATGTATAAAAAATAAGTATGCAAATACGCTATAAGAGAAACGCTTTTTGTAAGTAGGAAAACATCCAGACTTTCTATAAAAAGGCGTTCGAATTGATCTTGGCAAATCTTCCAGAGATTCTCAACTCTTTTATAGTGCTTTCTGTGCCTTTAAATCTGAAAAGTTATAATTATCATGTATATACTCATGTATATGCTCTTAGAGCGTATGGAATTACATAAATAAAATATTAAAAAATATATAACATTTACATACGTACATATATGTCATACACACGTAAACATACTATATGTTAGTAACATATCACTGAAGTATATCTAATACATAGATATACTATTCAAAGTTATTGACATAAAGCTACACCAAAACATAACACTTACTCGTGCAATGTTACATGTTTTTGGTTTATTGAGTTGTATATAATATTGGCAAAATAATAACTTTATCTTTGTATGGAATTTTATAAGCAATTGCGGTATATATGTCTGACGGAACCGTGATTCTATATATCTGTTTTGTTTGACTAGCTGTTCCAATATGCTGTAATTTGCAATATAGTAAACAAAATCAAGTATCAATTTTTTTCTATATTGTACAGATTATTATTTTGACTTCTAACAATATGGACGCGAACGTATTATTGTTCTCAATAAGATGCAGTTATTTTTGTTATCTTTTCAGTTTAAATAAAATGAATCTAAATCTTATGTACCGTGTTTTATAATCAAGTTCATAATTTAATGGATCATTTTTGTAATTTATCTCAAGAAATTTTTGCCATGTATTTCGGAATGGCTGATATAAAAATTTAATTGATTAAGTTTTTTAATAATATGTTGAAAAATTCATTAATACGATTTAATTCTTTATGGTATTATATTAGGTGTTGGAATTAATTCGTAGCGTTTTACAAGTGATGGGAAGTACTTTCATTAATGTATTTTTTAATGCTCATGTGAAATAAATAACATTCTTTCATTAAAAACGCTACGAATTAATTCCAACACCTAATATATGAATATTATATAAGTATCACATATAAATATTGCATAATATTATAATAATGCAACTGTGAGATGTCATCGTAATATTATCGTGATTCATTTTCGAGAACATTTTAATGTTACTGTGATAGCCCAATATTTCAGCAATATTTCTGATATATTTCGTTATAATATTGCAATAGAAAAATAATATTGCTGTGATGTTGCTATAATATTACATGTTATAAATAACGCGTGGTATCTTTTTCCGTGTGGCATCTTCTCCCGAATTATTTTATACATATATTATATATAATAATGTATATATAATAATAGTATCCTTGATTGGTCTCTGATAAAACGTCCCTACAGATTGTGACATGGCTTGCCATAAGAAATGCGAAAAACTGACAGGGAATCTATGTGGATTGAATCAAAAACTAGTCGCTGAAGCATTGCAAGCTTTGAAGAGAAGTGAGTAATGATCTGAGTACCTCTCGTATTAATTATTTAATTGCAACATATCGATAAACATAGTTCTACTAAAGTAAACAATATTTTGTGGTTGATTTTTAGCTGATTTCACAAACATGAATATGAAATATAAATACTAATTATGTAAATAATTTTTTAACTGTCAGATCTATTTTTAAGAAATATTTTACTGCTACGTGGTTAGTAATTGATTTATAAAAACGAATTAATAAGGTAATCAAAATCATAAGAAATTCTTTTGATCGTAATGAAGAAACTATCATATTTTATATACGTATGTATATGCAAATCATATAACAAACGCGCACATACACGTATATGTGTAATACAAATATCGCTTATATAATATATTAGGTGTAGTAAAAAGAAATCCATTATTTTTCTAATAGATGGCTTTAGTAATCTGTATCACGCGTAGACGAGATACAGATTACTAAAGCCATCTATTAGAAAAATAATGGATTTCTTTTTACTACACCTAATATTTCATCTATTTTTAATATATTTGTCCGTATTCTCGTATTTGTTGCACTGAAAAGTTAAAATTAATTATTCTTGTCTGTCTAACAAATTGCATGAATCGGAGAAAACATATGCTTATATTCCAATAAATGTATTCCAACAATGAAACGTTTAATTTTACATTTAAATCGATTTGCTGATTATGATTTATTTTTAGCTCCTTCACAGTCGTCAGATAATCAACGAAACTCAGATTCTTTGGATCATTTTTCGAGTGGCCGAATAACACCACCGGCGACGAATTTGCCCAGATTCAAGAAATATACTATAATGGATTTTAATTTTCTCAAAGTAAGTATAAGTCAAAGATCTTGTTAACATTTTCCTTAGTGATGAAATGTATCTGATTTATTCAGAGTGAAATCTACATGCTATTTTTATGCAAATGGTTGACTTTAATTTAAAATATATATCTTTTATACATGTACTTGTGTTTTCATTTGTCGTTATGCGCGTCATGCATATCTATTCCAGATAGCAAAATATTAGCAGGATGTCGACAGACTGATAGCAGATTTAATCAGAAGATGTTAGCAAACTGACCACAACTGATGTTGCATTCTGCTTCTGTTCTGCTGATAGAACCTGTTCTATGCAAACAGACTGATAGCAGAAATCAAACAGAATCTGTTGATAGAATCTGATAGCAGATTGCGAGCAGAAACCGAGCAGAGTCTGCTGACATAATTTGACAGCAGATTGGCAGCAGAAACCGAGCAAAATCTGTCAGTTTCATTCTACCTAATTTCTTATAAGAAATTTTACATACATACATATAAACGATTATATATGTATAATTATACATATCTAATTATATATTTATATGTATATATTGATGTGAAAACTGGAAACAATCAATACAGTTTTATTGCTTAAAGTATTATTAGCTTCATATTTCAAAATACACATGAGAAAGTTATAAACTAATCAAAAAAATATTCGGAAATTCAGAAACACTCCGAAGAACTTGGGAATCTTTAGATTTGCTTATTCGATTTATATACGCCAATTCTTATAGGACTCCGGGACGTTTTCTTCTTACGAGAAACAAATCCATCTCATGGCGAACCGTATAAAATGACAGATCTTGCTCGGTTTCTGCTACCAATCTGCAATCAGATTATGCAACAGACTCTAAAGATTGTGCAATAGATAGTTAAAGATATTAAAGAAATATTAATATGCTACATTAATAAATAATATCAAAATATTACAGTAATATTGTTGCAATATAACATCCTAAGTAGTGAGGAAACTTCAAATGAGATTTCAGTGAAAAACGTTATTAAGATATCACACACAATTATAGGTATACGCATACTGGGTAAAATGCAGCTATGGAATTATTTTAAAATTAACATTACTCCGATATAAAGTAAATATTAATATTTCTAATTGATACAATATATTACAGTTATTTATGCATATGGTCTTTTATACAATACAATTGTATGTAATAGTGACAAAGTGATAAATTTAATCTTATTCCGAATTTTATAAGCTTTTGCGCATATGTTTTGACAAAATCATAATTCTAAACATCAATGTTTGGTTCAAAGACATAAAGAATGGATTTTGCCCGTCGCGCGATTTGTGTGTCAAAATGGTCGATAAAAAAGTAAGAGAGGAGGGATCGTGGAAGATAGCCAATCTCTGTCACTTTCCATTCAAAGGTATAAGGGGAGAAGATGAGATGGAGATTGATCGTCTTCCATGATTCCTCATTATTGTCAATACATTTCTCATTTGAATACTACTTACAATTAGATACAGATCGCGCAATCTATTCTCTACATCTTTGCCATGATTTAATATTTAATATTTAATTATTTCACAACTATTCCAACATGTTATGATTCCCATAGTGTAAGTGAACACATTTATATCTAGTATCGTAAAGTGGGGAGCACAGACTCTTGCATAACGCATAACACATGAAGCATAAGAAATTGAACTAATCAGATTTTTCTTTATTTCATAGAAAGGAAGGAAATGAAGGCTTTCGATTAGTACATTTTCTTATGCATTACGTGTTATGCGGTATGTGCTCTCCGCTTAAACCGGAGTTACTTTGCCGCTAGAGTTTAACCATATACATAATCACGATATAAGTAAGAACAGTAGTTTCACTCTATGTCGGCACCTTTGATCTGATGCAAACGACCCCAATGTTGTAAATGTGCCTGAGTAGCATCGACATATAGAATGGATCATAATGACAGTGGCAGGGATAGAAAGACGAATAGAGTGAGAAGCAGATAAATGAATGAACTTCTTTCTCTGTTTACTAAAGCCTGATTGATAATTACTGCCGGATCAACAGTATAGACATAGTATCTCTAGACCGAGCATTCAAGGAGTGAGGGAAGCCTTTCTTTAGAAAAAGACACATTCATTTGGCCTACGGCGTTTTCTTTCGTTTCGCACTTGCATATAAAATGTACCTCTGAAAGAGGGGATCGAAAGCACGAAGAAGCTCGGTGAGCTAATCTGGCTAATAAAAATTCCGAGACATGTCTGTCTCGGTTTGCGATTGTCGTGAAACTCTCACAGAACATATACGAGACTCTCTTCGCTAACCTGACTGTAAGCTGTTACATTTAAATTCCTTGTTTTCTTTTTCGACCTCCCTCTTTCAGAGACACATTTTATACGCACGAAACGAGAGAGAACGCACGTGGACCAAATGAGTGTGTCCTTTCCTAAATGAGGGCATCCCCACTCCCCAAATTTTTGACAATGTTCGGTCTAGAGATATTACGTCTATGATCAACAGCAACTCACCACTGCTATTGATAGTCCATTCTATTGTATATGTTGATGATGAGCACCTATAAGAGCGAAGAATCTTAGAAAATAAAAAAACTGATTGGTACGCCATATTGAAAATTGTGCAGAACGTCGCTACTATTTTTGGCTGAATGAAACTACTATTCTTACCTATACTGTCGTGCAGTAGCATAAATCGCTGTCGATACCTTTAATGTCAGTGTATATAAAACTGAACTGCATGTATATGAGTTATAAGGAGGTAATCAATCATATACCTAGTTTACATCGTACACTTGATAATGTATTAACTAATAACTTTCTATTAAATTATTTTAATTTCAGTGATGTATTTAAAGAATGATGTATTAAATTGATACAGTATGCGTCAAAATGATTAATTAAAAACAAATATCGTACATACATATGTTTACAAGTACCGCCGAAATTAAAATAATTTAATAGAAAGTTAGTACGTTATCAAGTGCACGATGTAAACTAGGCAAATGCTCCGTCCAGTACTAGTCGATGTACTAGACTGCACTAAAACTTTCTATCTCGCTTTCACTAAACATCAAAATTATACAATAAGTTTAAGTCACCGACTAAAAATAATAGATTTTTTTCTATGGTTTTCGAAGCGCAGCCTACTCACCGTGCGATTGGTTTTTACTTACGGATCCATAAGTAAGAACCAATGCTTCGGTGAGCAGACTGCATTCCAAAACCCATTAAAAAAAAGTGTTACAATCTTTTAGGCCAATATTACATGTATTCGTTTTTTGCCGTATAACAAATTTTTAAAGCCTGTCGATTAGCTGTGAGACAAACAGGTCCGAGATCCTCAGTCTTGCAGCAATTAATACACTTGAAAAATTCATCCTACAACAAAAAACGGTAATATTGGCCCTAATTGATGAGTGTACTTAATTCTAGTATGGTAATCATGGATTCAATATATTCTATGTGATTTTTTATATTTTACTATAACTTTTTTATAATATAATTTGAAGACCCGGATTGAGGCTGAAAAAAAAACTTTAACTGTCCATAAATATAATAAGCCTGCAAGAGTTTTTTTGCTTTATTCTCGATGTGAGAATGCACGAAATTTCAAAGAGGATACTTGAGACGCACATGTGATCAGCTTGTAAGTTTTCGGCGTGCTGGGTATCTCTTTATTTTTTATTAAATATACGTTTACTAAATTTCGGATAGCGTAAAAGTAAGTACACAAAAATGTAGAACTAAAAAAAATTATTACTTTAAATACGAAGCGCCACTATGATCTGAATGTTAAGATGTTGAATTATTATATATATTTATTTAAATGAATTAATTAAAGAAATTATTAATTGCGTGCCGATATGGTTATTAGACTTTCAACGAAATCAATCTGAAATATTAATAATCCCCTCAAATTTCCCAAATTTAATCTTAAAAAACTACCTATAATAAACTTATTGCAATATGTTATACTTTTTTTAGCGATTCATATCGTACTATTTTTTTTTTGGTTAAGGGGGGAAACCACAGTAGAGCACGAAAAAGTAAGTATATTTTCGAGAATTTTTTTTGGCTCAATGAAATGATCAATCAAAAATTTGTAAAATAAGCATTATAATATTATGAATGAAGTACAAATAAGAATTTTTTCATACATTTTTGGTATAAAATGGCGGCTGTGCCGCACTTGTCCGATGGCGCCTATTTTTGAAGGAGGGACCATGGGCGGATATCTAGAGTCCTCAATTTTTGACCTGGAACAAAAAATGACAGTTTTTTAGGTTCTATATATCAATAGCTATATAGGAAGTACGTAGGATTTTTTCGATATATTAATTTTTCGCAAAATGGTGCACGTTTTAAGGAAAACTTGCAAATTTAACAAAAAAAAACGCCATAAAATTATTGATAAAAAAACCATGTAATATAAAAAAAACCCTACGCACTTCCATAGAGAAAGGTATTCTGAATATACTGTCAAAATTTGAAACCGATCGGTAAAGATTTATTCGAGTTATGTGTCCGCCCAGTTTAAAAAAAGTGATTTCGAGAAAAACGCATTTAAAGTTTTAAGTACTGTAAAATCATATAATATTTTTATATACCTCTAATCTGCGATGCCTGCGCCATACAATTGGCCTTCTTCATCTATCTCCTGCTCTTGTTTGGTCTTTCGAATTGTTTTCAGATCGATGCGGGCCTGTTTTGCGCTCACTCAAAGATCGTTCCGCTTTCTGTATGCGTTTCTCATCCAAGTCCATGCATAGTTCGTGACTTTTTGGACCAATTTTCATGCCCATGACCTGGATTATATGTAAAATTGATATTAATCCGTCATTAAAAACTTTTCTCCAGTCGGGCAATCGTCGTGTTGGGGATGGTTATCCGTAGATATTTTGTGAAGTAATGTGGCCCATATAGCTGTCTTCATTTTTTCGACTGATTCGCAATTTCTACGAATAGCTAACTCGAAATATATTGACAGTTCGTCGATCAGTTTGCCTGTCAATTTCCCTTTTCTTCCCAAGCCTTTTGTGCGTTTCTTCAAATTACGGAGGTGGGTGCCCATGCGTTTTTGTACGTGATCTACGCATTCCTTTTTAGTTATCGTTTATTTTCGGAGGGAAGTTCCTTCTCCATCGCCATTATACCTGCTCCCGTACTCATAAATTACAGCGCGCGCCGGAATCACAAAAGGCGCTCGGAGCATACCTGAGAGGCGTTGCTGCAGAATGGAAAATTTGGGTATTCCGAAATTTTTGCGGCACTCCATCTTTTGGTATGTTATTCTTAAGACCCTAAAGCACCTTATAAGCGAAAAAAAATTTTTTCGATTTTTTCAAACTTTTACTGTGGTTTCTCCCCTTAATCCAAAGGGTCAACTAAAAAAATTCTACAGGTTTTTATTTGAACATTAAATTTAAAAATTTGAGAATTTTTTATCCAAAGTAGTTATTTTTGCGAATTTTTCCAATATAATTTCTTTAAAGCATTGTAAATAATTGAAAATAAAATATTATTTATTTGATTCATATTTTTACCTGTTTTTGTCTGACTTCGAGGTATAAATTTCACACGTTTTGAGCTAAAAAATATGTATTCAGTCCAGAGATATATTGCATGACAAAATTGCAGGGTTTCACAAATCCTAGTGTTAGCGAGAAAGTAACCAAAAATAATAATACCATACTAACGTAGGGTACGTAACGTAAGGTTAAAATGAAATAGATATTATACAATACAATAATTTTGACATTTAGTGAAAGCGAAATAGAAAGTTTTAGAAAGTGCAGTATAGTGCTACGAAGAGCAGGTTTATAATTGATTATCTCGCTTAACTCGCGCATGTGCAGTTCAGTTCGAATATGTTGACATAAAAAATATCGACAGCGAGTTGCGCTACTGAGTATATAATAAATGTACACTTTAGTTGAGCTACAAAAGAATAGATCTTGGGTCGATTATTTTAAAATGAGCGAAAATTACAAAACTGAGCGAATTTATCAAGTTGATTTATCAATGAAATTATAAATATGCTAGTAAATATTTGCTCATTTTTGTAATTTTCATTTTTCAAGATACACAATCGATCTCCTTATTTCATACTAGTCTTCTACTATTTCATTTTCTTTCCCTTTTATCATTTCCTCTCTTTTTTTAATTTATATGTACATTAGATATTACATTTGAAATATAAATAAATTTAATAAAAATAATATAATAATTATAATTAACGGACTCTCTAAATTTAAAAATAATATAGGCAAATGAGAGTCAAACACCTGACTCTATACAATAAAAAATATAAAATTCTGGAAATAATAAAAATATAATGCATACGGAAAATTTTAAATAGTGATTAATAAGAAGGAAATATATATCATATATGCATCAATAGAAAACAATTAATAATGCATACGATGAAAAAATGTTGATAATATATAGGATAAACATATGTTTATTTAAATGTTATTTGAACAAATAGTCGAAAAATATTTTTTTAATATATAATAAAAATAAATAAATTTATTTATTATCATTTAGTAGTTTTTCAAGAGTATAAATTGATAAAATATATTGACAACTTCTTTTCGTTATATATTAGATACATATAATTGAATATTCAATGAACATTATATCATACATTTTCAACAAAAATAGACTTTATTGATCATTTTAATTAATTTAATCCACAAACGTAGAAGAAAATCTAATGTGACATATTTTATCAATTTATACTGCAGTGTGTGTATATTTGCGTTTTTCATAGTATATGAAAAAATTATAATTTATTTTATATATAATGCAAAACATTTTCGTAAATCCTTTTTTTTATGTTATAATATAATATAGGTGCAAAAACTAAGAATCTTAAAACTACATTATTATTGTTATATATTCAATTTAAAATAACATGTAATTTAGATGAATGCTCCAAGTTTATGTTGAGCGGTAAGTTTTGTCGCGCGCATCTGGACGTTAAAAATAATGCGTTGCGCATGTGCTAATTCTAGTAATCTATATTTATATAGCTATTTCGTACAAATTCTGTTTCAAGTATCCTCAAATAAATCCTTAATAATGACTGTTCTCTATAAAAACAAAATAAAATATGCAAGAATTTTGCTTGATAATAAATCTTGGAAAATGGACACTTCATCCTCTGGAAGATTTCCTGATAGAAAACACTGCATGAGTCATAATCAGTTCACGTGATGTAAATACACGTGATTCAGATTAATTCTAGTCCAACTCTAAGCCAAACTGGCCAAAGGCCATTTTAATAACTCGATGAAATAAACCGTAAATTTCCGAGATCTATATTTATTAATAAAGATTAGGTGAACATTTGCCAAAATAATTGATACCAATTATTCTGATCATCCATGCTCTAAATGTAGTTAAATAAATGTTCAAAGATAACTTACTCTACAATCATTAAAAATTCAGTCCAGCAAATGAAAAAAATCTTAATAATCTTTTTAAAAAGTAGTTCCAAAAAGATTATTCACTAAGAAAAAATATTTATTTTTTCTCAGGACTTTACATTTCAGCGATTTATTGTCAACAAAAGCATACGATTGCCAAAGATTCATAAGAAGAATTATCTGTTTCGCATTATAATTTCAGCTGAAAATATTGCTTTATATTCTCTCTCTAGCTAATTTCCTGCATAAAATAATTTCTTATAGTATTCCCTCGGCCATGTTAATAATAGTTTTAATTTAGAACACTCTCTGGTTTTAAATTTAAAAATTCGGAGATTCTTTGGATGTTGTGTCGCTTTTTATAAACGTATCATTGAATCTTGTGATAAAAGATACGAACAATAGATGAACATATATTGAATACCTACAAATTACTACTCAACAATCACTATTCAACAAAAAATAGAGAACACTTTAAGACACGCTCAAAATTGCGCAATATTCAGAACACTGTAACTTGATAAAAAATTATTGCAGACAAAAAATCAAAAAAGCATTTGAAAGCTTGAAATCTCTACTTTTGAAATCGGTAATTTATATTTCAATCTGATTGATTCTTTGGATTTCTGGAGATATACAGAGACAAATTGATACCCGTCAAATCTGAAAATTTTTTACAAACTTCACGAAGATCTATGGCGTGAGGTAAAATTTCATTTTTCATAAAAATGCGGTTTACGGCAGTCGAAAGAGTTAATCTTTATCTTCAATTTGCTTATTTACTGAGTGATTTTTCTTCGTCGAGTTATTGAACGTTGAAGCAAAAGTGATCATTTTTCAACGTTTAATAACTCAAAGAAAAAAATTAGAACAAGACTAATGAGAGTCTAACGCTGTTGTAAGAGCGAAGAGTTAGGAGATAATACTCAAGTGTTGAAGGTTGTCTTCATTTATTATATCGAAGGTTTCGGCTTACTTTAAAGTTCTCTTCAGTGAAAAAATAAAATATAATATCACGTTGAAAATAATTTATATACCGTATTGATACAGAAATGCAGTAATCAATACGGTATATAAATTATTAACATTTTACTGTTAGTTCAATACTTAAAATCAGTAATAATCGTGTGACTCACCTCAATGGGAAAACAAAGAAGTTCACAAACATCGATTCGCAATTTTCATGAGATATAAATTAACACAAATCGTGTGAAGACAACCTCCAACACTTGAGTATTATTTACATCTCCTCTTCGCTCTTATAACAGCATTAGTCTCTCATTAGCCTTGTTCCATAAATTTCTTGACTCACCAGCAGCCCTTTGTTTTTTTCCAGCAAGATAGAAATGGCTCAAACATAATTTCAACACAATATTCAAAGGAATAAAGAATAAAGAATAAGGAATGACTGATTTTAACTTACTAAAAACCAAATACACCGAAATAATAGTTTTTGATAGGGTAAAATTTGTTTATTTCTCATGGGCATATTCAAGGAGGGGGTTTTGGAGGATTTAACCCCCTTCCCTCCCCGAAATTTTTTATTAATTATTTCATTTTGAGAGAGTTCTGTTAGCACATCCTGATAGCATTCACTTCCACTCACATCGATTGGTGTCTAATAATTTTTCATTACTTTACTAATAAGAATATTTTATTTTGAATTGACAATATACATATACTCTATCGAACTTCTCTCTTTCACTTTTAAATGTAAAAAACATATAACTTTACTTTGTGTGAGTTTTTTTGCTGTAACATAAAATTTTTTTTTCTTCTCATTATAAAAAATTTAAATAATTTTTAATATTTTTGTTAGTTTGAGCTTTGACAAAAAAAATATGCGATATATAGAAAATTTTTGTTTTTATCATGAAAAACAGAATACGCTATAATTGATACTTATAGTACCTGTATTATTCTTTTTTAAAAAGAAGTCTTTAAAATGAGAAATAAAAGTTACATGATATTAAATGTAACATTCTTCCTATTCAAAATGAGATATAAAAAGATATTAAAAGTTGTAAAAATATCCAAATGGAATTCAATAATGTTAAAAATTGTTGTAAATTACAATAACAAAATTGATGCAATCCCTGATAAAAAAATATCTCTGAAAACTTCGTTGAAAATGTCTGAAATCATTTTTCAGAGATTTTTAGTGACATTCAGACGCTTTTTCAAAGAAATTGAGGGATTATCAGAGAATTCTCCAAAAGTCATCTCCAAGTGTCTAAAAGTCTCTGAATTTCGTTGAAACTCGAGAGTTCAATGATGTTTCTGAAAGTAGAATTTTCCTAGTTTCTCATTTTTCAGAGACTTTCAACGAATTATCCGAAAATCATCTCCAAGTGTCTAAATTCTCTGAATTTCGCTGAAACTCGAGAATTCAGTGATGTTTTTGAAGGTAGAATTTTCATGGTTTTTCCTTTTTTAGAGACTTTCAGCGAATTATCCGAAAGTCATCTCCAAGTGTCTAAAAGTCTCTGAATTTCATTGAAACTCGAGAATTAAGGGATATCTCTGGAAATAAAATTTTCACGACTGTTTACTTTCCGGAGATTTTCAGCAAATTCTCTGAAAATTATTTCCAAGTGTCTAAAATTCCTCGAATTTTGTTGAGTGATATCTATGAAGATAGAATTTTAATAATAAGTAAGATAGTATCTTACTTTTATTACAGTGATATCTCTGAAGATAGAATTTTAATAATAAGTAAGATAATATCTTACTTTTTCAAAGGCTTTCAGAGGAATCCTTTGAAAATCATTTTCAAGGGTCTGAATGTTCCTGAATTTCACGCGAATTCAATGATGTCTCTGAAACTTAAATAGATATAAATAACACGCTTTATCAGTTGAAGAAGTGGTATAGTATGTAATGTAGGAGACTTACAATCCAGAGGTCCCAGGTTCGAATCCCATTAGGTAAGTGTGTTTTTCAAAATAATTTCGGGTAAAATTATTACATATATCTTGTATGGAACAACTTCTGTTAAATAAAGAAACAAAATTTATAAGTCTTAAAATATAAATTTGTTTTCAAGTATCACATTGAAAATGTCTGAAAAATTCTAAAAGTCTATGAATATATTGTAAAAAATTTTATGAAAATCTTTAAAAGTCACTGAAATATTCTGACAAATATCTAAATTTATACTGAAAAATTCTCTGAAAAGCTCTGCAACGTGTCCGAAAATATGGACATTTTCAGGAAAATTTTCAGACTTTTTCAGAAAAATTTTCGGAGAAATTCAGAGAAATTTTTTCATCAGGGGTGACATTCTTTTCAGTACAATAACAAAATCTTTTTTTATTGTCTTTCCGAATGATGCACGATACATCCCTGGGTTAATTGAAACCCTCCCCCTTCCCCCCAAAAAAATTTCACAATAAGTCTATGTTATTCCTTATTCCTTATTCTTTATTCCTTTCATTGTGTCTGAGCTCTTAATTAAAAGCACATTATGAGATTTTTCATCTATGTTTTGATAAAAATAATTTTTTAAAAGCGAATGCATAAAATAGAGCTAAATAATATTTTATACTAAAAATCAAATCATATTCCAATATGTATCAGTATTAAAAATATATACATATATGTAACGTAAACTATATTCTCAATAGTAGTATATATCAAAACATTGCAGTAGAAATGAGACATATTTTGACAATTTTGTTTAATTTTGTATAAAAATTAATTTAAGGATCGACTTTAAGGCCACTATTTTATTTGTGCGTTTTTACTGTATGACAAATTTTTCAAGCCTTTCGATTGGCTATAGAATAGAGAAATCCGAAGATCTCTCTGTTCTGCACACATTGTCATACGACAAAAACGCAGAAATGAAATAGCATCCTAAAGATATAATCAGCAATTAAAAAGTTGTAACACATTTTTTTCAATGAGTTTTGGAATGCATCCTATTCTCTAAGCGATTGGTTGTTAATTATGGATTCAAGTAAGAATCAATCGCTCAATAAATACCGCTATTCTTGAAAAAAAACGTGTACGAAATTCTAGGAAAATACTATAGTACGTAATGTAGTATACATAATTGTAGTATTTCCCTAGACTTTTGTCGTTTCTTTTCAAAAATAGGAATCCAGCCTCTGTATTCTGTAACTTATTATGTATTCATAACGACAATCGAGCAGCTTTTTTTACTATATAAAGTACCTACGCAACTATCGTTGTAAACACATAACGAGTTACAGAATACAGAGACTGATACCTATTCTATAACTCATTAAGATAGTTAACGACATCGTTGCATAAAATATTTTATGGTATAAAAAGCTGCGCAACAATATCGTTAGAGGCTCCACACAATAAAAGGAATAGGGAACAGAGAACAAAAAATCTATTAGAAATCATGTATTGTGGAATACACAATTTCTTAACGAATTACAGAATAGCAGCCTTGTAACGGGATTCTCTAAACATCTTATCGATGATCATTGTTATCGTTAACTAGCGATAGCCAATGACAAGATAATCCTAGAAGACAACGCGATTGTCATTAGCTGTCGCTAGTTAATGATAGCAACAATTGTCGATAAAATGTTTAGAAAACTGGGGCTCTATTCTTGAAAAGTATCGTATACGAAAAACTAAAGGAAATACTATAATATACTATACGGTTCTATTCGTATACGGTTCTTTTCAAGAATAGGAGCCCTGAGCAGCAGACACAAGACATCGAAGATTAGATTATGCTATATATATGGTTATATATGAACATATATAATCAGATCTTCGTAGATATGTACAGTCATATCTGAATATATCTGACCAGATATAATTTCGGCTGTGTTCCAAAATATATTGCCAGTACTGAAAATCTATAATGTACGTAACATATAGATTTTCAGCACTGGCAATAAATTTTAAAACACAGCCTTGGAGCTCATCTGCCGAGATATGTTTGATGGCCTATTTTACATCGTGCATTTGATACCCCTGATGAAAAAATTTCGCTGAAATTATTCCACATTTGGAACATTTTACCGAAATTGCCGAAAATTTGCTAAAATTTCACTGAAAGTGAATTTTTTAGTTAATATTAAAAAATCGCTGAAATCAAACTGTTTCTTTGAAATTTCTCTGAAATTTTTGCCGAAATTTCTTTGAAATTTTGCTGAAAATGAATTTTTCAGTTAAAAAACACTAAAATTAAATTGAAATTTTTCCGAGATGCTGAAATTTAGCAAGAATAAATGTTCCAAAACATGAAACAATTTCGACGAAATTTTCAGGGACACATACTAACTAGTAACTTTCTATTCTTTCCATTAAAATGATTACTTAAATATACATATCATGTATATGTTTACACGTATCGCGGAAATTAAGATAATTCAATAGAAAGTTACAAATTAATACTTGTATTAAGTACACGATCCACAATGTAAATTGAGCCACTAGGCAATAATTTGATCCGGTAAGATTTAGTTCTTTTTTTTCAGATTACTTTTCGAAATAATGGATGCTTTCCAATTGCTTAACACATCTTAACACAAACGTAGGAATGCACAAAGTATAATATTGTGCACGATTCACTTGGAACAGAATGTGTACGGTTGAAATTCGTTTCGGATCTTAGATTAAATGTAGCTTTTTCTGTATTAAAAAGTAAAAGTGCCGGCCACTCCACATCTTCCAACCTCATTTATAGCCGCCGCAGCAACATGTAATTGTTACAACACAGCCCTCAACTGAGTACAGGGTCCTTATTCTTGAAAAGTATCGCATACGTAAAACTAAGGAAATACTATAGTATGCGATACTTGTCAAGACTAAGGCCCCAGAGTATCGAGCATATAACTTTTTTTCTAAAATGGAAACATGAAAAGTGAAAAATGTTATGTATATATGCACGTATAGGTACACACATCATACAAAAAAATTTTACTTTTTACGTTTTCATCTTAGGGAAAGGAAAGATACATAATCGATATTCTGATGTGTAGTGTTGTGTCGACGATAATGGACAATTAGGACTCTATTCTTGAAAAGTATCGTATATGAAAAACTAGAGAAATATTATACTATTACATATACTATAGCATTTCCCTAGTTTTTTGTATGCGATACTTTTCAAGAATAGGTCCTTAGAACGCAACTTGTGTCGCCGTATTCATGAAACCGTATGTCTAGGGATATTGCAATTGGAAAGCATCCAATCTTGGATGTTTTCAAACAAGGTGAAAATTACAAAAGCTACAAATTTACTAGGTGTTGATCAATAAAATAATCAGTATTTTAGTAAATTCGCTCACTTTTATAATTTTCATTCAAGATACAGAATCGACACTCTCATACTCACTCTTATAGTCACTTGTTTTAAGTGACCGAAAATGTTTTCTCGGCAATTTCGGCCGCTCAGTGCAGCCCATCAATAAGAGGCGGTGAACATTCTAAATAACATATAAGTATATTTTAATAAATTGTAGTAATAGTGTTCTCCTCCCATTAATCCAGAATAGTATAAATCGTGTTAAAACGCAACAGTTTACGAGATATTTAATTGTTTACGATTTTTCATGCGCGTTATATTATAGTATATCCCTCCTTCATAAACTCGAATAACAAGAATAGTTCAGTAGAAGTATAATTTTACCAGAAAAAAATTATAAACCATTTCTTTTCATAAAAGTCTTGAAAAATCAGAAAAGAAATGTGCATGTTTGAAATTCGATACTTGTGAAAAAAATATGTGAAAAAAATCAAATAGTTGCAAAAAGCACGTTTTTCGCTTATAAGACGAAAAATATTGATATAGAAAAAAATTTGATGTAAAAAATGTAAGTATTCGAAATACCTATAAAATGAGACGTGGAACATTAAAATCTATCTATTAGTTCAATAGAAAAAAAATAAAAAACACCGAAAAAGTTTTTTTTTCACTCACTTTCTGTTTATTGAGATTTAAACGCAAAGCTTTGAAATTCTCGTAAAATGTAGCCCTCGTAAATCTAGTCCTAAACAAGCCTGAAATGTAGTTTTTGCGAAAAGCCATTTGTTCACTAAAAATCTGTCTACAGAAAACTTAATTTCTTCATCTTTGAACAGACAATTTACAGGGATGATTCTTCTTCTTCAAGAGTTGCACTATCACTTACACTTAATAACAGAACGATTTTTTGTAGTTAAATTATTATAAAACGACTTTAAAAAGTGAGTACCTTTTTTTGTAAAAAAAATGTATAAAAATGTATAAAAAAATGAAATAATTTCGTTAATATATTATATATCATATCAAATAACAGTGAAGCATTTAGAATCTAACATTTTTCTACGAATTTAAAAAAAATTATTAAGAGCTGAGATAACAATTTTTTTTTTAAATCATCGTGGCTCTAATTTTTAAGATTAAGAGTTTCGTCTGACACAATTTGTCAAGGAAGAATTGAATTTGCTGTTAAAAAAATCTCGAATTGTAATAATGAAATTTTTATTTTAAAAAATATTTATTTCTCGAATTTTTATTTTTTCGGTTTATTACTAAAAAATCACGTTTGAGTATAGAATGCATGGCTAATTAACAAATTTAAGCACACATTAGCTATGTTTCTTTATTTAATATGCTGTAAAAAGTGTCCAATTGGATAATTAAATTATTAAATGCGTACGGAATTATCAGTACAAAATTGTTTTTATGAATTTAATTGCAGATGCAAATATGATATATGTAAATATCATTATCAAATAATTAATAAGTATATATATCAAATAATTAATAAGTAATTTGCCAAATGTTAGCGTAACTGTTAAAGATATAACTAACTTTCGCAAATATAAAAGTAAATTAGTGTTACATGAAAAATATATTTTACAATTATATTTAACAGTTACACTAACATTTACACTAACATGGCAAATTATTAATTAATTAATTGTAAATAATTAATTGTTTACATATGTCATATTTGCATCTGCAATTACATTCACAAAAACAATTTTGTACTGATAATTCCGTACATTAATTATCTAATTGGACACTTTTTACAACATATTAAATAAAGAAACATAACTAAGGTGACTTAAATTTGTTAATCAGACATGCACTCCATACTCAAACGTGATTTTTTAGTAATAAACCAAAAAAATAAAAATTCAAGAAACAAAAAACTAAAAATTTCATGGTTACAATTGCTTTGCAAAACATTTGGTTAAGCTATTTGTTTATATCTCATCGAGCTACCCCAGATAAAAAAATCAGATTTCCACGTCAATTTATTGCTGAGAAAATGTAAATTTAACAGATTTTAATGCACGAAATCAAATACGCACGAATTGCCGAGCGGCGCGAATCATCCCCACTCGACTGCTTTCCTCACTCCGCCTGGCGCACTGCCTCGCTCGCGTTCTTCAACTTTTTCGAATGGTTTTAAACAAATTTTTTCGGCATCAAGAAATTCGAGAATTTTTCAACAGCAAATTCAAATTCTTCTTTGACAAATTGATGTCAGATGGAACTCTAAATCTAAAAAATTAGAACCACATGATTTTTTGGAAAAAAAAAATTATTATCTCGGCTCCTAATAATCGGAAGGTAATTTTTTTTTAAATTCATAGAAAAATGTCAGATGTCGAAAAATGTCAGATCACACACGGCTATTTGTATATAATACACATGATATAATACACATTAACGGAATTATTTCCATTTTTTTATATGAAAAAAGATATTTTACTTTTTAAAATCACTTTTTAAAGTCGTTTTATAATAATTTAACTGCAAAAATTCATTTTGTTATTAAGTGTACATGATAGTATAATTTTGGAAAAGAAAAATCACTTCTGTAAATTGTTGTGCGGCTGCTCAAAGATGAAGAAATTAAGTTTTTCGCATACAAGTTTTTAATGAATAAATGATTTTTTGCAAAAACTAATGAACATTTCAGGCTTGTTTAGGACTAGATTTATGAGGGCTACATTTTACGAGAATTTCAAAGCATTGCGTTTAAATCTCAATAAACAGAAAGCGAGTGAAAAAAGATCTTTTTCGGTGTTTTTTATTTTTTTCTACTGAAAACTACTAATAGATCGATTTTAATGTTCCACGTCTCATTTTGTAGTTATTTTGAATACCTACATTTTTTATACTGAATTTTTTTCTATACAATCAATATCGTTTCATAAGCGAAAAACATGCTTTTTGCAACTATTCGATTTTTTTTCGCATATTTTCTTCACAAGTCTCAAACATACGCATTTCTTTTCTAATGGCCTTTCGAGACTTTTGTGAAAAGAAATAGTTTAAAATTTTTTTTGGTAAAATTGTACTTCTATTAAACTATTCTTACTATTCGAATATTAGAAGGAGTTTATGAAGGAGAGGTACTATAATATAACGCGCATAAAAAATCGTAAACAATTAAATATCTCGTAACTGTTGCATTTTAATATGATTTATACTATTCTGGATTAATGGGAGGGATACACTATTACTACAATTTATTACAACTTACATGTTATTTAGGATGCCCTCCCCCCCCCCCTTTTTCTACCCTTGGGCCCTTCGACAGGCGAAAGTCGAACAGAGCATTTTCAGTCGCTTAAAACAAGTGACTAGTATGAGAAAGAGTTTGCTGTCTCGTTCACTCTTGGCATGCGAGCATACGGACATGGACTCGTGCTTGTTTGTGCGTTACAACGCCGCACCACGATAAATAACTGAACTTATAGGCGTGGAAAAGTGATGTTTTGACTACAAAATTCATGTTGCGTGCCATTTTGTTATTAATTGAAAATGTGACTTGTCTCGTACTTATCAAAGTAGTAATTATCGATGAAAACTAACTATCTTGAAATTTTATGTAAAAATATATTTTACTCGTTTCAACATCGGATCGTGTTCTGCCCGAATATAGGCTCACTTTACGTGCCTTTTACGACTATTTACTGATTGTCAAGGGAGGAGAGCATAGTTTTCATCGATTTTTACAACTGTTTTAAAGTGATTTTGTCATTTCATTTCATCCAAATTGTCTTTATTTAAAAATGGCACGTAACATAAATTAACATGTTGTTCCTCACTTCTGCCATAATTCTCATCTCACGATTCCAACATGGCCGCCGCGATTAGTCAGAAGCCTTAAAATTGTGATTTCAGTGTTATCGTCAAAGTTTAATTATCAACAGAGATGATAACTGCAGAGAAAAAAATTGTAATTTTTCGGCAAAAATTATAATATATAGGATATTATAGCTTTACAATTATTCATATTTATTTATTATTTATATAATAAAAAATCATGAATTTAATGAAGCCTGAATTCCAATGAGATTGCTGTTTTACGGAATATGTATAAACGTATATTATAGTATTTCCTTAATTTTTTTATACGTATCTTTTCAAAAATAGGGGCCCTGAATGCACCCATTGATATTATTCTGATATAGTAAGATAAAATTTTCTACTTTTAGTTTTTGAAAAATATAAAAAAAAATAAAATGAATCAAACGAAATGTGAGATTGTGATACCAAATAACATCAAAATTGTTGAAAAGTTCTTTTATAAAATCATATCTTTTTTAATATTATGTATATTTTTCTTAATAAGAAATATAATGAATTGATTTTATAATTTTTATAAATTAGAACTAAAGGATCTATCTCTGATTTAATAAATTTAAGTTTGTAAAAAATCATAATGTTATCAAATGTTATTATAGCAATCAAAATAATAAAAAATTAATTTTTTTTATTATTAAAATAGAAAAAAAAAGGTATTCGAAAAAAATATATCAATTAAAGTATAGCTAATTATATAAGAAAAAAAATGATTTGTTATATTGACTCAATGATAAGAAAAAAGATATATAAAAGGTAAATATTTTTTATAGTAATTTCCTATTTAATAAATAAGTAATTTTACTTCATAATTTCGCAACTATATCGTCTTTCTTAATAGGATATCAAGATATCTGTTTAGTTATATTTCTGTTAAAGAAATAAAATTGTTTATAAAATAAACTGAAATGCTATAATGAATTCTAATTCTATTTCGTAGGTCTTGGGTAAAGGCAGCTTCGGTAAAGTATTGCTGGCGGAATTACGTGGCACGGACTGTGTGTACGCAGTTAAATGTTTAAAGAAAGATGTGGTTCTCGAGGATGACGATGTCGAATGCACATTAATTGAAAGGAAGGTCCTCACGCTGGCGACTAGACATCCGTATCTTTGTCACTTGTTTTGCACTTTCCAGACTGATTCGCATCTCTTTTTTGTTATGGAATATCTCAATGGAGGTGATCTAATGTTTCACATACAGAAGTCTGGCCGATTTTCTGAGGTGCGTGCACGTTTTTATGCTGCCGAGATCTGGTCTGGATTGAATTTTCTACATAAGAAGGGTATTGTTTATCGGGATCTCAAACTTGACAATGTGCTACTCGATTTCGAGGGTCATATTAGAATCGCGGACTTTGGCATGTGTAAACTTCAGATCTTCTTAGATAGAACGGCCGATACGTTCTGTGGTACGCCAGATTACATGGCGCCAGAGGTATATCATAATTCTCTTTAAATTTTTATTTCGCTCTATGTTTTCATTAAAATATCATTAATTATTTAATGATAAAATTATGTAATGATTCATTTTTCCAGATAATAAAAGGACTTAAGTATAATCAAGCTGTGGATTGGTGGTCGTACGGTGTTCTGTTGTATGAAATGCTCACTGGTCAATCACCATTTTCTGGATGCGATGAGGACGAGTTGTTTTGGAGCATTTGTAATGAACGGCCGTTTATACCTCGATATTTAAGTCAAGAAGCTACCGAAATACTTATCTATTTGTTAGAGAAAGATTCTGGAAAGAGGCTACCTGCTCACGAAATCGCTGTGCATGCTTTTTTTCAGGTATAAATTACTATAATTTTTTAAATGGCAATAATATATCATGTATAGCAGTCAAATAACATTTTGATTTCATAGCATTTGCCTTGGGATCGATTAGAAAGAAGGCAATTAGAACCACCGTTTAAGCCCGCACTTGATCATACTTTGGATACGAAATACTTTGATACAGCATTCACGACTGAACGTCCAAGGCTTACGCCAGTGCCTGAGCAGATTTTGACTTCGATGGATCAAGGTGTTTTCCGCGGATTCTCTTATACAAATCCGAACGCGACCGATTGACGTAAGACAGCTGAATGGGAAGCGTGAACATTAGTTGTTAACGATATTTCCAATTTTTTGTGCCATCCAACAAAAAAAATACATATCGTATTCTTGTCGGTTAACATAAAATCAATGTTCGCTTTGTATTTTTGAAGTAGTAACGATATTATACAATGTTAATACATATGTAAATCGCATCTTAAAAATATATTTGTGTGAACGATATGAATTACAGAGAGAAAATCGTGCAAGACATGTAATGTCTCTTCTCTCAAAATATAATACAATATAATACAAATATATGTACATATAAAAATATATATACATATACAAGATGTTCAATAATGACTATATAATCTCTCGTTAGCAGGTAGACTAAACTGAGTCGAAAAGTCTTCTACTATTTTGCAGTTTTCGTAATTTTTTTTAATTACTCAATGAACAAAATATCTAAAATCGACGTAGAAGACGACTTTGAGATAGCTTTAAAAGCTCTTAAAAAAATATCTTTAAACTATTTCATAAAGAACTTCGAAAAATATCTTAAAGTTATCTTATGTGTTGATTTTATTCGCTTATTTGGCAATGTTTAAAAATTAAAATCTAGTTAACTATTGCAAAAATTGTAAAATGATAAAGAACTTTTTAACTCAGTTAGTTTGTTCTACCTACTCACAAGAGATTATGCAGTTATTATCGAACACTCTGTATGTACAGGTTGTCCCATTTTATCAATCGATCACCTCAATTCTATCTCTTGAACAGTGCATTTTAGCTTTTAAGGAAAAATGTATCAGACAAAAAGTTTTGGGACTTTGAGGGGAACGTAAGATGGTACCATTGATACCTTTGATGTTGTTGTCAAGGTGAGGCAAAGTCACTTTGAATGTTTTTAATGGAATTCCCCCATTTTTCATTCTTGCAACTTATCTTGAGAGCTTTCCAAAACACTATAATTAAGTTCATTTTCATTAAGTACTTTTTGACTTATAAAGCTTGCAAGTTACAGCATTGCCGGCATTAGCATTACGCAAGGTCCGACGACTAAAACCTCTTGAATGCTGATCATGTCATCCTGGATATCATTTATCAAGATTAAAGTCAATGAAGGTTGTATCTCTTATTTTCATTTTTACATAAAAATGAATTTTTAGCGTAAAATGAAAATAAAAGAAATAATCTCCAATGGTCTTGATTTTGACAAATGTTATCCAAGACATGATCCCGAACAACATTCAAGAGGTTTTAGCTGTCGGACACCTTGCATAATGCTAATACCAACAGTACTGTAACTTTTAAGCCTTGTAAGTCGAAAAGTACGTAATAAAAAATAACTTTATTGTTTTGAAAACCTCTTATCAACTATTAGATTGCCATCAAAAATAGAGTGTCCCATTAAAAAAAATTCATGTGACTTAACTTTAGCGACGCCATCCAAGGTCAAATCAATAATACCTTCTTATGTCCCCCTCCGAACCATACAACTTTTGTTTGAAACGTTTTTCCATATCTACCACAGTTTTCGAGAAATCTTAATGCATTATTTAAAATGAGACATCCTGTATATGTACATGCATATACTAGGAATCCCATAATATATGAAAGAATTTTCGTGTGCAGATAGAGAGAATTAGTGACAATAGGAGTAGAGCGGACTAAACTGAGTTGAAAAGTCCTGTACCATTTTATAATTTTCGCAATAGTTAACAAGATATTAATATCATTAATTATTATGAATCGAATATCGATCTTCAATCATTTTTTACTCAAATCCCTGATAGAAAAATTTCGCTGAAATTATTTCATGTTTTGGAACATTTTTCAGCAAAATTTCAATATTTTAGAAAAATTTAAGTTTAATTTCAGCAATTTTTAGTTTAAAAAATTCATTTTCAGCAAAATTTCAACAAAATTTCAAAGAACTTTTAGTAAAAATTTCAGAGAAATTCAATTTATTTTCGGAAAAATATCAGTGATTTTTGTATTAACTGAAAAATTCACTTTCAGTAAAATTTCAATAATTTTCAGCAATTTCACTAAAATGTTCCAAAACGCAGAATAATTTCAGCAAAATTTTTTCAGTAGGAGTGCTGTCTAACTTTAATTATTTAACTTTACAGAAAAACAGCATATTAAGGTTAAACTAAAATTTTATATGATCCGCCAAATGACGAAGGAAAAATGAAACAGGAACACGAGATATTTCAGAATCCGTTTTTATCTCAGATTGCAAAAACAAAATACATAAATGAACTTAACCGATTTGTCAACGCATCAAAAAACGGCGCGCGCAAACAAGACCATAAAAAAAATATATGATAGAGTGCAGACATTGGCCACTTGTATTTGTGA
The DNA here is from genome assembly GCF_000204515.1 of Acromyrmex echinatior. Next base: position 39,258 of record NW_011627211.1, read on the forward strand.
ACGCACAGTATCATATAACCTTAGGTTATATCCACAAGAATATAAATAAACTTATGAATCAAATAGAACATAAAAATAACCTTTCTATACAAAAAAACCTTAACACAGCAAGTAACAAAAATTATTTATTTTCTTCTCATAGAGTTCTGAGAATTTTTTAGTATCGCATTTTCTCATGTTAGTAAAAATAGTTGCAATAAGAAAATGCAGTATTAAGTTGATAAAAAATTCTTAAAGCTCTTCTAGAGCTCTATGAGAAGAAAATAAACAATTTTGGTCGCTTGCTATTTTTTTTTAAGTTGATAGTACTTGAGTAAAAAGTGATTAAAAACCGATATACGATGATTTTTAGTAATTGATATCTTGTTAACTATTGCGAAAATAAATGGTAGAGGACTTTTCAACTCAATTTAGTCCGCTCTACCTCTATGCAAGAGTTTTATCGTTACTTAACATTCTTTATAAACTAAGTCAAAAAGTCTTCCTGCTTATTCACTGACTACATTTACACAGAACCCTTAACCGGGTTTAATAACATCTGCAGTTATGAAATTGGTCAATCACAAATTATTCCATTCTTCCAAGGAACAGCACATACTTCTATAAGTAGCTACTAACTTCACCTCCATGTTTGAAGACAGCACTTGGGCAGCGACATAGGCTTAGAATGTAAGAACCAATCAACTACAGTCGAATATTCCCCTGTTACAGTCGAACGACAGAGGAATGCTCGACTGTAGTTAATTGGTTCTTACATTTTAACCCAGTTTAAATCCTCTGTGGAAACTAGGCCATATGAGTTCTCTCGTTTACACATGTATAAATTATATATATAAATTATATGGATAAATTCACACGATACTTACAGACAGGGCATATACATACGCATAGGGGAATTAAAACAAAGACATCTCGAAATTAGGTTCATCTCTTTCTATCACATTGAGTCAGCAGTCTATTTATATAAGTCTGGGAACAGCTATGATTGGTCAACTTCATAATTACGGATGTTAAACCCGATTAAGTGTATAAGATCAATGATATTTAATCCTTCAGAACATATACTACTGGAAGGAGCATAGTTGAAGTCAAGAAGATTGTCAAGGATGGAAATAGAAAGTTGAGAAGATTGACAAGAATGGAAATAGAATGCGCCTAATCAGCAATGCATATGCTCCATATTGGTGCGCATGGGGGTCTGCGGGATGAAGAAAAGCAATGAAAAAAGGCGATTTCACTCCGTGCATATCAGTATGGAACATGCACATTGCTAATTGCATGCATTCTATCTCTATCCTTGTCAATCTTCTCGGCTTCAGCCGAATGTACAGGGATTATAGGCCTATGCTCCTTTCAATAGTATATGTTATAATAGTATTCTAAGTTTAACTCTTATAACACTGCTCAATTTGGTGTCTCATATTACTTATTTAAAATAGTTCAAAAAATAGTTCTAAAAATTCACAAACATACATTTGATTTTCTAGAACAAATGTTTAAACTTCATTTTGGAAAATAATGAAATGTAGTATAAGTTATCATTATCGAAAGACTCATAAGTCAGGAAAAAGTAAGAAATCGCTCGGTCACTAGATCCATGATAGTAAGGTACTAGTTGAATTCGAAAGCAAGCACAACTTCTAATTGGCCTAATTTACATCATGCACTTGATACGAGTACTAACTTTGACTAGTAACTTTGTACTGTCTTTTCTTAATTCTAACGATATATGCAGGACTTTATGTTATATGTTGAAATCTTAGATTAAAAAAGAACGTATAATCTGAAAGGAACTCAATTTCGTTCCTATATTCCTTTCCACGTCCTTATATCCTATTTTGCAACCGGACATTACACAATTTAGAATGACATTGCAATTGTTTTCCTATTTATCTTCAAAAATTATATATACTTTAAACATCCAGATTCATGATATTTTCGGAAATCGGAGATAAAAATGTTTTTTTCAGGAAGAAAGACTTTCCTTCCTGATTTCTTTCTTCTTATCGTATCTAATCTAATTACGGCGCACTCATTACGCGCAGAACTACAAAGTACACAAGTATTGTGAGGTGTCGAAAATCGAAACTTAAAGATCGACAGGAGTGATGGGCCAATTTCCGATTTGACTTTGGAGACCTCACGTAGTAGGACCTTAAAGCTCTGGATTCAGAGCTGCCAATTTCAGATAATACAATATCATCTCTATCTTATGTGGTTGTGTGTTCATATATGTACGAACACTAATATGATTCCTGTCGAGAGCGAACGAGACAACAAAAGAGAGCGAGAACCCGACGTTCTCGCTCTGGTCGCTGTACAAGCGAAGACCGAAAATGTTTTCTCAGCGATCTCGGTCGCTCGATGTGTATCAGTAAGGGCATTCGAGATAACATATAAGTTTTAATAAATTTTAGTAATCATATACCTTTCCCATTAATGTATAATAACAAAATTGGTTTCAAAACGCGATAACTTACAAGATATTAATTATTTACAATTTTCTGTGCGCGTTATATACCACGTTCATAAAGCAATATAAGAAGCATAATAAGAACTCTGCGTGGTCGTGCGCGTAAGATGCGAGATAAACTCTCAGTAAACTGGAGATCTTACATTCTGGAAATCCTACGTTTTTTTTCTTTTCTTTCACATATTTTTTCTAAAATAAAGTTATTAATAAACATATTAGGACGAACATTTTTATATAATTATTGAATTTATACGTACACTTTAAAAGTTTTAAACCAAACAACCAAAATATAGTCGAACAAAAACAAAATATAGTCAAAGAATGAATATAAATAAAATTACTGAAATCATATCAGAGGATACAATATAAATAAATAAATATGATAAATAAATTAAATCTTCATTGTGTCAGTGAGTAGTAAAAAATTCAAACTAAAACTACTCCTTTGTTCAAATGCAAAAAAAATTAAGTTAAATGAGTTAAAGTTTTTATAATTACGTTATATAAAATCAAATAATTGATGCACCTTAGCCAAAATTGAATGTCCTGAAGTACATCTATGTACATATTATATATAAAAAATAAATTAATTATAAGAAAATTCAATTTAATAATAACAGATTTTATGAAAAAATTATATTCAAATAGACCAAACAGTAAAAATGCTTCATGTCAGAATAATTCCAAATTAAGCTCTTAGGCCCAGTTGCATCAATATTACTTTGACTTTAAGCAAGGCTTAAAACTCTGACTCTGTTTCTTTTTCGCTTTAAAACGAGACAGACAGAGCTTTAAGTTTCGCTTAAAGTCAAAGTAATGTTGATGCAACGGGTCTTAGTGTTTTAGTAGTAAAATAAATAGAAGAGAGAGAGAGAAAGAGAGAGAGAGAGAGAGAATATGAATTTTACAATGAAAATAAATTCATTAGATGGAATGCTCGTTTTTTTTCAATATAATAATTCTAGCCCTGATTTTTATATTTTGTATTGCAATAAAGCGTCATGTATCTTCTTACAAGTGACACAGTGCAAGACAGTAATCATGTTATTCTTGTCGAATAACAAGGATGTAACGATACACTGTGTCACACCGTGTATCTACTCAAGATTTGGTATGAAAATCCTTTCTGGCTTTTTGTAGCAGAAAACAATAAGGAATAAGGCTAACAGGCGCCACTGCAAATTGTGAATTTTTGTATACAGGTATATACATATTTGCGTAAATGTTATTTTATAATTACGCATACATTGTAAATACACATGTACAAAAAAAATACTCTATGAACAAATTAATGTTTCTTAATAAATGTTTCGTAATAAATTAATAGTAGCAATATGATCTAATACTCCTATTAATATTTCAAACAATTAAGTACGATAGCGTATAATCAAGCTTTAAAGGAAATTATAATTATAGAGTATTAAATATTCATTTTGAAAGAATAAAAGGACGTTTCAGATTCTTCTACAGCAAATAAATTACTTTTTCATGACCATGATCTCCTCCGAATATATTAAAATATATTAAAATATTGATATTTTAAATATTCTTTATTTGTCTTTACAAAAAACTTAATAATTTTGTATATATACAAATTAATAAAACATCATAAAAGAATTTGTATAATTAATATGACTATTGAATTATTAATTTTTTAGTTGAATTAAAGTTTCTACCAGACAGATTAAACATCAATTGTTATAATTAGTCATTTAACAGATTACAAATTTACATATTTACATAATCAGTATTTGTAGTAATAATTATTTATTGTATTTTACACAATTATATTAATAAAATTAAAGAGAGAGCATTATACGCTAACACTTTTTTAGAAATTTATAAATGAAAACGCAATATAAAAAGTATTTTCTTCAATGACTAATTTTGTAACAAATAACGAATTGAAAACGTAAAAATTGATTAACTTTACTCTCCCAGACAGCACAGAATATTTATAAAATATTTTATAAATACTCTGTACTGGCTGGACTAGTCGAATAAACTCTTAAAATAAATATTAATATTAAAATAATAAAATTATTCTCTCTTTCTTCTGTGATTCTTTTTCTTAATTTTGATATAAAAATATAAATAAATATATTATAATATATAAAATAATAAAATTTTAAGATTAAATAAACTTTTTACCTCCAGTACCAACGTTAGTTTAATTTTAAGCGAAGCTTAAAACTCTCTTTGTTCCTGTCTCTTTTCGGTTTTAAAACAAGATAGAGTTTTAAATTTCGCTTAAAATCAAAGTAACATTGATGCAACCAGACCTTAGTGCATTAATGAAAAAAATATTTTTAATTAAAACCTCTTTTAATAATTTACTAATTTAACAATAACTTCTCTTCATATATTATATATCCAAATGTTGATTAATCAATTCAATGTTTAATTTAGTTTATACTGTGCTTTCATTGTAAAATATTAGCTTTTTATCTCGCTACACGTGCTTTTATTTATGTGTTGAGATAAAAAGCACTCTCTTGATACTGAAATTATTTTCACAAACAGAACAACTTTGAAATAGAAATTGAAATTGACGAGTGCATTTGGAAAGACATCATCGCTATTTCTGTTATTTCATCTTCTGTTTATTAGTTGTAAAACAAGAATAATATATCAGGAAAGAGATAAAATAAAGTAGTTGATTTCATCATCTAATTTCATATATAACGTAATTATAAATATTATACTTTAACTCATGATTCCAATTTTTCTCGCTTTTCAACAAAGTGTAGATCTGATTTGAACTTTTTACTAACACTATTCACTAACACATAATAAAGATTTAATAAATTAATTTATGTATATTGTATCCAACCTCTAATATGGTTTTAGTAATTTTATCTACAATATATTCTTTCTAACGTTTGATTATATTTTGATTGTACGTTTAAAACTTTTAAAAGTACACAAATAAATTCAATAATTATAATATATAAAAATATGCTCGCCCTAATATGTTTATTAATAACTTTATTTCAGAAAAAATATATGAAAAAAAGAAAAAAATGATAGGATTAGAACGTAGGATCTTCAGCATGTTGATCTCGCACCTTACGCGACCACATAAAATTCTTACAAACTGTGTTTATAAACGCAGTATAATTCCCATAAAAAATCATAATTAATATCTTATAAATTATTGCGTTTTAAAATCACTTTTGCTATTATACGAGGTCTGTTCAAAAAGTATCGCGAATTTCTGCGGGTTACGTATATTCGATTTTCGATTTTTTTGTGGCGTTATGTTGGTACTCATGTCTCTCACTTATGCCGACAAGTTCGGCCATTTTGAATATTCAGTTAATTTTTGACAGCTGCTTTGCTTGCACGTGTTTTGGCTCGTCTTCGATTTTTGCCTATTCCAAAAAATGGATCAAAGAATCTGTATCAAATTTTGTGTGAAAAACAAAATTAAGTGCGCGGACGCATTCCGAATGTTGACTGTGGCATATGGTGAAGCTACCTTGGATCGAAGCAACGTTTATCGGTGGTACAAAATGTTCTCAGAGGGCCGAGAAGATGTGAACGACGAAGAGCGTGCCGGACGCCCGAGCACGTCAACAACAGACGAAACATTGATGAAGTGAAGAAAATAGTATTGCCAATCGTCGAATCACCGTTAGAGAAGTTGCTGAGGACCTAAACATATCGATTGGCTCATGCCATTCGATTTTTACCAATGATTTGGGCATGAGACGGGTCGCCGCGAAATTCGTACCAAAATTGCTCAATTTCGACCAAAAACAGCATCGCATTAACATTGCTAAGGAGCTGTTGGACTCTGTCCGCGACGACCCAAATGTGTTCTAGAGGGTCATAACTGGTGACGAATCATGGATTTATGGTTATGATGTGGAAACCAAAACTCAATCATCCCAATGGAAGCTGCCGCACGAGCCAAGACCGAAAAAAGCGCGCCAAGTTCGGTCGAATGTGAAGGTTTTGCTTACAGTTTTCTTCGATTGCAATGTGGTGCATCATGAGTTCTTGCCACAGGGTAGAACGATCAATAAGGAATATTACCTGCAAATTATGCGCAATTTGCGCAAAGCAATCCGCCAGAAACGCCCGGATTTGTGGAAGAACAAAAATTGGCTTTTGCACCATGATAACGCCCCTGCTCACACATCGTTGCTTGTGCGCGAATTTTTGGCCAAAAACAACACACTAATGATGCCGCAGCCATCGTATTCCCCAGATCTGGCCCCCTGTGACTTTTTCTTGTTCCCGAAACTAAAGAGGCCCATGAAAGGACGACGCTACGCTACGATTGAGGAGATAAAGACGGCATTGAAGGAGGAGCTGAACAAGATCACAAAAAATGATTTTTTGAAGTGCTTCGAGGATTGGAAAAAACGTTGGCACAAGTGTATAATATCTGATGGGGATTACTTTGAAGGGGACAAAATAGATATTCATGAATAAATAAATAATTTTTGAAAAAACACAAAATTCGCGATAGTTTTTGAACAGACCTCGTACATTAATGGGAAAAGTATATGATTACTAAAATTTATTAAAATTTATATGTTATCTCGATTGCCCTTATACTGATATACACCGAGCGGCCGAGATCGCTGAGGAAGCATTTTCGGTCTTCGGTCGTTCCAAGCGCGACAGATCGAAAGAGGATTTTTTTCAATAGGTTGTCTCATGCTGTCTAGTTCTCGGCCACTTTCGGCACGATGAAGGCAAGAATTGTCAATGCCATCAAGAAAGACAAGGAAACCTATTACCTTTTTTTATTCAACTCTGTGAAGAATTTCTCTATGATTAGCAATCAGCTATAGCAGAACGTGCAATTCTGGTGACCTAAGTTATGCTCATTTTTCTTCTTGAAGAAATATTACAATATTTCTTTATGAAATCTTAGGATTTCTTTTTTATATTACTAGGAGGCTCGTACAAAGCCAGTTTTGCAAATTGATTCTTGAAAATTTTTATTAATAAGATCATATACACCTCAACTATAGTACACATCGAGTGAGATATCAGAACAAATTTTTTTTTCTCTTTTTACAAAAAAATCGCTCTGTACGAGTCTTTCCTGATTATGAATATCGCAATTAAAACGCGATCCATCCAATATTTTTAGCCGCAATTTTGTTATAAAAAAAATTCATCTTCGACTAAAGGTCTCCACGGGTCTCTTTTGTCAACCTTTAACTCGAAACGCAAAATTGACCCACTTTTATTTACATAAGTAAAGTCTTCTTAGCCTTCCTTCCTGGGTAAGTGTAAACTTATACATTGTATATGTATTTAATTAATCATTTTGACGCATATTGTATTACTTTAATACATTAGTCTTTAAATACATTCTACAAATACGCAAAATTAAGATAATTTAATAGAAAGTTATTAGTTAGTATCCGTATCAGGTGCGATGTAAATTAGACTATTGCTTAACACATCTTGACACAAACGTACAGTTGGTCACTGAAACGTTGCAATACTTTTTTCGATGAGTTTCGCAATGCAACGTACTCAAGCGACTGGTTTTTATTTGTGGATCCATGAATAAGAACTCGCTCGGTGAGTAAGCTGCATTCCGAAATCCATCGAAAAAAGATGTTGCAACCTTTCTGTGAACGACTATACACAGGAATGCACAAAGTACAGCATTGTGCACGATTCAATTGCAACAGAACGTGTACGCTGTGCATGATTGAGACCGTTCGGATAGAGTTAATGCTTAAACACAATAGGCACAGGCAATAGGCACAGGCAACAGGGATAACGAGCCAACCAATCAGAGCTCTGATTAGAGCTCGTTATTCCCTGTTGGCTGTGTCTATTGTGTTTAATTAGAGGCTATGTACAATGAAAGGAATACAGAATAGAGAATAAGAATTTCAACCTATCATATATTGTTGATGGTCAACACCATCTAGTGACAAAAAACCGCGGATACTTTTTAGATGACCCAATACTATGGAATACATAGTTTCTAATAGGTTGAAATTCTTGTTCCCTGTTCCTTTCATTGTGCGCAATCCTTTGTAGCGAATTCGATTGAACGCATTCAGTGCGCATTAAATCCGTCATATATATTATACATAAAATAATGTAAAGATATGTTTATAAATAAACATAGAAATCGATTAAATTGTGAGATACTCAATATGAGATATACATATTATTATATTATTAAGTAAAATATGTATTTTATAATTCGAAATATTTGCGTTTCATTTTTATACTCAAATTAAATCAGTGTATAATGGCTTTAATATACTAGTGCGCACTAGTGCTTTCAATCAAATTCGTCATTAGATACAGATCGTAGTCCATTTTCTATAGATTTATTTGCGTCGCATGTTCCAATATGCTCCTACTTCCTCCAACCGTAGCTCCTCATTCAAACGCGTTCATTAGAGTGAGTAAGAGCTATGTTAGAAACATGTTGAAACATGTTGCGACGCGAACAAAATCTTATGGCTGCGTTCAGCGGACTTAATAGTTGAGTGAATGCTTGCTGTTACAGATGTATTCTTTTAGATCAGCCAATTAGCATTTTAGATCTGGAAGAATACATCAATAGTGCTTACTCAACTGTTGAGTCCGCTGAACGCAGCCTTTGTCGTTGGACTAAATGTAGCTTTTTCCGTGTATTAAATAAAAAAAAGTAAACATGCCGGCTATTCAACGTCCTTCAACATCATTTATAGCTGCTGCGATTAGCAATATGTAATTGTCACTAGAAAATACAAGCTTAGAGCCATTCCGTTTCTCGTATGAGGCACATAAACTGTATAGGGTGCGTTCCGCATAGGATGACTTTAAAATGACTAGATTAACGAAGTACCACGATGAGAAAATTCACTGAATTAGCATTTGGGACCAAAATGGCGTCGAAGTGCTATCCTAATCTGATTCTGTTAAAAAGTTGAAAATCCATACAGGGGTCTGGAAGAAGAAGAAGAACTTGATTCTGTTATTATCGGAAATGTTCAGTTGTTATGCTGAAAATTGCAAAAACCGCAGCGAAAGGATTGAAGTTTTGAATAATCGCGTATCATGGAGCCAAAATGGCAATTCGCGGTACTTTGTTAATCTAGTGACTTTAGATGACTTTTACCAAGCTCCGATTAACTTAAACATTCTAATTACTTTGCAGGATTCCAACTAAAACAAATATCGGAGATATTCTCCGGAGATGTTCTCTGACATCAGTTGGAAAGCTACTAGAATGGTTCGGAAAGAAATCTGAGGATGCGATTACATGTAGCACAGTACGCGGTACAGAAACTAACTAGGTAAGTATAGGAATTGTGCAAACTGTTCCGTCTGCTTCTTTCCTCTTCTATTACATGTAGCGCGGTAAGCGGCACGGGTCAGTGACAAATTCACGTTACTAAGCACTTTTTAATATAGAATTAATTGATTTAAATGCAATTATTAAATAAATCCGTTGAAAAAATAAGAGTATTGATGAAATATGCATAGAAGTAAGTTAATATTGAGTCATCTAAAAAGTATCCGCAGTTTTTTGTCACTAGATGGTGTTGATGGTCAACATCATCTAGTGACAAAAAACCGCGGATACTTTTTAGATGACCCAATATATTTAAAAAAATTCATATTAAAGTTTATTTGTCACTAGCCCGTGTCACTGCTTACCGCGCTACATGTAATAGAAGGAAAAAGAAGCAAGCGGCATGGTTTGCGCGGTTTTCCTATAGTCACCTAGTTAGTTTCTGTACCGTGCTACATGTAATCGCACCTTGAGAGAGGACATAAAGGCCACAGCACAGACTTTTTCATAACGCATAGTGCATAAGCGAATCAACTAATTAGAATTTTCCCTTTCTTTTCATTTTATAGAAAAAAAGAATTTCGATTGGTTGATTCCCTTATGCACTATGTATTGGGTCATCTAAAAAGTATCCGCGGTACTTTGTCACTAGATATATGACCATCAACACATATCTAGTGACAAAAAACCGCGGATACTTTTTAGATGACCCAATATTATGCGTTATGCAAGAATCTGTGCTGCGGCCATAACGGTCCACAACCTGTAACCGCAAAATGCCGCGCACCTCTGCCCTCTGAAAAAATGGACGTTAACTACACAACAATATCCACTTTTTTGCGGTGCTCCTAATGGAAATAGATAGTTGAAATCGCTAAAATAATTAAAATCTATTAAATTAATAAAGATTTCAACGATTTCAACGATTTATTTTCATCAGAAGTACTGCAAAAAGGTGCATATTATTGTGTAGTTAATATCCACTTCTTCAGAAGACGATAGCATTTTACGGTTACAGATTTTGGGCCGTCATGTCTTCTCACAGGTTTCTCTCTGATTAAGTTAACAGAACTTGGTATAAATCGCCCTTAGGTCAGTATTCATAGTTAATTCTTATACTTCCGTCTTGACCGATAAAAATCTAAAATTCAATAGGTCTACCAGTCTTAATTAGTCCTAACTGAAATCTATTCCATTGGCTTTTAGGATTAAAAAAGTGAAGCGTAAACATTATTTTCAAGATCATCTTAGGTTCAGCTTTGAAGTGTCATAAAACCAATCAGAGAGCCATATTAGCATCTTAAAACGTTATTTAAGATGTTAAATCTCGCTTTGCGTGCAAACTTGGAAACTTATGTAGAACCGCGCTTCGCGTAGAAAGTTGTAAACCTATGAATGATTCCATACGAATTTATCACTTTTCGCACATAGCAAGAGCAGAACAGGCTTTCGTTTTCAAAGAAAGCGCGTTGAATGAGCCTAATTTCATTAAAATCGGAGATGAGTCATTCTAAATAAATGCTGACCAAAGTATGTGTAAATAACACTGCATTAAATCTGTGACAGATTTCCTAACCCCAATGGTCGCCAACTTTAACGCTTAATATTCTCGATTCATGGAGCCGACCGCCACATTTTTTTGTCGAATTCTTTCGTTTTGAGTGAAAACTTTTTCCTACGGCGCACTCAAATACAAAGCACAAAACTACAAACTTCACAAGTGCCGTGAATACCGAGAATAGAAACTTAACTCGAAGCGCAAAATCGGTTTACCTGGTTTATCTTTATTTACGAAAGTCCTTTATAAAGTTTTCTCTTGGCTGCACTATCGTCTACTAGTACAACTAGGTGCAATATTCAGACTAGAGAGCCAGTACCGAAGAACCACTCGACCGTGGCGGACGTGTTTCGGCTCGGGTGTTACAAGTTTACATATTTTTGAAAGTGTTGCCGACTTTTGACTGAGCATTGAACCTCTCGCAGTTGTCCCGTAATTTTGGACGACCAGTCCGTTCGTCCTGACACGCGTCCGTGCGGCGTAACGATGCCGTAGACGCAGGCGTCTGGTGTCCGTGCGGGCTTTGCCATTTTCGCATTGCATCATTTTTGCATCACTTTTTTTTTTGCTTTTGTACATCCCATTAGGACATGATCTGGCCGTATCGACCTCCGTTTATTATTTGGGGAAACAGAAACTATTAGCCAAGAAGAAGAAGAAAAAGAAGAAGAAGACTAGAGAGCCTCACAGAAAAAAAATGCATCACGTGACCCGGGGTGCGTTCTCCTCGAGGGTGCGTTCCAAAACTCGACTCTGCCAACTCTAAAGAACCCGGAATAGTGGAGAAAAGAATAAGTCAGAGTACGTTACTTGAGTTGAACAAATTAAAGTAAGGAAGATGAAGTCTGAGATACAGATCATATATTATATTAATAATAAAATTTTTTTTTCTAAATGAAAGACAATTAATATACAATATTAAAATCACATCATTTATATTGTATGTCTTAATCAATATATGTGAGTCAGTAACCTTAATATATCTTCTTGATTTTTGAAGAAATTAAGACTATTTATTGAATGACTCATCTTTCGTTACACACACACACACACACATATTATATTTAATATTTCATTTAGTAGAAAGAGATAAACTGAAATAAACCATATACTTGTATGTATATACGTGCATATATCTAACCTTGATATAAGCTTTCGAATCACATTTTCTACTTACCTCTCGCGTCCATTATCCACAATGAATTATTTTCTTGTAACAGTGTTCCGTTATCATTAATTATTAATATATGCACATCCTTAATTAATTTTAGAGCCTTTTAGAGTATTTTAGTATCTTTACATGTCACAGGTAATAATAGGTATATCTTCCATACATTATTCAAATTTCATTTACCGCACTTAGGGTGAAATCACATGATGCGGAAAAAGACTGCGGAATAGAGAATGCGTCATTGAAACAATCAATTAGCGCTATTCGGAATAACGCTGAATAACGCTGATTGATTGCTTCTATAACGCATTCTCTATTCCGCAGTCATTTTCCGCACCGTGATTTTACCTATACTCTTTCAATCCATTTTGGAAGCAGGGTTCATAGAGTTGACACCGAGATAAGTTTATTTATACTTTTGGAACGAATAGGCTCCGCCTATGTGGTTACCTTTCATTTTGGAACGGCGTAGAGTTAACTCTGTTATTCGGAGTTAAGTTTTGGAACGTACCCCTGATTGGATCTGGTAATCGAGCTCCAAAGCCATGGGGGTATGCTGTTTAGATTAGATGACTGCAAAAGCAATACGCTATTGTCACCTTGTGTTGCAATTTCCTTCTCGATTGGTAAGGTCTTTGTAAGTAATATGTATTATTAATCTTGGAAGTATGTATCTTCCTCTTTTGTACATATATACTTGAAATAAGTAAACCATGATTCCAATAAAAATACTTACGTCTTACTATTATAACAGTACTTGAGATACACGTTTTAACAAGAACTATTATAAATTGTTATAAATATTATGTTCTTTATAAAACGAATTTTTACATTTCGGATATCAGGATTTGATATTACAAAATGCCTGTCAGATGCTCCCAAATGCGAATTCTAATAAATACAGATATTGCTGCACAACATTTGCCCAAGATCCAAACTAAGACAAAAATGGATTAATGCTGCCAGAATTCCTGATTGGAAATCTTCAAAATCAGCATTACTGTGTGGTTGGTACCCAAGCGTGCAAATGTTTTATAATGTAACTCTCGTAAACACTAACAAAAATAACATCAATATTATAATTTTTTATTTAATATCAATATATTAAATTTAATATAATATGAGTGTATGTTACATAATTGCGTGTCAAATTCTAACATATTGATATTATGTTAATGATAGTTGGTGGGACAGATTTTTCTCTAACATGTACCTCTTATTTTTTAAGTTCATTTCCATTCATCAGAATTATACCGCGTTGGTAGTAAAAAACTTATAAAAAAAGGTGCCATACCAAGTTTGTTTTGCAAATGTCAACAACCTATGAAAAGGAAACCTCTTGCAGAAATTCAACCAGAAACAGCAATATAATGAATCAATTGAATTTCTTCTTCACAAAAAGACAGATTTAAGAAGTAATCATTTGTATACTGCTATAGAAAATTCTGTGGAGCAAGAAAACAAAAATTGCAAAAGAACAGTATTTAAATGAATTACATTTATGATTTACTTTCCAAAAAAAGAAAGTCACGTAAGAAGTATATCCATACTGCACATTGTACTGTAATGAAAGAACCCATTGATATAAATACATTGAAGACATTCTCTAAAGAGGAAAATTACATATCAAATTCTAATTTAGATATACATATATCATCAGAATGTACTGCAAACCAAATATTGTCTATAGAGAATTTATCTAATCCAGAAGAATATGAAATTACTGCAAACCAAATATTGTCTACGGAGAAATTACCTAGTCCAGAAGAATTTGAAATACGAAAAGAAAATGGCTAAAAGAAAAGGAAAGAGACATCTTAAAAAGTAAAATTAATGACTTAAAAAAATATATAGAAGAAAATACTAAAATAAATCAAAACAGTTGTTAATAAAAATCAAAGAGCAATTGTATATGGTATTACAAAAGGTTTCAAGTGGTCAGATGAAACAATCAAAAAAGGATTGAACTTGTATTTTGCATGTAGATTACATGGTTATAATCAGATATTAAACTTGTTGCTCCATTTCCTTCATTGAGAACTCTAAGAAATAAGATACAGCACATTAAATTTGAACCAGGAATATTTGAAGATATTTTTAAATATCTGCAGTTGATCGTACTCCATGTATATGGAAAATTTGTGGACTAGTATTTGATGAAATGGTGATTAAAGAGCAGATTGATTTTGATACAAGTACAAAAGCATATATTAGAAATATGACATTGCCTGGCAATATAAATAAATTGGCATGTAAAACTTTACTTTTCCAATTGTTTGGATTCGGTTTTCATTGAAAGCAGTATCTAGCTTACTACTTTACTCCATCTTATTCAGTAAATGATGCAATTAAAGAGGTTATTTTAGAAATACTCTAAAAATGTCATTATGTAGATTTAAAAATAATTATTTTGGTTTGTGATATGAGAAATAGAGGATTGCTGACAAAATTATAAAGGCAGACATAGTGTACACTATAACACATCCTTGCGATCCAGAGATCATGTTACAGTTAATTCCAGATCCTGTTCATGTTTTTAAAAATTTGAAAAAATGACTAAGGAAAATCAATTTATTTACTTGCCACAGGATGTTATTAGAATTATATAATTTATCTAGTAATGTTGTTGATATGGGTCATATTAAGTTGTTACATTTATATCAGTCTCAAAATTGCATGGAGCTAAAACTTGCGCCTAAATTAAGCAAAACAGTATAAAGACCAAACCATTTCGGTAAAATGAAAGTCACAAATTCTACTAGAGTTATAAATCATTCCACTGCATCTGCGTTAACATTTCTAGTCCAAAAGGGCGGACTTCCGCAAATGGAAACAGTAGCCTGGTTTATTAGATTGATTAGAGAATAATTTGATATAATGACCGGAAGAAACCTTTACCATGCTTTTTCGTAACCTTGAAAAATATAATGATACAATAGAACTTCTAAAATTAGTTTGTCATGTTTTCGAAAATATGAAAGTCGGATGTGGTTTATGGAAACCTCTCAGACTCGTGTAATACTTACCACGAAATCAATGATTCAATTAGATCGTCTTTTAAACGAGGAAGAGTTTCTTTTCTTTTTTCCAGCCCGAGCAAGTTAAGATAGTTTGGAAAGTGGTTTTTCAAACATATGTAGAGGTCCCAAGTCAACAGCTCTTCAATTCAAATAAGACAGATGTGTATAATAAGAAACCACGCAATACCTACCTCTAGTTACACATATGATAAAGTACCTTCCTTTTTGAATGTACTTCTAACTAAATTAAATGAAAAAGAAGAAACTGTAAAAACACATTGCAATTTCCCTAAATTAAATGATTGCCTATGTCAGAGACTGTACAACAAATATTTTATAGAATGTGTTGTTTAATATTTTATAGAATATGTTGTTTTCAAATTGAGGAATTTCATCAAATGTGAAGATTGTTATCTGAAATTACAAGATAATTCTGATTTAACGTTTACACCATCCTCTTTATCTGCCTTTGTAACTATTTCAGATTATACTCCTGAAGCTCAAATAAAGAGTTAGTAAAGAAGTGTTTCATATTCTTGAAGGAGCAGAAAAAATTATATGAAAAGTCAAATCCAAATTATTACTCTTAAACAAGTTTCTGAATGACAATTTAGTATCTTATCTTCATATTGCTTTGCTCTTTATCTCCCTTGAAGCTTGCCATTATATTAAAAACAAATTAATATCTCGATTTGTGTCAATATGCGTAAACCAACTATCAGTAACTCTGAGTGCAAAAAAAATGAACAAAAATAAATCATCACCTTTTGGAAGTAAAAACTATGGGAGCAGAAATATTACTAATATACTATAATTTCAACAGAAAAATTATGCACAAAAAGACTGATTGGAGATAAAATTATTTTTAAGATTCAAATAAAAACTTATTTATTTTAATTCGAAACTTATTTATTTTGTAAATATTATAATTATTTTGTAATATCACATTTTTATGTATGCTAAATTTAAAATGACAAATGATTTCAGTAATCTTTTCGTGATTGTTTGCAGTATTTTTTATTTTTATTTTATTTTTTTAAAGTTATTCTATATTTGAGTTTGTTTAGAATTATTCTATAATCTATTATTGATTATAATTTTATGTGATTGAATTATCAGTATTTTTCTTTTTTTTTTTAAGAAAATTTATAATAAATGTTGTGTAATTTATTAAAAATTTTTTAATAAATAAAAATACTTTATTAAAAATTTATGTTGAATAAATATTTTATATTTTTCTTTTATGAATGACATATATATTTTTTATGATGTTCATAAATTAATCTTTTATATTTCTTACGATTAAAAAATCAAACATAATTATTTTGCCACAAATTTTATTTTTATTACCAAACCACTTTAATATTACAAACACATACGTATTCAAACTTTCACTTTTTTTAAGTAGCTATAATAAATTCTCTATAAATAATATGTATATCAGAAATAACATTAAAATTTTTATCTCTTAGAATAAGACGTCTTACAGAATTTATACAATTGCAAAATTAACTGATCAAAAAATTAATGCATTACATATCAAATGTAAAGGACTTTATATGTGTCAAATCATCCTGTAAACGATGAAATCTTTCTTTTAAAATTTCATTTTCTTGTATAATATTTTGTAACTTAATTTGTATTACTTCATAGGTTTGTAAGAGTTCATCAATAACATACTGTTTTATTAGCTGATTCCTCTAACACTTTTATGTTCAGGCAATTTTTTCCGCAACAACTATTATTATGAATAACATGTTTCAATTTTTTTCTTCTTTCTAATTTTACAGATTCATCACATTTGCAAAACAAACTTGATATGGCATCTTTCCTTATAAGTTTTTTGCTACTAATGCAATATAATTATGCTATATAATTCTGATGAATGGAAATGAACCTAAAAAATAAGAGGTACACATTAGAGAAAAATATTTGTTCTACCAACTATCTATCATTAACGTCATCAATATGTTAGAATTTGTCATGCAACTACGTAATTGTTACATACACTCGCATTATATTGAATTTAATGTATTAATATTAAGAAATTATAACATTGATGTTATTTTTGTTGGTGTTTACGGGAGTTACATTATCAAACATTTGTATGCACGCTTCGGTATCAATACAGTAAAGCTCATTTTGAAGATTTTCAATCAAGAATTTCGGCAGCATCAATTCATTTTTGTCTCAAGTTTGGATCTTGGGCAAATGTTGTAGCAATTATTAGAGTTTGTGTATCTTGGAACACTATACCTGACAGGCATTTTATAATATGCACAAATCCTGTTCAAATATCTGAAATGTAAAAATTTGTAATTTTATTTCATGTATATATGTACAATAGAGGAAGATACATACTTCCAAGATTAATAATACGTATTACTTACAAAATCTTATCAATCGAGAAGGAAATTGCAGATGACAATAGCGTATTGCTTTTGCAGTCATCTAACCTAAATGGCATATCCCCACCATGGCTCTGGAGCTCGATTACCAAGTCCAATCAAAGGAGACCGGGTCACGTGATGCAGTTTGCTATCTCTCTATAAGGCTCTCTAAGACAGTGTTTCCATAGTTGGTGGTAAGCGAACTCATTCGGTGTATCGTGTTTCCGTGGTTATGGTGCAGTGCAAATTTTATACACGAAGTGGGATTTTGCTACACCGTATCAAAGGAAACGTGTAAAACCAGTGTGACATTTAGGCCGGTATTCATAGTCGAGCCTTATTTTAAGATCATTTTAAATAATGTCTTAAGACGTTAATGCAGTCTTTTGATTAGTTCGTGACTTCGTATCGTGTCTTAAGACGGTCTTGAATATAAAATCTAACTATGAATATCGGCCTTAAAATTTGAAAATGAAAGTTAAGCGGGAATAGAGTTTTAGCATAATAATGATGCAGTGTATACTATGGTGTGCACCATCTCTAGTGTAGCTGAGTGTGGCGCTTACACACAATTGGTGCGGTGTGAGACTGCAATATATCTCAAGAAAAAATGTTATGAATTTTCTTTTTTCCTCGAAACACAAATCAAACTATATTCTAAGGACTGGCTAGACTCAAGAGAGAGTGAAGCGAAGACTGTTTCTCTTCTCCGATTAGTTCCGCCATTTATAGTGAACTTCCGCAAATGTGCATGTATGTATATGTACGTATGTATCATATACACAATACTAGTGCGTGCAGCACCGTATATTCCATCACGCTCCTCCCAGCAAACGAGAATGGATTGAAATGAATTGAAATAGATTTTCAGAAATATTGATTCACGAATGTTACAATGAATACTTTTCAATCCTAAATGCATTTTTATTCATTTATAGGAATTACATGGAGCATATCTCTATGCCTTTCAATCTAAAAATAATATTAGCTTTTTTGTGCATTGCGAATACTGTTCAATTTAAAATTTTGAATAAGAAGTTTTTCAATTCAACTGCATCCAATTGAATTTAATTGAATCCAATTAAACCCAAAAAAAAGTATTCGCTATTTTTAAAATACATATTTGGATAGAAAAAAATTTCAATCCATTTTAATCCATTCTCGTTTGCTGGACTACCATATCTCCTACTTATATTCGTATTCATAGACAGGCCTTATATTTAAGGCTTTCTTAAATTTATCTTTAAATACTCTATGAATTATTTCATTGGCTGCTGAGCATCTAAAGATAAATTTAAAGAAGCCTTAAGTACAAAAAGTCTGACTATGAATATGGGCATTAAAGTTATAGATATAACAGAGAAGTACAACCGAGCATATTTAAAGGTTATAATCAATCGTCTAAAAAAAATGGCGATTTACGATTACTTATGTCATTCTACAAACGAAGTGCAATTCCTATAACAGTAGTATCCCTACCGATTACAAAGAAATACTGATTCTCTTTGGAGACTACAGTATACATATCAAGATTTAAAAATCATGATACTTACTGAAATTAGAATCCTAGAAGACTATCCGTAGAAAAAATGACTCTACTCCTACTTACTTTGCACTAACAGTGCACTAAAAATGGCGACTCCCGGGTGAATCCGCTCTACTCTCCCTCGATTCTCTCTGGCTAAACTGGGATGCGTTCTAAAACTTGACTCTGTTAACTCTAAAAAAATCCGGGGGAAAGCGTAAATCTGAGCAATTAATACCTTGCGAGGCTTGCAGTCCTTTTTCTATTTATATTATTTTAAATTACCTAAAATGTATACGAAACTAATCAACATGGTAATTATAGCAAAAGGCGTTACCAAATATTAATTTTATTGTTATTTTTACCTTATGATAATTACATAAGTATTACTAAGTTTACCTTTTTAATGCACAATTATCATTAAAGATTATTATATGTACAAATATACTGATTTTATTTCAAACTCAAAAATCACATTATTTGAACTATGGCTCTAATATATAGATTATAATATGATCACCTACTATATGTACGTATCATTCGTTGCGTCAACCACTTACTCTCAAAGCTGTTGTACAATTTGCATGTCACGTTTCGTTATATTTATCTTTTGGTTCCACAATAGCTCTCGTGTGGATACTTCTGCAATTATTAGTTCTTCAAGGTTTCACCCCTGGTTTGGTGTCACTGGCTCTTTGTTAGTCTGAACTTGCTCCATAACAAAAAGTTTTGCTCCGTCAACTGCACTTTGGCGCACAATGTTTCCACCCTCTACAAGATATTTAAATTATTACATTCGCTCAAATAACATATCATTCATTTTTGCCTTTTATATTTTATTTTTTATTTGCCTTTTTTAATTTGATAGAATTTAACTTGGCGCCAATTGTTGATATCATATCTTTTATACAAATGACAGATATCATTAGAGTTAAGTAAATAAATGTTAAAAATAGTACTATTTGGGTTTTTTTACTTTCTAATTTGGTACAAATATCATGCATATATTGGGTCATCTAAAAAGTATCCGCGGTTTTTTGTCACTAGATGTGTGTTGATGGTCATATATCCAGTGACAAAGTATCGCGGATACTTTTTAGATGACCCAATAATATCATTAACATAATAAAGATAAAGATAGTATCACACTTTTCCACTTTTTTTTAAAAAAAGGTACGTTTTAAATAATTTTACTTACCACATTGAGAATATAAATAAACTTGTGTTCGGAAACACTCATTGGTGATAAATTTATTTATTATACATAAATATTCCATGTTACTATACACAGCCGTTCGGAAATACTCGTATGTATTCGGTGTGCACTAGTGTGAGATCGTTCGGAAACGTCGAGAGAGTCACACCAAGTGTCACTAAACCATCAGTGCGAAAAACAAGAGGAGTCAGTGTGAGCCGGTGTGTTATGGCCACAGCACAGACCAGGATCTCGGCCATTTTTTATCGCAAATTTTTATTCCAAGTCGCCTAAAAGGCGACATGTTGCCTAATCTAGCAACCCTGGCACAGACTTACATAACGCATAGTGGAGTACATAAGGGAATCGACCAATCGAAATTTGGAAGGAATGATTTATATTCCTTTCTTTTTATAATCATATACCGTCGTCGTTCCTCTTTACAATCATTCCACCGCCTTTCTTCATCGGTGAATTATAGCTCGAGGTTAGAGTTAAACACGAGCGGTGAGATGGAATTGAGATGACACACACGCTACGGAAGCCGTTCGAGAACATTCATCACACACCAAAGGCACATGATACCCTCATACTTCTCTACTGAAGTCATCGAAACACACCAATGAGTGATGATTCTGAATGCAGCCTAAAGGGTGTTTTCATCACAAAAAAGCGATGGATAATTTTAGTTAAACATTTGGACATGTACGTCATCTTCTTCGAGAATTGTCTTGCAACTTCCACATGTGTATATACCTTTTGCAACAAAAAAATACTAATAACATCACGTAATGTATCATTCGAAACTTTGGTTCCAAATCATAAATATTTATAAGAATTGAAATAGATGATTTATTCGCACATATTAGTACGTTTTTGGTAGAACCAATAAAATATACACTTAACCTCCAATCTTGATAATTATACATATACAGGGTTGGCCATTCGACGGAAAGATGTTTTTTTTTTCAATCATGGGAAACGTCGTTACTCGATCTAACATCTCTGTCAAAAGTTACAGTGTTGCCAGATTTTTCTGTCGAATATGGCCAACCCTGTATATTGGGTCATCTAAAAAGTATCCGCGATTTTTTGTCACTAGATGTGTGTTGATGGTCATATATCTAGTGACAAAGTACCGCGGATACTTTTTAGATGACCCAATATATATATCAATATATATTGAGTCATATATCTAATGACAAAGTACCGCGGATACTTTTTAGATAACCCAATATATATATCAATATATATTGAGTCACTAGATATATGACCATCAACACACATCTAGTGACAAAAAACCGCGGATACTTTTTAGATGACCCAATGTATACAATATATATATATATAATTTATATATTACTCTAATTAGTGTAACATTGGCTGCTTTCCTTTTAGGAGACACAAATCGACATAGTATAACACACTCGAACACAGTTTGCCACACTTAAATGGAACGCGATATGTGCAGTGTGTGTGTACAAACTTTTAATACCTAACCTTAAAAGATTTGAATTTTGACCTTAAAGCACATATGAGATCCGATTATTGCAAGAAGTGATGTGCATATTTTCGAAAGGTACATACTTTGTATCAATTGGTGGAGGTATTTCAAAAAAAGATTTAACATCTTACAAGTTACAAACTTTTCAAAATTATTTTTAAACTTTACAGATATTTATTGTTCGAGAGCGAATTAGAGCGAGAGCTATAGCGAGAAAATTTTGAATGAGACGGCGTTTTGGCTGAATTTCGATTTACGCGAATTCTCAATTGCAAATCAAACGCGGCGGTTTTCTGGCGGCGGAGCGTCTCCTAGGCGGGTGCACTTGTAGCGAAGCGTTGACTCGAGAACAGCGAAGAAGAAGAGAGTCATTCTTCTCGGTTTTGCCTTTTATGCTCTTTTAAGAACAAAGGCTTCCCTTTGCATTCGCTTATGAGATTCTCACAAAATTGAAAATTTTGAGGTGATCCTCTGTTTCGGGCGGCGATTGGTAATTTCGAGCGCGATGGCCAAGCGGTACCCTATTGCCATACGCGCCCGCTAAATCTGGATTCTTGATGTACGCATATTACGCGTTTTGCGTCATGTGATCGCGCATGCGCTGCGACCGATGTGAGTTGATTCGCCGTTATAGCGGTTGAGATCTGCGTACGTGCGACATGCGGCTTAGCTTATTGTTTTTCGACTTTATTGACGAAGTGATGGCCAAGTTTATGTTTTGGAAACCTCTAAGGACGCTTGGAATCCTTCTAGAAGCTTCTGATCCGCATGTCGCACGTACGCGAAATCGACAAAAACTGTCCGGGTTAGCTATATCTCGAACCCGCCCGCCTTGTCACGCAGTGACGAAATTAATGATCACGCTCGGCAAGCGTATAGATGTCGCGAGTTCTGTTTATTGCTTGGGAGATCGCGGCGTTTTAGGTAGCGCAGGCTGATGATGTGTGCGCGTTCCGCGCACGGTGTCGTGGAAGCCTGTGCACATGATCGAATACGCTCTAAGTTTGAAGTAACAAGAAAATATTCAAGAGATATAATGACTCAGACGTGGTCATGTAATTTATGACATCAATCAAAAGAAATTAGCAGGCAATCGCGATTACAAGGCGTTGGTTGCGCAATGGTTGCGAACGTAATCAGAATAATTTCGAAACGAAACGGCGAAAATGTAACAGTGTATAGTACATTGCATCAAGCGGTAAACATGTTATTTTCAAGAAATTGAAAAATTCGCATCATCGAAGATTGCGAAAGGTAAATAAAATCAACGCGAACATTACTGTGATTACACACGCTTTAACTGACGCGAGTACATTGAAGAAGATCGCGCGGTTTAATATAATGTGCGGTTTTACTGCTCCTGCAAGTCTGCGTTTAGAGTGGTCGAGGCAGCAGGTCCGGGCAGCATCACCAATTTGACCAGAGGTCGGATGAGCTCGGAAGAAACCGTGCGAACTCAGGTCACACTGTCCTCTCCCGGGTGCAGCTTGGTGATGCGAGCTAGAGGCCATTTACTCGGCGGTGATGTCTCTGAAAGTATGAGGCACAATGAGCCAATCTGAGGCGCGGCGCTTACCTTGCATCACTTCGGGCGTGAGGTCAAGGAATGCAGGTACTTCCGCGACCACCTTTCCCAAAAATGATCGCGCATTCCTTGAAGGTGCCGCCAATGAGAGAGAGAGCTCATAGCTTCTCTGCGAGCAACGGTTCTGGAATGACTAGCAGCGGAGCTCCGATGAGCAGGTGTCCTGGAGTAAGCGCTGAGAGATCGTCGGGATCGTCGGATAACGCCAGCAATAGCCGAGAATTCAGGCAGGCCTCTACCTGAGCTAGGAGAGTGCTCATCTCCTCATAAGTGAGCGTAGCGTTGTCGATTACTCTTCGAAGATGGTACTTCGTCGATTTTACTACTGCTTCTCAGAGGCCTCGGAAGTGAGGTGCGGAAGGTGGGTTGAAATGCCACCGGATTCCTTCTTGTGACAGCAGCATTCGCTATGCGGCTGCCATTGGTGGAAGATGTGCGAAAAAGCTCTCGTATCTGTCGATCCGCGCCAATGAAGTTCGTGCCACAGTCGGAGTAGATATCCGAGCATAGTCTTCTCCTTGATATGAATCGACGAAGCGCGGCCAGGAATGCGTCCGTCGGACACGACCTCAAGGTGCGTCGCTTTGGAACAGAGACATACAAAGATTGCAATGAAGGCCTTGTGGGACCGATGCCCGCGTCCTCGACTCGTGCGAATGATCGGCTCGGCGTAATCGATACCGGTCCTGAGGAATGGACATGCAGGAGTTACGCATCCTTGAGGGAGATTGCCCATCGACGGCTGTGACCCCTCTCCATCTGGTACAAGTGACGCACCGATGCAGCCAGTATTTTGTTGTGGCTCGCCCTCGAGGGATCCAGTACCGCAGTCGCAACAGGAGTCAATTGCACCCCTCCATGGAGTGCTCGGCGATGACACGATGATATCAAGAGGCGTGCGAGGTGTGAGTGCGGCGGAATGATTATCGGATGCCGCTCGTCCAGAGAGAGAATTGCGTGCTTTAGGCGACCTCCGACTCTCAGCACCCCTTGCTTGTCGATGAAGGGACTCAAGGTCCGCAACTGGCGTTGATCCTCTGCGGCAGTAACCTCGCGTGGATAATGCAGTGCCTGAACTGCTCGGATCCATCGTCCTAGTGCAGCGTCGAGCTCGTCGGGTATCAAGGTCGACCTCAGACTTCCTTCTGTTGTTGGCACATTCTCCTTGGGCACAGCCAACGTAAGCACCACGCTGTGACCCTCAGGAGCCAGTGAAGTGAGAAGAATCGGAGAAGGAGCTTCGGCTTCGTGACCACCTTTGACGTGATGGTGCGAGAGTGGATGCGTTGCTCGAGCACTTCCTCCGATGGACTTCAGGCTGAACGTTAGGCCAAGTCGAGTCGTCCCTGAGCAGCCAAGGGGGGCCTGACCACCAGAGTGGATGATCCATGAGCTCTCCTGATGTTATCCCCCGAGAGGCGCAGTCGGCCGGATTGTCCCTTCCAGGAACATGGCGCCATCGTTCTTCTGGAAGTGCCTCTTGAATTGTAGACACGCGGTTGGCCATATAAGTCTTCCATCGAGAGGCGTGACCCTGAATCCAGTAGAGTGTGACCTTGGAGTCGGATCAAAGAGTAACTAGATCTGTGGACAGTCTTAAAACGGTACGTGTGTGTGTGCGACTAATTTCATGAGCAAGGCGGCGGCGCACAGCTCCAATCGCGGCTTGATTGGAGCGACCTTGCTCTTTGCTGCTAGTAGGAGAACCTTGACATCGTCAGTGCTGATGAACACGAAGGTACACCACGGCTGCGTACTCTCGTTCGGACGCGTCGGCTAATCCGTGCAGTTCGACTTTCGCGTCCTTGGCGTCTATGTTCAACCAGCGATTGATTCTAAGCTGTTCAAGCCTTGGGAGTTCCTCCAGGAAACGACTTCAATGGCAGGCGTCTGCTCGAGGGAGCGGGGCGTCCCAGTCCAGCTTCTGCAACCGTGCTGATTGAAGTAAGATTTTTGCGCGGATCACTACTGGTGACAACCATCCGAGCGGATCAAATAAACGCGCGGTCTCTGAAAGAACCTTCCTCTTGGTGAAATTCTCAATGGTTCTTGAATGGAAAATGCGAAGGTATCGTCCACCGGGTGCCACTGCAAGCCCAGTGTTGCATGACCCTCGTGTTCCCACGACCGCGAATCCGCGAGACAGTGATTCGCAGGAATATCGACGAGAATTTCAGAATGACTGGCGGCCCATTTTTTCAGCGGGAACCCGCTCGACACAGCTGACGGAGCTCGGATTGTTTCGCCTCGTTTTTCGTATGTGCTCCGGTCACAATGTCGTCGACGTAGCAGTCGTGTCTCAGTACGGCGGAACCTCGCGAAAATCTTGCGTTTTCGTCGTCGGCGAGCTGACGAAGAGTACGGATAGCAAGAAATGGCGTGCACGACAGACCGTATGTCACGTGTTCAATCGGTACTCGCGAACCGGATCGTTGAGTGAGTGACTCCAGAGAATGCGTTGGTAATCTCTGTCCTCGGGCGCCATGAGGATTTGGCGGTACATTTTCTCGATGTCCGTCCCGATCGCGTATCGGTGCCATCGCCAGCGGATTAGCACATCGGCGAGCGATGGCAACAAGTTAGCGCCGACCAACAGCTGGGAGTTTAGTGATTTACCGGATCTTGTACTCTGAGATCCGTTGAATACTACTCTGAGTTTGGTCGACGAGCTTGATTCTCGGAGCACTCCATGGTGAGCAGGTAGGCATCTTGCCTGAGATTCCGATGGCACTACCTCCATGTGATGCAACTCTTCGTATTCTTTTAGAAAGGCGTGGTACAGAAGTCCGAATCGAACGTCGCGGTCGCATCGTCGCTCCATGGCGGTGAGCAGTCGCTCGGCTGATTGGCGGGTGTCACTGAGTGCTGCTGGTGGCGCGGCAAATGGCAGTCGCACAACGTACCTCCCTGCATCGATGCGGCTGTGAGTTCGAGCAAAGAGTTCCTCGCATCGTTGCTCGTCTGACGTGATGGACACTGAGGCGGAAGGTTCCTTCTCTTGCTCCCAAAAACATTGCACGAGCGCGTGGTCAGCTCGTGGTCGGCGGTGCACTGGAAGGAGCGGTGTGGAGTCGCTGAGAGATTCTCACCGCAGCCTCCCGAAATAACTCATCCGAGCAGGGTATGCTGAGCGACGGGAGTATGCGGATCGCCCTTTCGCAGACCCTCTTGCAGAATGATAAAGCACACTTCCGCGCCGAGCAACAGCTCGATGGGATCGGCGGCTGAGAATTGCGGATCGACCAGTTGGAGACCGTCAATGTGAGGCCATGTAGTTTTATATCGTAGCTGCTCCTTGATATAGCGAGAGACGTGGCAGGATGAAAGCAACAGCGGTGACTAGAGCTCCATTGATCCTGGAGGTGAGATTGAGAGATACTTTCCCGCGACAGGAACCCGAGGGTGAGCCGCCGATGCCGAAAATTGAGATTGCCGCGCGGAATCGCGGCAGGCGGAAGCGCTGGGCTCAGGCCCCGGGGAGGACACTTCCGATTCTTGATCGATCAGGACTCTAACCGGGTGTGGATCCCCGTGGCGATCATCAACAGTAATTCTCGCGGTAGCGAGTAGAATAGCCTTGCACTCGTTATCTTGGCGCACAGCGGTCAACACGCTTGCGTCGGCGGGTTTCGCAGTGACGTACGCTTCATGCAAGAGTGTGTGATGTCTCGCCTTGCACGAAAAGCACGTCTTCGTTGACTGGCATTTCGCGATTGGGTGCGAACCGAGACAATTGTAGCATAATCGATGTGTTCAGCGACGGACTTTCGCTCGGATGCGAATTTCGACTTAAATTGTTCGCACATTATTACGTTATGCCGACCTCTGCACAGAACGCAACCGGGAGTGTCGGCTACACGTTTGGCGATGTGCGATTTCGCGATTCGCGGATCTCCAAAGACCTTAGTGGCCCTTGGTTTTGCGGCCTTGAGACTCAGAGTTCGCTTCATGATGAAGTCCAACAACGTGTCGTGATCTGGCAAGTCCGTGGAATCGCTCGTGTGTGATTCCCACTCGAGGCGCGTTTTCGGGTCGAAAAGCTCGATGACGAAGTGATTGAAAAGATCGAAGCCATGTGAATCAATTGGTCTCCCTATACTTTCTTGGCCGTTCACGGCACTGATCGCGGCATTGTAAATGCGGCTAAGTTCCTCGGCGGTATCGCCTTTCATTTTCTGCACTGCGGTGAACGTGCAAAAATTGGAGCGCGACAACTCCTTTTTGTTCTCGTAATGCTTGCACAGCAGCGCCCACGCGCGCGAATAATTGTCTCCGGTTACGGCCAACGGACGTATCAATGCCTCCGCGGATCCTTCCAAGTAATGCTTTAATGCTTTAAACTTTTCTACGTTTGAGATAGACGGATTATTGCCAACGATAGACAAGAATATGTCTCGAAACGATGGCCAGTCTTCAAATGCGCCCGAAAATGATCGGATTTTTAAACGCGGCAGCGTCGATTTGATAGAAAAATTGGTTCCCGATTCATTCAGAGGAGCTGAACTTGATTTCTTAGCCTTGAGCTTTGTCTGGTAATTCGATC
>NW_011627211.1:83400-114489 GCF_000204515.1 Acromyrmex echinatior
TATTGGGTCATCTAAAAAGTATCCGCGGTACTTTGTCACTAGATATATGACCATCAACACACATCTAGTGACAAAAAACCGCGGATACTTTTTATATGAACCAATATATTAATAAATATTATTAATATTTGAAAGAAAGGATTTGCAAATTTCGTATTTAATATTTTTTGTACAATATGTAATTATTGATTTTTTATTTTTTCTTCTTTCTAATATTATATATTATATATTAATAATATTTACATAATAATATATTTAATAATATTTACGTTTTCGAGAACTTTTAGAAGATTATGGAGATGAAGAGATCTCATTGTAAGTGTTACTACTGTTATTGCCGTTGCTTGAAGTAGGACTGGCAGGGGATAATATTGGGTCATCTAAAAAGTATTCGCGGTTTTTTGTCACTAGATGTGTGTTGATGGTTATATATCTAGTGACAAAGTACCGCGGATACTTTTTAGATGACCCAATATATTCTTGTTTTGAAGAATCTAAAATTGGCGTCACCCATGGTTTTTGTCTAAATATCTCATCCATCTAAACAAAAATATAAATCAGGTTTGTTGTATTTTATATTTTAAAACTAAAAAATGAAAATATACCAAAACAGAACAGCAAGTTACGATAATATCAAAATGACATTAAAATGAATCAAAAATGATTGAAAAATGACTTTTAATGATCATATTGGAATCATTTTGACATCATTTTAATACTATAGTTGTTCTGCTTGGATAAGGAGCGGTATATTTATACATCGTGCAATTTTGTGTGTGTGTGTGAGATACACACACACATACACACACACATACGCACACACAAAATTATATACCTCAAAATAAGGCCAAGTCCGTTTGTTGTTACCGCTTTTGTTATTGTAATCCTTAACATTTTTGTAAGTTTTCTTTAAGCCGATTTTATTTTTACATTGTTGTCCTGTAACGTCATATGCCTTTTCTTTTAACTTGTTGGATATCATTTTCCAAAATTTCTTTAGAGATAATTTTCCTGTATGTAATAAATTTTCATGCTGTTTATATGTTGCTAAAAATAATCTTGTAGGTTCATCCGCCCATATAAAGCTATCTAAAATTAAACATTATACATATCTAGATCTCGTTCTGATATATACATTTACCAGTACTGAAAATCTATAACTCATATATGAAAATATATGAAAATAATATGCTTTCATGTTATGTATACTACATATTTTCAGTATCAGTAGTGTATATTGGAATAAATTCAGGAATGGGAGGGGGGGAGGGGGGAATAAGTAACACCGCTATTTTTATCGTTCTTTTTTATAATAATAATTTGATAACACCATTACAATTTTTATTCGATAACTAACTAAAAGCTAAATTCAAGAAAGTCAATTTTTCGATAAATATTTGTAACTGTTATATGTTATTTATTACAAAAAAGTAACTTGATACTTATTAAGAATAGTAAATACAAAAATATAACATACAATACTGGCTTAGATTTATAATTATAGATACTGAATTGATGCATATTAACATCCACAATTATTACTTTCCTTTTTTTTTCATTAAGAAAAAGAAAGAAAATAGCTGTGAATGCTAATACATGTCAAACCAATGTCCATGGACAACACCTGAACCCTATACCTGTCATGGAACAAGTCAGAATGGATTCTAATCGAAATTATCCAATTATTCTGTAGATTTCCATTATGTTTTCTAGAGAAAACAGAGTAATTCCAATCGGAATCCATTTCAACTTGTTCCTTGATAGATATCCAGGGCTATACATATACATACAAGTATATTCATACGTATCATTATAAACTTCATTATCAGACAGTATTTCTTGCTACACAATATTTTCATTATTTTTTTTCTCTTTTGCCTTTTCTAATAATGAGTACAATATACTAAATCTAAAAGGAAAGACACCAAAGTTTGAATATATTGTAAATTATCTTAAAATCTTTTTGTATATAGCATTCCTAACCTTTTCTATTTCGTGCATATCGAAAGCATAGAAAAAGCAGAATAAAAATATTTAAAAAATATTTAAAAAATATTTAAAAAATATTTAAAAAATATTTAAAAAATATTTAATCTTATGAAGCACAAAGATATTCTTCTTCAGTCAGGTTAAATATATAAATGTTACCGGTTTCGTTATCTGTAATTTGGTATTGCATTTTGAAAATCTAAATAAGGTTGTCGTGAAAATGATTTCCCGCCAAATATCTTAGAACGCTGCAGCTAACCTACCTCCCGAGATGAGGCAGTTGGAGCGAAGCGGGAGCGAAAACGATGACTTACTATACACTTTTGCTATGGACTTTTTAATGAAATTAATTAATTTAAACGCAATTATTAAGTAAATCTGGTTAAAAAAATAAGAGTATTATTAAAAAAATAAGAGAATCGATAAAGTATGCATAAAAATAAGTTAATATATTTTTAAAAATTCATACTGTTTGAGATCGGTAATTAAAAAAAAAAGGGTAAGAATTCTTTCGGTCGACCGACAGTAATTGTTATTGAACGCACGCACAAGGCGAGCTCGTGATTTCATCTCGAGCCTGACATTAAGCCTCGTCAAAGTCAGGGATTCATTGTTCTTTAGTCTTTTCAAAACAATTCGGTTCACGCAAACAGACACCGGCAACGGACCATCGAAAGTTCTAGAACAATTCAATTCGCGCACGCGAGCGCCGCGCTCCGACGAATACGTCACGCGCTGTCACCAATCCCGCGTACAGATTTTCTGTCGCGCATGACTGTTACGTCGCTAGAAAAGAATCGAAAGCGCCAATCAATTTTGTACAACCAATGCCACGTGATAATTACGATTGTGGCAAAATTTAATTGGACTTCTCCCAAGAAGAAAGCCCGGACCGGAAGCAATAAATGCTTCGATCTCGCCGGTCCGCGAAGCAGATTGCTTAAATAGTTTACACCGCTTATACCGTTTACACCGCTTAGAGTTCTTAGACTTCTTAGAGTTCGTACTTCTAAAAGTTCTTCGAGTTCTTAGAATCATAGTCTCGCTACTATACCGCTTCGTAAAATCGCCGTGCTAACCGCTTAGTGAAATCGCGATAAAACGAATCTTTCCGAGAAAATCGCCGAGATTTTCCATCACCGCGATTCCAAATACAATTTTGGAAAGGGTGACCGCATTTGATATTTTGTTAATCTAATATTTAATTAATTATATTTTTTGACTCTGTAACTGATTATATTAAAGAAAATTCTTTTGTTAAATTAAAAGAAACGGAGTTCTCTTTACTGTCGTGCATCATATCAACCTTGTGCCGTTCTCTCACTCGAATTTTTCCGCGCGGTGCGCTCTCGCACACATACTAATGTCAGTTTGTCACTAGTCCGTGCCGCAAACCGCGCGTAAACCGCGCTCCATGTAATATTAGCAGAAGAAATAGGCGGTACGTGGTACGCGATTTCCTAGTTGCCTAGTTAATTATTATTAGTTATTGTACCGCGTATCGCGTACCGCGCTCCATGTAATCGCACTCTCAAAGTACGTTACTCGAGTTGAACAAATTTGGAACGTGAAAAAGTAAGGGAGATGAAGTCGTTAGAGATGAAGTCATTATGATATGTATATTATATGATATGTACATACAGATATTATATATACAGATCATATATTATGTTAATAATAAAGTTTTTTCTAAATAAGAAAGACAGTTAATATTAAAATCACATCATTTATATAATGTCTTAATCAATGTATGTCAGTCAATAACCTTAAATGTTTTTCAACAACATACACAGGTGACACTGTGTAACACTGTGTTGTGGCTGTTGGAGCGACTGCTGTGCAATATGGCGCCGATGGTTACCAATCAAAGACGAAGGACAATTGGTGGGAAATCGTTAGGTTGAGAATGAGTGCTACTCACTGCTTCTGATTTTTATGCCATAAGACGATTTAATACAAACTTGATTAAACTAAATACTAAATACAAATATAGATTAGAAAATAGAGACGTGATTGCGCGTGTAAGACGGCTCGGATACCGGCATTGTGTCGCGGAGTTATAATACAAGAACTATGAAAATACACTCTAAGTAATTATTCGACGACGCTAATAATTATCACAGACATGAACGGTGATCGATATCGGTCTCGCGGAATACACAAAGTAATTCGGAACCTTAACTTCTGAGTTCTAATTTATTGACTATCGCAGAGACTTACACGAGGTACGCACGCGGCATGCCATAACACCAGAGAGAGCGAACGGAAGAAGAAGCGGAAAGAACGATCACATCAGCGCCGCGACGGACGCCGCCACTGGCGCTCGCAGCGCCGCAGCTAACGTTCGCAGCGCCTCGACCAACGCTCGCAGCGCCTCGACCAACGCTCGCAACGCCACAGTGTCTCACACAAAGTGTTCCAACTATAACACTGTTATACTGCTCGACACAGTAAAACGCTAAGTACGAACGTGTAAAATATGTCATTGTTACCAACTTTATAAAAAGTTCCTTTATAAAAATTGCCAATTCTGAAAAAATTATAACTTAAGTTTAAATAAAAATCATAAATTTATTATTGATACTAAATATAATTATAAGAATAGAATGGAAGACTGCAATGCATTCTGATGTTACACTATGAAACTAAACTACGTTTTAACAAGTACTTTACATAGAGAAACACAGTGTAACGTCTCTGTGTCCTAGCTGGAAAACAGCTCTTAGTATATCTCCTTGATTTTTGAGAAAATTAAGGTTATTTATTGAATGACTCATTTTTCGTTATACACGCGCGCGCGCGCACACACACACACACACACACACACACACACATGTACGTACATATAATATTATATTTAATATTTTATTTAGTACAAAGAGATAAACTATATATGTACGTACATACATCTAATCTTGATACAAGCTTTCGAATCATATTCTTTACTTACCTCTCATGTTCATTACCCACAATGAATCATTTTCTTGTAATGGTGTTCCGTTATTATTAGTTATTAATATATGCACATCCTTAATTAATTTTAGAGCTATTTTAGTATCTTTATATGTCACAAGTAATAATAGGTATATCTTTCATACGTTAAATTTCGTTTACCGCACTTACTCCTTCAATTCACTTCGGAAGCAGGATTCATAAAGTTGACTCCGAGGTAGATTATTTATAGTTTTGGAACGAATAGACTCTCATATTGTCAGTAACCTTGCGTTTTGGAGCGGCAGAATTAACTCTGTTATTCGGAGTCTAGTTTTGGAACGTATCCCTGAAGATGCGATTACATGGAGTGCGATACGTGGTACGCGGTATAGTAACTAATAGTAACTAAGCAATTAGGAAACCGCGTACTGCATACCACCTATTTCTTTCACTGATGATTCGCGGTTTGCGGCATGGGTTAGTAACAAACTCACATTATTATACACTGTTATGCACTTTTTGATGGAATTAATTGATTTAAACGCAACTATTAAATAAATCTGCTAAAAAAATAAAAATATCGATAAAATGTGCACAAAAGTAAGTTAATATACAATGTTAAAAAAAATTCATACTGATATGAGTTTGTCACTAGTCCGTGCCGTAAACCGCGCGCAAACCACGCTCCATGTAATATCAATGAAAGAAATAGGCGATACGTGTGGTACGTGGTTTCCTAGTTGCCTAGTTAGTTACTATTAGTTACTGTATCGCGTGCCGCGTACCGAACTTCATATAATCGCACCCTAAGTATTCGTTGTACGTTGATAGTGGTTAATAATGTTATGGAAGCACAATAGAACAATGACTGAGTGCTTCGGCGCGTTGTGATTCAAGAATTGTGTCCAATTAGTCATTATCGCCATACTTCGGATTCGATTCCGAGTTACACAAGCGCAAATGCAAATTTCATCCCCACACCTGTGGCACGTCCGCCATAGTTGTTTTCTCTTTCCTGATCCTGCTTGCACTCTTATGAAACATCCTGAGTACGATCTTCGACTGCGCAGATGGTATACATCCCTGCGTAAACGAATGATAAACTGCGCTGCAGTCGCTTTTGCAGGCAGAATAAATGAACGACATCTGCGTAAACAGTAATTGCATAAACGAACGCATAATTGTTCATTTTGTCTTTCGGAAGCTGCTCGGAATCGCTCCGAACGAATCCAGCGTACTTGAAATGCAGGATTCACACTGCATGTGACATCCGTCATACGACATAACGATGAATATCGAACGTTTCAAGTATGTTGGGTTCGTTCGGGGCGATCCCGAGCAGCTCCCGAGAGACAAAATGAACAATGCTATAGAATTAATTCCAAGGATACTTAATTCTGGCCTAGTTTCCACCGAGGGTTTAATCCGGATCAGAATGTAAGACCCAACCAACTACAGTACTGAGTATTCACCTGTTACAATCGAACGACAGAGGAATGTTTGACTGTAGTTGGTTGGTTCTTACATTCTGATCCGGATTAAATCCTCAATGGAAACTAGGCCACTTTTGAAACAAATAAACTCCGCCTATATGGTTAGTTACTTCATATTTTGGAACAGCATTAGAGTTAACTTCATTACTTGGAGTCGAGTTTTGGAACGCACCCCTGAGTGGAGTCTTCAAAGTGGATTCACATACAAGCGTCAAGCAGCGGAAGCATCAACCAATTAGTTGGGCAATATGGGCAAAATATTTTTTACGTAAAAATCGCCTCTTTGATTGGTTGCTGCTTGACGCTTGTATATGAATGTACCTTGTGCTTTAGTTTTCCTTTCTAGTGCCATCTCGTAGGACGCTGAGAAGCAGCATCAAACGTATCACGTGATATAACTTATAGTAATAGAACCGGAATAATCTATCCAGGCAATGAGAATGTCGTCATATGCATAACTTGTGTAAGCGCAACTTGCGCCAATCAACATATCGTTTTATTTGAACATCAATTTCCGCCTAGTTACGTATGCTTTTTACGCTATTTTGTTGTTATGCCGAAATATGGTGAAATCACCATATTTTATGCGTCGTATCTAATTTCTGATTTATTTTAGCTTATTCTGTCTGAAAAAATGCACATGGGTTTTGACTTTGCAACAGTACAATTATAGAAGTCTCGCCCCTTTGCAGGGAGGGGGAGGGAGGATGAGAGTCGCTTCGCGTTATGGTTCATAGACAGAGACGGCGGAGATTTAAAGAGAGATGCTTGCAAACTAAGCACATTATCCCTTCAACCATGCTTCGCATGGAAAGTCGAAACCAGTCATTACCCATGTGAAACAGTACAATTATAGACCTCATTTTGCCTCTGTGACAGATTTCCTAATCTCAATGGTCATCAACTTTAACGCTTAATATCTCAGATCACAGAGCACATCAACGTTTTTTTTTTTTTGCTAGATTCTTTTCATGCAAAAACGCGTCGAATAAGCCTATTTTCATTTGATTTTTGAGATTGCTAAATTGAATAATTATCCATTTTTTATATATATAAATGTTTATTTAATATTTTTATATTAAATAAATTATAATTATTTAGAACAGCTGCTTCATCTCCGATTTTAACGAAATTCGATTCATTATTATCTTTTCAGATTCATTCGATCATCCGCTCATATATACATATACGCGATAGAAAATATCGATTCCTCATCAGGCATACTTTTCGAGATACGTAGGTTACGAAAACCAATTGTAAATTCGTTTAGCATTTCTATTACGAGCGCACAACAGAAATTCTAATCAGCAATTGATTGCATTCATTCCGCATTTCTTTAATTTTCCACAAAATACGCCCAAGTGAATGCCAGCTTTTAGAATAGCGTATTCTAGCAAATATTGTAAAATATTGGGTCATTTAAAAAGTATCTGTGATTTTTTGTCACTAGATGTGTGTTGATGGTCATATATCTAGTGACAAAGTACCGCGGATACTTTTTAGATGACCCAATATAACGTATTCTAGTAAAATTACTAGAATACGTAAGAGACAGAATGAGAGTGTAGACTGTATAGAAAGTTGATCTTAAGTACAAAATATGCAAGCAAGATGAAGGGAATTAATTTAATTCGATTGTTATTTATCAACATAATAATTGTTTTTGTATTATTCATTACAGAGCCGCCAAAAGAGAGAAGACAAATTAAAAACGTTATGGAAGAGTTCTTAGCTAATATTATGGCAGAAAAAGAAGAAAGAAAAGAAGATATTAGAAAACGGGAGGCAAATAAAGAAAAAAGGCGCGAAGAAAACAAGAATGAAACAGAAAATATAAGGAACAAATGGAAGTGCAGAAGTTATTAATATCAATATTACAACAATTTCTTGACAAAATATAAGCTAAGTTTAAAGTTGAGCATTACTAATTGAAGCCTTGAAAGTTTTTTGTTTTATATTGGGTCATCTAAAAAGTATCCGCAGTTTTTTGTCACTAGTGGTGTTGATGGTCAACACATAGTCAACAAAAAACCGCGGATACTTTTTAGATGACCCAATATATTATGAGCTACTCAAACGTCCGAAACCATCACTCGCGATCGTTATTGGTTACAACTGATACGTTTAAATCAAGCTTTCTTTGAAAGAAAAACGACCGGATTGAGACAATAGGCACAACAAGCTGATTCTGTTACATGATGACGCTAGGCCACACGTTGTAAAACCGGTCAAGAAATACTTGGAAGGAGTAAAGTGGGAAATTCTGCTCCACCCGCCGTATTCACCGGACATTGCCCCTTCAGATTTCCATTTGTTCCGATCCATGCAATCGGCCCTTTCTGGAGAACGATTCAATTCTTATGAAAGTATCAAAAAATGGCTTGATGAATGGATCGCTTCAAAAGAATCAGATTTTTTTCATTCGATGAATCCGTTTATTACCGGAAAGGTAGGAGAAAGTTGTCGTTTCCGAAGGAGCATACTTTGAATAAACTCACTTATATAGATTTGTTTAAATAAACACATTTTTTTCATTTAAAAAGGGCGGAAACTTATTTCCGTACCCAATATTTTATAATTTATTTTATCTTAATTATGAGTTTTAAGATGTTAAATCTCAAAGTTACGTAATGTTATGTTATTTTATTTATGAATAATATGTTATTCCGCTTACGAATAATAATAATAAGGCTCATCCATCAATTTATTTAAAAAGAAATGTTTATTTTTTTGAAACGTGAAAAATATTTTTAAAATGTGGAAGAAGTACAAATGTATTGTAATACAATAAGTCTATTCGCATTGCTAATGTTTTTGCACTCACAACCTTTGCTTCCTCTCGCTTCAACTCTTGATTATAAATTTATCTCTTGTTAAGTTTGCCAAAAATTTTAAGAATTTCAAGCAACTCGAATAAACCTACTATAAGACTGAAATATAATGTAAGAATAGTATAATATGAATAAAAATTAAATTGTAATTAATATCTGTTTATTAATTAAAAATATCTGTTTATTAATTAAAAATATTTCAACAATTTTTTTGGTTTTGAAAAGAATATTTTTAAAATGTTCATTATTGATTATTATATTATATCGATTAGTATTCATTCATCAGTTATTGACGAACTTCATTTGCAATGCATTATTCTTATTCTTTTAATATTTTCCGTATTACTATAAGTAGTATCACTACAGTATTATCACTACAAATAGGTGCCTGTAATTCTTCATAATGTCGGACGCCAACAGTCATTACATCATTTTGTAACATGCAAATATTGTGTAACACGCAATACGCTATTATGAATTCTGGAATTTTTTTGACATCTGTCAAAGATAGACAATCTAAAAGTATTCTGAAACATATTTCTAATTGTCCAATCGCATGTTCAATTTCCACCCTTGTCGATGATAAAGAATAATTAAAATTTTTTTATCGGTTTGACAAATGGCTATTGTCTCGAAACGGGACCAAGAGGTGCGGATAAATTGCATACGCAGCATATCCGATAATATGAGAGTCATTAGGCATCTCTAGAAAACGTGCTATTGGGGAGTTTCGAAAAACTTGAGGATCGTGAACTGATCCTATTTCTCCTGCATAGCAGTGCTTAAAAAGGCCATGTGAATCATATACTAGTTGGACATTTAAGGATGGAAAATCTTTCCGATTTATATAAAAAGTTGAATGAATTAGCGGAGCTCGAATTTTAATATGTGTTCCATCTATGGCACCGATGACATTTGGAAAAGTCTTTTCGAAACATTCCATACATTGAAAGCAACATCTTCTTTAGGCCACTGTATAAATCGAGATGCAATACAATAAAGTGCATAAGTAGCACGTCTTACAGTCCTAAAAGCAGTTGCTCTGCCAACTCTGAATTTGAGACAAATTGATATGTAACAGTCCAGAAAAGTAATAGATGATTATTCTATTTTTTTAGAATATAAAAATATAATATAATATAATAGGATAATAGAATGTAATAGGATAGAAACATAATAAGAATATAATAAAATATAATGTAATATAATATAATATAATACACTACTCAAAAGAATTCTATAAAGTTACACAAACATACATGAAGATGCATTAAATACAATATGATAATACAAACCTATATGAATCAGGAGTAGCCATAAACCAAAGAGCAATATATAATTGCTTTTCTGCTGGAATTGGTTTTCTACCAATTGTGGTTCCTATAGCATTTAATGCTGGTTCAGTGATAAAACCATTTCAAATGTAACTGGATATAGTCTAGAATATAAGATCATGATTTTAATAAAACCAAATGAATAACGTTACAATTTTATAACTTAATGACATTTATATTAAAATATTTATTATATCTAAAATATTATTTAAACGTAACTTTGTTATAATTACGCGATCGACGTAATCTGTAATTTTTTCAATTTCAATTTGTTTTCCACGTGATTTATCTACCATTAATAGAAAAAATAACGTCTGCATAGAGATATGTTTTCGACTTCATTTTCACTATCGCTCGATTCGGAACTATCATCGGAATTTTCATCATTTTTCTTTAAAAATATTAACGAAGAAATTACAATTACTGGAAATCGATTATTGACGTCTTATATAGCGTCCATCTTGAACTCGCATAGGAAATCGTTCCAAATAACTTCATGCGCATTAACTAAACGAAACGATTTCAAAGCATTACGCACCAGTAATGCAGTCTATGCGTTTCATGCGCAATTCGGTACATACCCAAGATGTATTTCTGTTCTGCTCAGTGACTTTTCTTTTTTTCGCGCATGTATCAAGTGAGGCGTGGTTATCGCGAGTTCTCTCTTTAATTTATTTTATAAAACATAAAATAATTGTAAACTGTATATTAAAGAAGAAAGATTGAAGTTATATTGAATGAAAAGGAAAAATCACTTGATAAGATATAAGAATATATGTATGTTGAATTATACAGAATATAACTCGAATTATAAAGAGTATATAAAAAAAGTACAATTATGTCAATTATATACGAGATATAGTAATCATTTATATCTTGTATATAATTGACATAATTGTACTTTTCTTATATGTATAATCACTAAAAACTAAAAACAATACTTATAAATAATTAATTCAAAAGAAATTAAAATGGAAATTAAAAATACTTTTAAATTTACTGATGACAAAAATGTATCATTTTTTAATATTTAATGTATTTTTTTTTTTCAGCGTCATTTAAGAATTTTGCTTCGTGATATAGGCGTATTTTAATATTAGATTTCAATGATACATTTTATCAGCTTTATTTTATTATCGAAAATTTTTTGATTTCTTTTATGTTCAAACATAATATATAAAAGCATAATCAATCACATTAATGATTTTTAACGTTAAGAAATCTTTAATATTTTGTTTGACAAAAATAAAATGATTATTCTGTTTTATAATTTTTTGCACGCGCCTATAACTTTTACTACATCTTCCGAAGGAATTGTTAATTTTCCTCTGTTTTTCAATATAAAACATGCGAGAATACAAATATTGATAATTACGGGTTGTATAATACATTTACTTGTGGTAAGACATTATTTTGATTACAACACAAAATGCTATATTGAACCATTTTATGTAAAAAGTTATAATAAAATCGTGTTTATATTTATTAATAAACAAAAAATCGTCTCATAAAAATTTTAAGTAAACAATATGATTATGTGTTGGCATTTGAAATTTTTATTGGCGGAGGAAAGTCATGCGCATAAAAAGCAGTTACTGAGCAAGATAGAAAGATATTTTTATCCTTTAGATGTTGCTCACAGCTCAACGTCCGTATCTCCCTTCCATTTACTATAAGTTCTATGCACGTGACTATCTACTGTGACGCTGTATCAAGAAAGAGAAGTTGGATATTCAATTTCTAGCATCAACGTGACAAGCAAAATAGACAAGTCGGAAATACAGTGATACAAAAAGAAGAACACGACAAGTAGCTAGATTTAGATTTAAACAAGATGGAATCTGAAGAGGCGATAAATATTTATTTGTAAATAAATTTATCATATTAAATGTTTATTCTAATTAATTAAACATTTATTCTAAAATTATTCAATTTTTTTATCATTCTAAAATAAAAAGTTAGATTAGATTAAATCTGCAGAATATATATGCTTACTTATTAATTTGGACGAAAGTATCAAAATCAATAAGATATAAACAGAAATATTAGTAAAACATAATTTCAATGATTATTTGACACTCTAATATCCATACCAAGACAAAAAAAGAAAATTTTAATAACGTAGTGTTTATATTAAATTAGAAGTTATACTATGTAATGCTATATATTCTTTTATTAATATAATAATCTTCGTAACTTTCGAAAATATTAATTTTAATTATAATTTTCATCTTTTTTATCAAATTCCGTCATAATGTCAAGTATCCAAATTAGTTCACAAGTGTATATTTTCTAATTCTGTTCTATCACTGCAAAGACTAAAGACTGAACTGCGGCTGACACTGTGATCTGTGACGCTTAAAATTTAACGCTATAATCCTTTTGTGCTTTTCGTTATCAACGGCAATTTTGATCATGTGACCTATTTTGACGCTGAAAATAAGTATGGAGCGTTAGTATGAAAAGACACCTTTATAGTGCAGTCCCATGGTGCGGAATTTGCGCAATGCGGAATTGACAGAACGTTCATGCTTAGCCGTGGCTTCATTCCGTTCCGCTCAATGGGACATAGGAAAATAAATTCCTGCAGATCGGAAATCACACATACAGGGACTTCGTTTGTGTATCCATTTTGATTTTGATTTACATTTTCGTCTTTCTGTATATTATTTATACAACATTCGTATTCTAACCATATTGACCTCTGAATTTATGTGGAGACTTAATTACCTTCAGGGCTATGTTCGGGAATTACGCCACACTATAGTGTGCATTTTTGCATTTATAATATACACTATAATTTAGTTATCTGGATAATTCCCGAACGCAGCCCAGATTACCATCCGAGTCCCACCCAGATATCACTCTATTCTTGTTATTACCGAACATTAAATAAAGATGACATGACACTCGGAGAACACCCAGGTAGGAATCCGACATGCCTCATCATGTTGATTAACTATGCGCTTGTAGAAGACACTTTTCTCCGTTTAAATCAGCTTAATGAGGTTAATTTTTATAGATACATGTACACGCACACGCACACACGCAGGTATCGGCGGAATCTGCAAAAGAAATAAATTTGCGCAACAGAATACGATGGAATTGGCGGAATGGATCCATGACCAATCACGAACGTTCCGCCAATTCTGCACCATGGAACCGCACCATTTCTGCCAGCACTGAGAATCTATAGTTTTTGTTACTATACTGTGGCTGTGTTCGAAAATTTACTGCCAATAAAAATCTATAATTTACGTCATGTGCATTACAGATTTTCAGTACTGGCAGTAAATTTTGGAACATAGCCTGTATTGACACAACTGGCAGTAATATACGAACACGGGCTATGTTATCTTTTCCATTATGGATGCACCTACAGACTTTTATATACAAATAAATTAGTGTGACAAATAAATTAACAACGGTAATTAACAATAGAGTTATAACGTAGATAAAAACATACACATTGAAAAGGATCCAACTAGGATCGAAACGTTTGGTTTGTTTACCTTCTGATTATCAAATTATATTTTACGTTTTTAATTTTAAGACATAGTTTTATTTCAATTTTTTAAACTATTTATACAGTTTGTCAATTTATGTTTTAGGCTCGTAGCCCTTTTTCCTCTTTACTTATTTTGATTTATTGAGTCTTATTATTTTTCTAATTTAAGAAGAAAATAAATTCGAAAATAAATAAAAAAGATTTTTGTTTCTTGCAGTTTTTCTATAAAGTTGATAGTATTTGAGTAAAAAATTATTCAAGATCAATATTTAGCAATTTTTAATAATTAATATCTCGTTAACGTATTACGTAAAATGGTAGATGACTTTTTGACTCAATTCGATTCACTCTATCTGCTCATGATGGATGACGAAATATTGGATCATCTAAAAAGTAGCGGTTTTTTGTCACTAGATGTGTTGACTATCAACAGCATCAAAACCGCGGATACTTTTTAGATGACCCAATATATTAAAACCTGTATACTATTAGACTGCTAACTTGTTTGACAAATTAACCTAATTTAACAGTATTAAAACTACCAAGTACTTATTTTCATAATCCAGCTATTATAAATTATAATAATTTATAAGAAATTGAATACGATTACATCTTTTATACACGTTTACTAATACTACAATTTTTTATTTCAATTACTACAATTATTACTTCAATTGTCTTTCTAATATTTTTACTTGAACTCTTTCTCTTCCAAAAGAAACAATATTTTTCGCTATGAGATCACACCACTTTCATAAGGTTATACGTTTAGCATATGAACAGTTGATGCAAAACACAGCATACTGCATTCCTTTTGGTATATTTGTGACGCACGCGCAGAACTACCATACTTCGGGGTCCATAACTTTCACATAAGCGTCCTAAGTAAAAAACCTATAATCAGAGTGGCGCCATACGAGAGATAACGTCACATTTTAGTGAAATTCTGCGAGAGAGAAAGAGATATACGGTCTCAGTCTATCCAACAGACTGTCAGTTTTAGGGTTAGGTGCAACAGCATTGAACGACATAGATACGTAAAGGTACATTGATAAAAATAAAATTATCGAAATTATTTTAGAAATATGGTTAGATGTACAATACCGTTTTGTAACAATTCATTAAAAAAAGGATATGTTATGAAAATAATTCCGAAAGACACAGAACGCCGAATGAATTGGTTAAAGAGTATAAATGGCAAATATAAAAATTGGACACCGTCAAAAAATTCATCTGTATGTGAGGTAAAGTAATTTATTCTTTATAAATAATGTATTTAAAATATTAAAATAAAAATGTAACATAAAATATACACAGATTAATTATAATATCTGAAGTGTCTTGGCACTAAGTATATATACAGTCATCACATTGGTTACGAATTTAATTCTTTCTTTTTTTGTTGTAATCTTTTCAATTATATATCATTGCATTGTGAGTCTAAATCAAATAATATGATAATTACGATATTTAATATATAATATTTCATGAAATGGTATATACATATATAATATTTTTCTGAATTTTTGATTTCTTTTATATTATTACAGATGCATTTTGCTCCTAAAATGTAGGAACAGAGAATGGATAATAAACTAGCGTATTTAATAGCGCAAATAATGTACAATAAATAACGTTTTGTATAAAGTAATGTGCAATATTACAAAATGTACAATATTGCAATAGTACAAAATAAATGAAATTTTATAATAAATAATATATGTAAAAGTTTTATTATTTTATATACAATATTTATTTATTATCATTTTTTAATTTGTCACAATTGTTAAGCATTTTTTAGCATGAATTCAAAATTTAGAAAATAATGCGTTTAAAAAATTAGAGGGAATGGCTAAAACATGGCGGACCAATCACAAGTGATACCCATATGGCGTCACTCTGATTGTAGGCTCTCTAGTCCTAAGGAGTTAGCAGTCTAGTAATATATATAGAAGTCTGTGGATGCACCCTACG
Source organism: Acromyrmex echinatior (assembly GCF_000204515.1). The sequence continues at coordinate 99,464 of NW_011627211.1, forward strand.
CAATCTTCTCACCATGCATCGGGATTCGGCCATAGAAAAAAACATGTATATTATATCTTGAAATATTGGTCGAATTATTTTCGACTGAAGAAAGTGCCAATTAAAATTTAAGAAAAAGATAAAGAAAAAGGTACAATTATAACACCTAGTCACAAAAGGGAAAATTGTATCTAAGCATATATATCTACGATAATAGCTACAAAAATAGCAATTTGTGTTTGTTCGGAGTATTATGAAAAGTAAAATAAATACTTATTTACCAGGTAAATTACCACTTAATACACAATTACGCATGACAATAAAAACACTTTAATGAGATATTTTGTACATTTTCAGCCGTATCACCATCGCTTTCTCCATGGATAATTGTGATTTTGTCACTTTGTTTTGTTAACAGTTATAACGGAGACTTTGTTTTTGACGATACCGAGGCTATTGTCAATAATGTTGATGTGCGTAAGACACCGTTCTGGGATATATTTCAAAATGACTTTTGGGGTACTAAATTATCCCACAAGCAAAGCCACAAATCATATAGACCTTTCACCATACTTAGTTTCAGGTAAAAGAATATTATTAAATATAATCATAAAAAAATATATATGTATGCACATATATGTGTGTGTCGTGTGAATTATACACTATCGTTTATATATGTAAGAATTTGAGAATGCTTACATTTTACAAAAACTTTCAAGAATCTCGATGAAAAAAAAATAATCGTAGAGAAGTTTTTAAAATTGAATTTTAAAGAGGAACGATACAGCTTTTAATTGACATTCGAATTATGCTTTTACAATATATTTTTTTTAATTATATAAAATTGAAAATTTATATTTTTGTTTATTTGTTTTATTTTAAAACATACTTTAATGAAACATCATTGGAAAAAATTTAACAAACAGTCTAAAGTAGATTTTTTAACTTTAAACATTTTCTTTTACAAAAGATTTATACAATTTTTCACAAAGAATCTTATTAAAAAATTTATTTTTTCTAAAATATCTTGAGTATTTCGTGTCCGATCGATTCCTATCCGTGCAAATTTTTTGCAAATTCAACGAATTAAATTACATATAGTACTGACATTTACATATCATTATATATACTATATTTTATTATTTTCTAAAATAAAGTTGAAACATTGTTGTAGAAAATTAAAAACATGTTCTTATAAATATGTTATATGTTTTCAAGTATAAATATTAAATTACTGACATACATATTTTTTAATAATATAAAACACATAATTGCTTACTTAAAAAATTATCCATTGTGCCTACATATTTTTTAAAGACAATTATTTATTTTCTTTACACCAATTGATTCATCTCATTATTTTGTTCATAAAAATATCAAGGTACGATTATAAAAAAAAATTAATAGTTATGAGATATTTCTTCAGAGGAGCAGTTCAGTATAAGTGCACTCCTTGTCCTGATGAAGTGAACGGCAAAGTTCACAAAACTGGTATTAGCAATAGATGAAAACACAGTGACAACCCACAAATCTTCTGTATCTTTGAAGATAATATCCGTGAAAGCCTAAAAAGCTTTATTGAGATATTTAATATTTTATTTCACAACAGATACAAACATGATTACATTTTGGCAGGATGCTTACGCTTTAGGAATAAGACCCGACCGTGTACAACAAATACAATAAAGAGTGCCAATGATCGATCAAAGTTTAGGTTTTTCGAATAATATAGTATTCTTGATTTTATTAAATTTAAGATATAATCGCGTTCGATCATTCGCATATATGAAAATCAATTTATCTCAGATGTGAAAATCAATCTACCTCAGATGTGTGCTTATGCTTTATTCAATATATCATTGTTTCTTGTTGCAATTTCATATTCTTTTCGCTAATATAAATAAAAAGTGCACATGGATTATTTATGTTTAATGATTAAATGTTATTTATTATTATTATTATTATTATTAATTATTAACCCATATTATAAAAGAATCAAATAAATATTCAATTTTAAATTAATAAAAAAGTTAAAAAACAATTTGTTAAAAGAAAAAAATTCAAAATACTTTATTTTGGTTATACAGATGTGATTTTCTAAAGTTTGTATATGGCAGATCGTTTGTGTATGTAATATCAAAGCCAATAGCTTACTGCTCTAGTCTTACAACTTTTTCACAACTTTTTTATCACTTCTCGGATAAATAATTATTTTCATCCTTCTTAAATCTTAACGAAAGATTTTTAAAGATTTAGGTTCCATCGCGAGGCAGAATTTGGCCTTATTCACTGTATGATTTTATATTACATGTTCAAATTAAAAATAATAAATAATTTAATTAAATTTAATAGTTTAATATTTCATAAATCTATAAATAGTGTTAAAAACACATTAAAAAAATAATGTTTTAAACATAAATGTTTAAAACGTAACAACTAGAGGTATGCGGATATCTTAGATTTCGAGTTTAGATCGGTGGGAATTTTTTTTGGGATCAGGTCAGGACCCGAATATTTGTAATGTTCGGGTACTCGTAAATTTCATGTACCCGAATTTAAAATCGGATCAGACAGTGATCATAGAAACTTTTGAACGACATAAATGTGATACTTCTTCATGATCTTTCAATCGAGTTTTCCACTTAAACTATAGCATAATTAATTAAATTTAAAAGTCCACAAGGACAACAATTCATGATATATATATAAATTGCAAAAATATATTATTTTACAATTGCTGCCAGTATTGGAAATCTTGTATGATTGCATTTTCACATATCTATTATTGCATCGATATTTCGCCGAAGAATTCTTTCCGAAAAATAAATTTTCATTTCTTTATTTATGTCGAAATGAAAATATGGTTATTTTTCTTCTTCTACTCTACTTATCATGAAAAAATTTTATTAATTTTGATTTCGATTGTCCTATGAAACAAATCCCGAAAAAAATTTCCGATCCGAACTCGAGGCTGCCCATAATTTTGGATACCCGCACACCTCTAGTAACAACCATGGTGCATGTGCACACGCATTTGAATACATACCTACATATGTTTGCACACATGGGTATTTTGTGTGCAAGTACGCATATATGCATGCAAATGCGCGCGCATACACATAGAGATAAACACGAGATCAGATATCTACCATGTTTCCCTGATTGAGTTACGCTTACAGCAGTTAAAGTTTATTTTTCCTTACTTTCAAAATTATTTCAAGATCAATAAAAGCATTCAAGAAGAAAATGTTTAAGACGAAAGTTTCGAGTTTTTTCGCGTAGAATCTGCAATAAAAAAATACTATGTTGCATTTTTAAAAAACAACTTCCTATTTAGATACTTCATTTCCGATCAAAACCGGAAGTTGAATATATCATCATTCGATTCTGTGTACTCGATATACTTATCACAATTTTTGATACTTCTCATAAAGATCACTTCCCTTCATTTTAAAAGGAGTACATGGATAGTCTGGAACATTATATTTACATATATTATATGTATATATAATGATACTTTGTCATGAAACTATAAAAATTAATTTCCTCTTCTTTCTCTGTAGATTACAATTCTGGTTACGACAAGACTTAGTTTCGCAGGACTATCATGTAGTAAATATAATATTGCATAGTATGATTTGTCTACTAACTTTATTTGTATACAATATATTTTTGGGACCAGAAGGACGGAGCATTTCATTTTACGCCGCAGCCTTATTTACAGTTCATCCAATTCATACAGAAGCTGTAATTATAATTATAAATGCATCATTATCATTATATATATTAACCTGGAAATTATATTAATTTGAAATTATTTTTATATCACAGCAGAATAAGAAACTGATGTCCCTATTCTATACTCTTAAGGCCAGTTTCATCATCTTGATCCATAAAATACAACATTGTCGTAAGAATTAATGAGTCACAGTTGATATTTAATTTATTAATCAAGATCTAATCTAAAATGGTAAAATCAGTTCTTAACACACGGCAGTATTGGTAGTTTTATTGTAAAAAAGTTAGCAACGACAGTATAATGATATTAACACGTCGTTAAGAGTTATAAAATAGAACCTAAAGTTCAGTTATAATAGTTACAATAGATTACAGATCAAGTAATTTGTATCTATTTTTCTCTTTTTTTAAGAAAATATTGAATATTAAGAATAAAACTATATATACATAATGATTTCAAATATTAAAAAATTATACAACAATCAGTATACAATATGTAGTTAATAACAGTGAACTGTAAAAAAAAATTCAGGTGATCATTCATGTGAAAAAATTAGATGACAATTCCCAGGTTAATCTTTACATATCAGTACTTATATATCAGAATATAATTATAGTTATTTCTTCATACGTTAGGTATCTGGAATTGTCGGACGTGCTGAATTATTATGTGGTTTGTTTACATGGCTATCGATCTTGTTGTATAATCATACGATATATGCAAAAAATATATTACATGCATGGGTTGCTATGTTCAGTTTTATTATTTGCATAACTGCAGCGATACTGTGTAAAGAAACTGGTATTACTGCTATTGTAAGTATTAAAATTGCGTTCTTAAACTAAATTTTTTAAATATGACAATAACAGATATTTGTCTTTATCTTTTAGGGTATTTGCGCAATATATGATATAGTTATTGTGAATAAAATATATCCAATTGACGTAATTAATTTTTTTTCATTTAAACATGTCGATAAAAATTTGAATAACTGTATTAAGTATAAAAATATTTTGTTACGGCTTGCTGCACTTATTTTTATTGCAATAATACTTTTGCTTCTAAGATTCAGTATTATGGGGTTCTCAGTTCCAAAATTTCAATCAGTAGATAATCCAGCATCTTTTATGGATAACGTATTGCTTCGTATACTTAATTATAACTATATCTATTGCTTGAATATATGGTTACTTATCTGCCCTATATGGCTCTGTTTTGATTGGTCAATGGGTTGTATATCTTTGATCACCAACTACGACTATAGAACTTTTGTAGTCATTATTTTCTGGTTTATGTTTGGAACATTAATAATGTACACGTTTATCTCTCATAAAAATAAGACTTTAAGGTAATCTGAAACCTTTTTTAAATTAAAAAGATATATATATATATACAGGGTGGCATGAATATACGGCCTCACTCATCCCGAGCAGGTAGAACGGACTAAATTGAGTAGAAAAGTCCTCTACCATTTTGTAATGCTCGCAATAATTAATGAGAAATTAACGTTTAAAGATAGCCGAATACGTGCGTCCGCTTGATTTACTATTGTCAAAAGTACAGCCCACCGAGCGCACGGCGCGCGGGCCACGAGGAGCGGGAATGGCCTAGCAGGCGCGCCGCGCCCTTTGAGCTTAGATGCTCGCGACGGTAAGCCCCGCTCCTCGCGATCCGCGCGCTCGATGGACCGTACTTTCGGCAATAATAGGTCGGGAGGACGTGCATATTCGGCTATCTTTAAACGTTAATATCTTAATTATTGCGAGCATTACAAAATGGTAGAGGACTACAGATATGTAATTATGGGACTTACAATATTGATCTGTCCGTTTCTGCCAGCTAGTAATATCTTCTTCAATGTTGGATTTGTTTTGGCAGAGAGAGTATTGTATATTCCTTCGGCGGGATATTGCTTGTTGGTTGTTATCGGTTTACAGAAATTTTCCGCCCGATTTTCTTTGCCTAAAACGTCATTGTCAGCATATACAATGCTCATTGTATTATTGTTTATACGTTCTTGGATAAGGAGTACTCAATGGAAAAATGAGAAGCTGCTTTTTCAATCAGCATTAGATGTATGTCCTCTCAATGCAAAAGTGCATTATAATATCGCAAAAAATGCTGCAGATGCAGGAAACATTGACCTTGCCAAATTAGAATATCAAGAGGCTTTACGGTACTGTATACAGTCTATATAAAGTTGCAAAGTCTAAAATTTATTTTTCTAAAATCTCTTTTCTTTTAAGAAATTTATTATATATTTATTTTCTTTATACTACACACAGATTAAATCCAAATTATGCTCAAGCTATGAACAATCTTGGTAATTTATTCAAAGATGACGGGCAGCTTTTGAAGGCTATAAGTTTATTTAAACAAGCTATTAATATACAGTAAGTTTGATCAAATATCGTTATTTAAGATGAATAGTTGCATCGATTTATAAATTCATTTATATCTCACAATGAGATTTTGTATACAAGATGAAACATTTAAATCTTCAGGCAGATATCTCAGAAACTAAGAGAAATTTAGGAAAAAGTTTGTATAAAAGTTGTAGGTTTTCTTGGGGGAAATATGGAAATAACATTTTGTATATGGAGCATTACCAAGATCAAGTTAAAGTGAAATATGAATTTTGTAAATAGGAGCCTATTTTTTATTACATATTGTTGTAATTAAAGTCAAGACGTTTTTAAAACACTATAATAAAATTTTTTTTTCATTAAGCACTTTTCGAGAAAAACTTGATAGTTACTATACTGTTGACTACTACTAACTACTGTTATATACTTGTTTAATTACGCAAAATGTACCACGTGGAGGTACTCATTTAAGGGGTCTAACCATCCTGACAGGATCTAAAATAAGCACAAAATTAAGATTTTTTTTTTAAATTAACTACTGCGTAGAATTAACTTATATTTTGTATGTGTAATATACAATGTTCAAACTGTAAATTTGTAAATTTTGAAACAGATTAATTAAAAAGTTTAAACTACAGAGCAATTCGCGTAAAGCTCTTTCGATCGGACGAGTGTAACATTTCCAAGGGAAGAGGTGGTTTGAAATAAAAAAACAAATTTTCTTGTAAACAGATATAACAGCTATCGTGAAACATAAGGGTTTTTTTATTACGAAATGTGGAAAGTAGCGATTTGAAAAAAAAAATTTTTTTTTCAATTTAAAACAACTTGAAAAATTTATTATAAATAAATGGATTAACATATAAAAAAAATTGTATGTACACAATAAATAATCTTCTTAAGATTCCTGCAAAAATTGAAGTCAATTGGATTGTTAGTTTCAGAGAAAAGTTTACACCCGTCTTGAAAAAAAGAAGATTCGAAACGATTTTTTTATATAATAAAATGGACTTACTTTATCTTAAATTTTGTCTTAAAATATTCTTAAAGGTTCAAATTTTTTAAAAATGCAAAAAAATTTTTCGTTTTTTTCCAATTTTCAGAGTGGTTAGATTCCTTAATCTGTTGCGTGTGTGCGTGCGTGCGCGCGTGTGTATGTGCATGTATACGTGCGTATATGCGTGCGTGTGAGGGAGAGGAAGAAGAGTTCAAAATTGTATTATATATATCCTATTTTTATTTTTATTCATTATCGGACTGATTATGTTTGATGATCAACCAGATCGACTGACATGTATTTTCCCGTGCTTAACATTACCTAGGATGAACAACGTGAATTTCAACTCTTTAGGGTGCTTGATTTACGTGAGTCCTCTTGCCTCTCAATTAATCTGTCCGATGAATGTACCTAATATTCGAATAAATGAATAAAAATTGAATGAAAATACTCATTCGAATATACTTCTTTTTCATTCGAATAAATATTTTTAACGAATAAATATTTTTTCATTCCATTTGAATGAATATTTTTTTAATATGATTACAAATATTTTCATTTTGTATTTACTTTTTCATTTTTTTTTGTATTCACTCTTGTATTATTTAGTACATAGCTTGCAAGCCTGCAAGAGAAAACAAAAATCTATAAAACCAATGGCTACGATTACACCGTGTGCTTAGTCCAATCTATATGATGGACGTTCTTGTTTAATCTATTAGTTAAACAAAGATATTTTTATTGGAAATAAATAATATATTTCGGAATTTAGTGTCCACCATAATGAACGCGCCCAAGATATCTTATAAAATGTTTATAACATTACTGTATTTACTGTGATGTAACCGGAATTATATCGGTATGACGCTCTATCAAATATAATAGATATTTATAAATAAAAAATGTATTGCTTTCTAAAATATCAAAATTTGTTAATTTCCTTCATAAAATTAGAATATTACAATGATAAAAATAAATAATATTCTATTTTTTTTTTTACTTAAGTCATCAAAGTGCCGGTTATAGTTAAGGGATAACAATTGCTTATTGGAGCTTTTTTTCAGTTTATATGAAAAATAATTTTGTTTGAATGAATATGAATACTTGTTAAATATTCATAGTTTTTTGTGAATAAATATTTTTAAAAAACCCAAAATTTTAAATGAATATATTACATCTTTTTACGGGAAAATTTTGAATAAATACAATTTGGAGCTCAATTACAAATTTTTATATTCATTCGGGCACACTACTCTCAATAAAACATAATTACCCTCATAATGCCCCATATAAAAAAATCTGTTATTTCCAACTTTCTCTCAAGAAAATCTATAATTTTTATATTAAATTTTTTCCTGTATCTCTTTTAGTTTCTGAGATATCCGCTTGAGACGATTAAAATGCTCCACCCCAGCCAAGTCTGCCAAGATCATGTATTACTATTTGTGTGCTACATACTATGTTGGTAGAACTCGGACAGTAGCCAATCTAGCGTCTCAATTAGAAATGTAGCGTCGGTAGAAATGTAGCAAAAAACAAGTATTTCCGATATCAAGATATATTTTTAAAAAATCCTGCAGAAATTAAGTAGAAGTTCTTGGTATAAAAACAATACATTGCATGCTGACACAATGTCATCAGAAACTAAATTGAGCATAACGTGATATCATCATATACGAGGGCAAGGTGAAAAGTTCTCGGCCTAGAAAGTGAAAGAATAAGTTTTTTACTTTAAAAATACATTTATTTGTAGCAGTACCATCTATGTTAGGCCGAGAACTTTTCACCTTGCCCTCGTACTAGCAAATGTCATCAGAAATTTTATCTGCTTCACGGCATGATGGTGAAAACATGGCAAAAATCAATAATGTGCTGCTGTTTCAAAAGTAATAGCAAAAACACAGCAGAAATACGACATGGAAATATTATATCGGACTATAGTTTTTCCGTTTACCTCTATACGACGTATATATCAATACTTATCTCGTATTTAAATTTCTGTTACGCAAATATAAATACTACATATCGCGGCTAGTGCAAGTAAAAATGTGCAGTACTTTCCTATCGATTTAATTTTTGATTCTTTTAGAGAATTCATAATATTAAACTGATTTTTTGAAAATCGGGCAACAATTCTCTCACACACAATGCAGAGAATTGTTCATTTATTAATATTACTTAAGATGTAAAAAAAAAATTAAAAGTGCAATTTCTATTCAGCAAAATCTTATTCTGATTAAATGCACTTCTTTAATAAAAATACCTCTATTAAATAAAATATTATAATATATTAATTGGCTCTACTAAATAAATTTCAAATAACATAAATCAAATAATATTCTTTCAAATTAATAATTATAATTACGTTTTTAATTACAATGTACAACGACATCGTATTACAATGATTCTTTAATATACATAGTTTGGGAATCAGGATTCTTTTGTCCATCTGATTTCATTTAAGATGACAACTAAAAATTGCACATAACGAATTACATACACGAATACATAAGTTTTTATTCAATCTAAAACGATTTGTTCCAAATATATGATTGCGATATGTGAAATGACAAAAAAAGAAATACGATATACGAAATCAAGCTATATATAAGCGATTGATGTAATTAATTAGCATTGATAATTTAGACTGTGATTGATAATTTAGATAGTTTAGGCTGAAAAGAATCATATTAAGGATCGAAATGTATTTGTAATATAATTATATCACAAAAATATATAATTTGGCATGAATTGTAACCAGCCAGGTTTTAATAACTCTTAATTTGTATTTATTTAATAACAGTTAAATATGTGATGAGAGAAATATGTTTATTTATTATGCGTAATTTTTGTTGCGTTTTTGTCCTCAGCAGCTGATAACGCAGATTGCTTTCTATACTACTGCGTTTTTGCACGTCGTGATGACAGGCTATACACCTTGACCAGCTGCCCCCCCCCCCATCATGCCGAAAAATGCATAGTTCAGAATTTGGAGCAATTTATGAGCTTTCAAAAACAAATTTTGAGCTCGTCCCGAGCAGAAATAATTTAAAGGTGAGGAGGCTGAGTGGACGTCCACTCAGCCTCCTCACACATAGTTCTCTCTTGCGTGAAAACGGCAAGAAGTGGTTTTCCTGCTAAAGGGTTATAGCTCAAAAATTAATGATTATATATTTTTGTACCAGATTTATACCAAAATCATATTCATTAATGAAATTTTAGATGTAGTCCTATTTTCAATGACTTACCTCTTGAGTGTAGATTAGTTTTGGGGATAAGGAATGGAGCTCAAAAATCGAAAGAGCACTGATTTAAGAGTTCATAAAGAGCTCCTAATTCTGAATCTGGGAGTGATTTCCTGTTATCAATTTTAAGGGATGGGCTGAGTGGACATTCACTTAGCCTCCCCCCCCCCCACCGCCACTTTTAAATTAAGATTCCTGCTAACCGGGACGAGTTCAAAAAAATTTTTTGCGGGATTTGGAAGCTCATAAATTTCTCCAAATTCTGAGCTATGCGGTTTTTTATTTTGGTATGATGGGGGGGGGGCAACTGGACAAAGATAGGCTATACCATGATAGAAGGGATAACAGCAGAGACAGAGTGTGCAACTGTACACACCATGTTATTCCTTCTACGATGGGCTATACTCGATTTTTGCTGTGTTTTTACTGTCACTATTTGATATATAATAAGTTGTGCTATAGCCTTGCTACATTTTCGTCACAATGTAATCAGATTATGCTTGATTTCTGCTGTCAGTATTTGATATGGCAAACTTTGTTTCCGATAATTGCTACATATTTGCTATGATGTGGTAATATACTGCTGGATTTTTGTTGTATTGTTATCGTCATTCTATATTGGCAAATTGTTAGGAACTAAGCTTAATGAGGAAGTAATAGATTGAAATCTACTGCATTGTCATGATCGAGTTTGCTGGCCACTAGCGTATTGCTAGCATTTTACTATCTGGGACTCTATATATACAGAATGTGTAATATTAAGTAACACCCTGGAGGCACTTCATGGATAGATACAGCAGACTAAACTGAGTTGAAAAATTTTCTATCATTTTGCAATTTTCTCAATAGTAAAGAAGATATTAATATTAATTTCCAAAGATCACCGAATAAGTATGTATCCTACCATCAAATGCAAGCACGTGGCATACGACATCTTATGGTCGTATCACACTAAAGACTCGCGACTTGAGATGTTTTCTTTCGCCGCTAGTAGTCTTGTGTATCAAGGTCGCTTGGAGTAAACAATTTCTTGTACGCCTAGCAATTTACGATAATGAGCTATGTGTTGTACGCTTGTATTTAGCGATAGGCCGCTATTCAGCATTTAAAAAAATTAATATCTCTATAAATATTACAAAAACTGCAAAATGATACATAATTTAGTTCGCCCTACCTGTACATGAGTTAATAATATAATGAACATATGTCAATAATATAATGAACATTATATTATATATATGCAGGATGTTTGATATTAAGTGTAACACTGAAAATAGGTTTTTGCGACTGGTTGATGTGATATCTAACTATCGAAACTATGGATCGATCATCTTCTACTTTGAACTGCATGTTGAGCAAATGTTCATGCATAGGTATGGACTAAATCGAATCGAAAAATCTTGTGACATTTTGCAATGTTTGCAATATTCTGAAACATATATATATATATATATATATATATATATATATATATATATATATAATAAAACTCCATCAAGTTTTCGCATTTTACATGACTTGGAGGAAAAATATTTTCCAACCAGTAACTGAAGTACGACGCGTGGCGCCACGTTTGAGAAGAGAGAAAGGACGTAATTTAGGGTCAAATTAAATAAAAAAACTGTAACTCCATTAAAGTATCACAAAACAATATGCCAGAGTTCAATTGTATTGACTTTGGTCAAAAAAATTCTCAAAAAATCGATTTTTTTCGTCCAAAAAATAGTAATCCTCCCTTAATAAGCCTGCAGGGCTATTCTGTAACTCTTAACGCAAATTTCGTTATCATGTGGTCTACCATTAAATCTAAGCTCGTAGCGAGATACGGCCACCCAGTAATCATGGTTACTAGACTCGCGAGAAGTTCTTCATTATATGCGGCAATAGCTACGGTGGCTATTGTACGAGTGACATTGTCGGAACCTCGCTTCGAACTATAATCGTCTTTCTTATCAAAATGAAGTCTTCTAACAACACAAGAAAATGTAGTTAAAATTATAATAATAATAAAATGCTCAATTAAAATAACAACTAAAAATTAATGAAATAAGAGGCTATGCGAGTCAGAGCTAGGTGTTAGTGCTAAATTAAATAATTATTTACAATAGAGAACTCCTTCCCCAATAACCTTGATCTTGACATATGTTGTCAAGATCATGACTCTGAGTGACCAACAAGGCTTTTAGCCGTCGCTCTTTATTCGTTATAAAGTTATTAACAGTCAAATTAGCAATTATTTCCCTTCTTTATATGAAAAATTTGATAATTCTAGACACGGAGAGAGATACGGAGTGAACCGATTAAAGAAATACAACTTTCCACACGAAGAACGATCTGAATGAAAAGTCGTAATTCTTGGCAAGGGAGATGAGTGGAACTTGTTTCGCATAAAAAGTCGTGCACCCCTTGGCAGGTGGTAAATGAGACGAAACTCGCTTTGCGTGAAAAGTCGAACGTCTCTTAGCAGAGAGGGAGATAGAGTGAAACTCACTTTGCGTAGAAAGTCGTAAAATATATTTTAAAGTAGAAAATCTCTGTTTTATATAGTAGAAACGGGACATCATTTTTCAAATTTTTTTATAATAACTTTAACGAATAACGAGCGACGGCTAAAACTTTTTGGAAGTCATGACCTTGATGACATATGTCAAGGTCAAGGTCATTGGTGGGATCCCTTGTTGTAAATAATTATTAATATATATTATCCTAAATTATTAATCGATAAAACTTGTCATATCATAATAAACACTTTTTCTTTATTTTCTCTTTTTCAGTGACAACAATTGCACACGTTACGATTAGATACCGCTCGATTAGACATGCAACATTTGAATGAATACATACATTCAATTAGACATGTCAAATTGTAAGATATCATATCCATGCGGTATAGAGTAAACTTATAAACTTAGAGTAAACTATATAAAACATTATATATTTAAATTTCAATTAATAATTATTTCTTTTCATGTAAAAATCACGGCACGCTCGATTGGATGCGGTACGATTGGACAACTGCACTCCTGAATGCACTTTATGTTTGCAAAAGATGTTCAAAATCGTGCAGTATCCAATTGCTCAGTGTCAAATTATTTGGTCTCGAATTGTATGGTGTCAAATTGCACAGTATCGAATTGCATGGTGCTGAATTGTGCAATGTAGGATTGTGTTTTATCGAATTGTGTATCCTATTATGCGGCATACAATCGTGCTGTGTTTAATTGAACGTATCCAATAGTGCGCAACATGGTCAATTCTCCCGTCATTATCATTGTATAACGAATTCAAATATGAGTAATCATTAAAACTGATACATAGCATAAATATAAAGAAATGTCAGTTAAATATAAAATTTAATATGTGACAACTTGAAACAATGCAAAAATGCTCTTACTAATTGTAAGTGCAATTTATTCATAAATCTTAAAAACGTAACTGAAAATTTTAGATGAGAGTTATCTTCGATGGATAGTAGTCAATAATGAAAAATAAAAAATAAAAATAGTATGCGGAACTACTATGTATATCATTAATAAATCTCGTCATTAACATTTTATTATTTGTGATATGTTATGTACAAATTATTTAATAACTGTTCATTGTGACCGATAATTTTGATATTTGGATTTTAGTTTGATAATTTATTTCAAAAAATCTTATTGTCACTATTACAATTTTACATATTAATAACAGGGCCATAGTGTCTCGTACAATTTTTTTTGTAGTCTTTGTTATTGACGATTATCCACTAAAAACAGCTCTCATCCTTGAATTACATCTTTACAAGATTTACGAGTAAATTGTACTTCAACCTTTAATTACATCTTAACAAGATTTGTGAGCGAATTGTACTTACAATTAGTAAGAGCATTTTTGTATTATTTCAAGCAGGGAGATAGACTAAGGAGATTCCATTTACACATATAAAAAATAAGAGCATAAAAAACCACAGCACAAGTTATAGTTTGTGATATATAATTATTATTACATTAATTAAAACATTAAACGTTTCGGCCACAATCTGGCCATCTTCAGTAATTCAATAATATTCTTAAAACGCAGAGTTACATCTAGTTGACATTAAATTCAACAGTCGAGAGTTGTAATTAAATAAACATGTTCTTTTGTATGTGAAGATGCTTCATGCAGTAATGTTACACCGTCAATTGTCATATCAAGAAAAGTGTAGAACAAGAATTTCCAGATTCTAAATAAAATTGTATATATTAAAATCTTCTTTAGTCGAAATATAAAGAAATAGAATCATTACCTGTTTTACAGCAAAAAAACCAAACGATGAATCTCGAATATTTCTTTTACACAGTTAGAATTTTGTCGTGACATTATGTGTTGTTATTTGTCCTATCATATATTTTACCACTATTTATATATCTGAGTCAAAATTTTTAGAAAGTTCTAGAATTGTTTATTAACAGAAAGAGACATCCTTTTTTAGAAGAGGAAAATAAACCTCAGGCAAACCTTCCGTGTCACTTTGCTTATTGATACCACTTGTTTGTCTTTTTATATGTATCATTTCCGAAATTCTTCTTTTCGCTAAAGATTGTTCTCTATCTAAAATTCTTATATTATCCCAATCTAATTCATGCATCTCATTCATACGGTGACGTGAAACCACAGAAATTTCGGAAGAAGGTTTTCTTATATCAGCCTTATGTTCTTTAATCCGAGTTTTTAAT
>NW_011627211.1:115999-188800 GCF_000204515.1 Acromyrmex echinatior
ACAATGTCACGACAAAATTCTAACTGTGTAAAAGAAATATTCGAGATTCATCGTTTGGTTTTTTTGCTGTAAAACAGGTAATGATTCTATTTCTTTATATTTCGACTAAAGAAGATTTTAATATATACAATTTTATTTAGAATCTGGAAATTCTTGTTCTACACTTTTCTTGATATGACAATTGACGGTGTAACATTACTGCATGAAGCATCTTCACATACAAAAGAACATGTTTATTTAATTACAACTCTCGACTGTTGAATTTAATGTCAACTAGATGTAACTCTGCGTTTTAAGAATATTATTGAATTACTGAAGATGGCCAGATTGTGGCCGAAACGTTTAATGTTTTAATTAATGTAATAATAATTATATATCACAAACTATAACTTGTGCTGTGGTTTTTTATGCTCTTATTTTTTATGTGTTAATATTAGAACCATGTTAGTTTCAAGAGATTCCATTTACGTTAATAAAAGTGGACCGATTTTGCATTTGGAATTAAGTTTCGATTCTTGACACTCATGACGCTTGTGAACTTAACAATCCTTCGCATAATGAGTGCGCTGTAGGAAAGTGCGATTAATCTGCGATTAATCTTCGTCAGGATTATCAGGAAGGAAGATTAACCGCAGACAAAATCGCCTTCGGGTTAAGTTACGTTTGTGACACTTTTTTCTACGGCACACTCATTATGCGCAGGACTGTCAAATTCACAAGCGCCGTGAGTGTCGAGAATCGAAACTTAATAATTCGAAACGCAAAATCAGTCCATTTTTCTGAGGACTGATTAGACTAAGTGACATCTCCTTAATCTTTCTCCCTGGTTTCAAGTTATCACATCTTAAATTTTATACAATATAACATATTATAGGATCGTATATGTGATAACACAAACTATAGAAATCAAAGCCTAAAATGGCCTAACTGGATCTTAAATGCTTCTTGTGTGAATATATATTACGCATATAGTCTATTGAAATAAACTTTTAATAGAAGAATTTTATTTCTTTTGTATGAAGATTAATCAAGTTTATTTAAATCTTGTTTTATAAATTAGAATTTAATTAGAACATTAATTTATTTCAAGTCGATAAAAAGAAAAAGGCAAGAATACAATCGGAACGTAAGACTTGATGATACAATATCAAATATAGAAATAGATGTACAATATTAAATTAATTAATAAATACAAAAATTAGTACATAAATGTTTTACAATGAGTAAGTATAATTCTAAACTTATCTGAAAGAACAAAACTATCGCTATTGCAAGGCCTCACAATCTCTATAACCGCTTGGTACTAAGTTCACTAGAAAAAGGGACGAGAGAGAACAGCGATGTTCAAACTTCTCTAAAACAAGAAAAAAGCAATTCAACGCCATTTCTGACAATTAGTTCGACGCGATTACCAACTGTAAATAAAATTCTTATTTCAACATAATCCCCAGAAACGCGTGCCGAAATGATTTTTCGGTCTTGAAAACGTTAACTCTGCTAAACTACCGCATTAATATCACGAGTTAAATTGACTAGCAATTTGATGCTTATTCGCATCTTCGAAACGATCTTAATAATGTTGAATAACATATATTGAATAAAATCTGTAAATAATTAAGTCTTATTGCCAAAAATATTATTTCGGCCGGGAGTTGAATCCGGATCTCTTGCATTCCGTGCGAGCGTCCTAAACCTTTAGACTACCGAAGTCTTAGTAATATTCTTCGCAATATTAGGTGTTGGAATTAATTCGTAGCGTTTTACAAGTGATGGGAAGTACTTTCATTAATGTATTTTTTAATGCTCATGTGAAATAAATAACATTCTTTCATTAAAAAACGCTACGAATTAATTCCAACACCTAATAATTGATATATGAAGGAATGTCTCTTTAGGCGACAATAAACAATATAACAAAGATAGTAACAAACATAAAGTAAATAAACAATATAACATATTGACGTATATACAATAACACAAACTATAGAAATCAAAGTTTTATCATTTTGATACGCTTCTGCGGACTACATACATAGTATATAAATTCACACAAGAATCATATAAGTATTTAAGATCTAACTAGATCGTTTAAGGTTTTAATTTCTATAAGTTAAATTTTATATTTAATCGGTACTTTTTTATGTTTATACTACAATATATAACGGTTCTAATAATTACGAACATTTGAATTTGTTATACATTGAGAGAATGATCAAATAAAGGGAAAATATTTATTATTAACAAATTTTATCAGTTTAATAATTTAGCACTAATACTCGTATTAATAAATTAATAGCGTAGCTTTGGCACCTCATTTCTTTAATTTTTAATTGTTATTCTAATTAAGCTTTAGGTGATGGTTGATCAAATAATTATACTCGCGTCATTAGATGTGAAAGAAAAAATGTACTATTTAATTATATATGCGGAATATGTCTCTACACCGTGTCTCTATATTGACTCTCTCGATGTTTTGTCTTCGAGCCCTATCGTTCATTCGAATCTTCCTTTTATACAAAATATTGTTTTTCATGTTGATATGTTTACTGCTATTCATCTTAAATTTTAAATACAACTGTTAAATCCACGCAATTCGCTTACGAATTATATGAGTTACAAGGGACTCCGCACCAACCTTATGGATTTTGGCTCCGGGTAAAATTGTCTGAAAATTTAATATTATATATATATGTTCTCTTTACTGAACAAATGTTTCAATGGACACAAAGTTCAAAAATCCTAGGGACCGAATCATGGAGCACTAAAATATGAAAATGCATCCTATTCGCTCGATGATAATCGATAAGATTGTAATGTATTCACGTGTGTGTGTAAGACCGAGAATCGATCCAACCAATTAAGGCAAAAATGACACAATATTATGCATGTAATATAGAGGGTATTCGAAAAGTCCCGGACTCCTTAAATATCTTGAAAAGTAAGTATTTCTGAGAAAAATGTTTCATACTAAAGTTGTATAGTTAAAATGATCTATTTACTGATCATATCAGTTTGATCTTAAGTGGCACTATTAAAGTCAGGTCAAGGTCAAATCGATTTTTTCAAACGAAAGGTCATTAGAATTTTTACCGCTTATTTTCATTTTTATGTATAAATGAATTTTGTGCAAAAATAAAAATAAGAGAAATAATCTCCACATGGTCTTGATCTTAACAAATGTTATCCAAGTCACGATCCTGAACAACATTTAACCGTCGGTCAGACAGCTTTGTGTGGTAGTGTTATATCGACGGCGGTACTGTAACTTTCAAGTCTTTTATAACTTGAAAAGTATTATACTTAATGGAAAATAACTTTATTATAATATTTTAAAAAGCTCTTGATACCATCTTTTAGATTCTGAAATAAAAAATAAGATGTTTCGTTAAAAAAAAATCGATTTAACCTTGACTTGACCTTGGTGGCGCCACCTAAAGTTAAACTGATAATCTTATCAGTAAATAGACCATTTTAAATTATACAATTTTTGTATGAAACATTTTTCTCAGAAATGATTACTTTTCAAGATATTTAAGGGGTCCGGGACTTTTCGAATATCCTATTACATGTACACTAGAATCTCTCTAAATTTGACTTCTGTAATCTTTGCATTCTTCACACGTACTTTTACAACATTAACGTTGCCCCTTCCATGTTATGATAGGCTGGACATGTGTTGCGCGCGCATCTGTACCTAATTGTACTAGGTTTTCATAGTAGACCTTCTTTTTGAACTGAATTTTTGCACCAATTCACCTTTCTTTTTCTTCTTTCTTTCTGGAGAAAAAAGGAAGAAAGATAAACTAGTGCAAAAGTTTAGCCAAAAAGAACAGGCCTAGTATGCAATGTAATTTCATGCAGATTATGTGTAACTATCTGTGTAATATATTCTTTTGTGATACATAATATGTGATATATATGCGCATACATATGACTTGTGCTAAGATTATGTACACTATAGTGTGCTTTGACGCGTGCGCAACTGTGATGATTGATAGACTGCTGAAGGGACTCTATAATTTTAGCATTTCATTCTTATTCCTCCATAGAACAAAAATTTAATCTGCTTTAATAAACCAATGTAAAGAGCCGATGGCCGAAAAAATGTATCAAGAGAAAGAGCCTATTCTTATTGTCTTCACTCCGCGACTGCTGATCTGTGTATACAAGCTACTTCGACGAAGTATACTATTGCGCGTCGAAGGCGAATATATGGCTATGGATTCGTGGTTATGTGTATGGCTATCGGTCGATTATACTAGGCCGCTGACTAGTGACGCTAGATCGCGTGTCTAATGTTGATTGGCTTCGCCATTAAGTGTCCTTACTGTTAGTTAGAAAAAAGACAACGTTCAAAAAAGAAGAGGTTAAGACAAGAAATTGCGTCATATAGATATCCCAGATGTAGGACACCAAATGGCGATTTCCGATTAATTGGTGTCACTCTATACTCACTACTGTCGCTGATTCTGTGTCGCCCAAAGAGGTATATAGGACGCTTTCCAATTGTTTAACACATCTTAACACAAGGTACACAGGAATGCACAAAGTATAACATTATGCACGATTCAATTGGAACAGAATGTGTACGCTGTGGTTAAGATCCGTTTCGGATAGAGTTAGATTAAATGTAGCTTTTCCAGCGTGTATTAAACAAAAAAAAAAAGTAAAAATACCGGTCACTCAACGTCCTCCAATCTCATTTATAGCCGCCGCTAGTTAATAACATGTAATTGTCACTAGAAAACACAAACTTACACAGTCCTCGATTAAGTACAGATGTAGTGTTGTGTCGATGATAACGGACAATTGCGGAACGCAACTTGTGTTGCCATGTGCACGAAAGTGTCTAGGGATATTACAATTGGAAAGCACCTAATAGAGTAGAGGAGCCAGCTAAGAAATGCGTGAGCGAATAGAAAGAAATAGAAAACAAGATGTATCCTTATTTAATCGCTGTTGATTTTTACTTAGATGGAAAGATTTGAGGACAGCAACATATTTCCCCTCTTCGATGCCGCCCCACTCAACTTTCAAAGTTCGATGCGTAATATTAGACAAAGATAAAGATGGTCATCTTAGAGTACCTATTGTATAATAAGAGTACGGCCAACACAGCATGAATGAGACAAAACCGAAAACGCATCAAAACGCGCGCACATTTTCATATGTGAAGTGTAAAATTGAGGCTATGTTCAAAAGTTTACTACCAGTACTGATAGTAAATTTTGGAACGCAACCTGAAGTGTAAAACTGAAATTGTACATATAACAATGGGTGCGTTCAGCAGAATGTAACCGTGTTGTTTTATGAATGTCTACTGAGATAAGACCATTCCTCTAAATCTAAAAACTAATTCAATCAGCGCGAAGAAAATTTTTAACAATTGCAAAATAAATATT
Source organism: Acromyrmex echinatior (assembly GCF_000204515.1). The sequence continues at coordinate 121,402 of NW_011627211.1, forward strand.
CTGCTGAACGCAGAAGGAGAGAGCTAATGATTTTATAATAAATATTGTAAATTAAAGAAGAATGATAAGAGAAGTAAATATAAATATAGAATGAAAATTAAATTTGTTTAAAAATAATAGTAAAAATGAATGAGCTTAAAAATAGGATTTTAGGATTTTATTAACTACTTTTTTAAGAATATATTTAATTTTTTATTAGGTATATTTATTATAGTACTTTATTATAGTATATATATATAATTTATCAATTTACATCCAATATATTATCAGTGATGATAAAATTGCATAATAATACAAAGTAATAAATTAATATATCTTGTATACATCTTCCTATATATTCTGACGAGTTCACCAAACATAATTGGATAGCATCTTTTTTCAGCATATGCTTGTCATTTTCAGTTCACATTTCTGCATTAAAATGGACCTGGTACCTGGAATAATATACCTGGAATAATATTATACATCGTTTAATAATTTATTTATATTAAAAAATCACAAAAACAAATTCTTACTGATTCTCACATAACACTGAATTATTAGATGGAGTCCAGTCTTATCGTTTGATTTTTTAGCCCAAATTTTTCGTCTTTTTCAGAAAAATGACGCATCTTAAAACCTTTTGTAGCAGAGTTTATGCACTAATCTGTTACATAATCAGGCATTATAACTCTATTGTCTCAATAATCAAAGATTAAGTTATAATAACATTCGTCACTCATTCTTCTCCTTCTCAATTTGACTCGCCGAATAAAATGACCAGCAAACGAATCACATCTGACACATAGAAAACTCACTTAAAACAGTATAAATTAATGGCTGTGTAAATGGTGTATGCTGTATGTACATTCAAGGAAAAGTTCTTTTCCTCGATTACTTTTTTAAAATTTTCAAAAATTCAAGTTATTTCGTCTTTACGTCAAATTTAGTTGTAAACGGACGTAAGGTTTGGTCGTTAATCGCGCACGGACTATGAGTATTAATGTAGAAAAGTGGTCATTTCTCAGTTTGTAAAAATTTCCGAGGGAAAGAATCGAAATCCTTAGATGTACACACAGGTATGCAACTTCCGCTTTTGCCTCAATTTGGCGGACCAATCACCGATCATTATCCTATTGGCCGTACTCTTATTATAGATATTCTAAGACATCTTGTATTCTTTCCTTTTCTACTGTCTAATATTTTCACTCATAGGGATTCTAAGCTTTGCCTACTCTATATATACAACTTCTTTGGTGTCGCTATTAATGCCGAATTCTTGACTGAGGAGACTTAAATAATAAATTTCACAATCCCATTGTATCTTTATAAATTTTAATCCTATATCTCGAATCATTCATATTTTATTTAGGTTGCATGGAACATGGCGAGCACTGTATATATGTAATGTTTGTGACAAATTAAGAAATATATATGTATATATTATGAATATAAATATATAGATGTAGTGTTTTTCATAAAATTCATAAATTTTAGGAAAGATTTTTCTACGGCATGGATGAATCTAGGTATAGTTCAGTCAGCATTGAAAAAATATGAGGAATCAGAAACGAGCTATTTTACGGCTCTACAATATCGATTAAATTACCCAGATTGTTATTACAATTTAGGCGTATTAGTAAGTACTATAATGAAATTATGATTTTAATCTGATTTTAAAATATTACAAATTATCAAAATTTATGATAGTATCTAGAACGAAAGCAATACAATAAGGCATTAAGAGCTTGGATAAACGCAACTAAACAAAAACCTACGCATAAACGAGCATGGACAAATATGATATTATTATTAGATGATTTAGGTTTGTGTTTATTTAAATTAACATTGTAACTTTCTATACATTAATTATTAAGAAAAACATATTTTAAGATATTCTCTATGATTTTAGATAGGACAGAAGAAGCATTAAAAATGGCAAACAAAGCCTTGAAATTTATTCCAAATCATGCTTCTATCTATTTCAATATTGCTAACATACTGGGAAAAAAAGGAAAATATGAGGAAGCAGAAATCCAATTTAAGCAAGCGATATCGAGAGATCCTACAGGCCCTATGATTTATGCAAATTTAGGTATATCGGGAAATGCATAAGAGAAAGAAAATAATATTCTTGAGATTTCCACGGATGCTTTCTATATAACTGTTGTATATTTCGCGGATTTTCTCCGTGTCTAGATCCATTCTTGGAATGCCAACGTTTCGTGAGCCTTACAGTTCACTTCATCAGGGCCAAGAGCAGCCTGATACTGAGCTGTTCCTCCAGGTCCTTCCTTTTTTATATTACGCTGCTTGTTGGAGTAGAGGTAGGAAGAGGGGGTGGAGGTGGGAGAAGAGGTAGTGGAATTTGGTTGGTCTTTAATAATTGGGAGAATAGTCTTCCACATTTTATTTATATTGTAGCCATTATCTCTATTTAGATTATTAGGATGTTTTTGTATCTCTATAGCTTCTCTACACTTTCTTGGAAAGTATGATGTAACATTGGCTATCGTGATCGCTTTGTCAAACAATATTTGATGTCCTGTTTTGATGTTGTGTTCTAATAATGCCGACAGCGTGGCGTGTTTTAACCTGACATCATGTTGGTGTTCTTTTATTCGTAGGTTGACCATTCTCTCGATTTCTCCAATGTATACTTGTCCGCAGGAACAAGGTATTTTGTATACTCCTGCAGAGCTGAGTGGAGGTCTTTAATCTTTAGGGTTTCTTAAGATTTGTCTTATCTTTTTGGGTGATTTGAAGATAATTCGGATATTGTGTTTGTTTAATATCCTGCCAATCCGATCTGTTGTTCCTTTGACATATGGAACAATAGGTAGGATCCTATCGTCTGGTTGTGTGTCAGAGATCGTTGTCTTGTTTGCATGTTTATTGATTATCTTGGTTATATCTTTTTTGTGTTCGTTTTTATGTAAGGCTAGTTTTAGGTGGTTGAGTTCTGTCTGTAGATGTTCTTTGTCAGAGATGGCGAAAGCTCTATGTACAAATGAGTTGATAACTGACTGTTTTTGTGCTGGATGGTGGTGCAACTCGGCATGTAAGTATGCATGTAGTGTGTTGGTTTTCTGTACATTTGGTGGTCTAGAGTGCCGTCGGCTTTCTTAGAGACAAGAACATCAAGAAAACGGAGTTTTCCGTTTTCGTCTATGTCTATAATGAAGCGGATATTTGGATGTTGAGGAAAATAAGGAATTTTCGGAGTTCGGCTCTACCATGTCTCCATATCACGAATGTGTCATCCACATAACGGAACCAAATTTCTGTGTTTTTCTGAGGGCCTCTTTCTCAAAGTGCTCCATGAAGATAGAGCCTTTCCAAGAAAGTATAGAGAAGCTATAGAAATATAAAAACATCCTAATAATCTGAATAGAGATAATGGCTACAACATAAATAAAATATGGAAGACCATTCTCCCGATTATTGAAGACCAACCAAATTCCACCATCTCTTCTCTCACCCCTCCCTCTTCTTTCCACCTCCCCCTACTCCAACAAGCAGCGTATAAAGCGTATAAAAAAGGAAGGGCCTGGAGGAACAGCTTAGTATCAGGCTACTCTTGGCCCTGATGAAGTGGACTGCAAGGCTCACGAAACGTTGGCATTCCAAGAATGGATCTAGACACGGAGAAAACCCGCGAAACACACAACAGTTATAGAGAAAGAAAATATTTCATGTTAAACGGACTATCTATTTCTATTGATGTCGAAAAATGTAATAAGTTTAAAACAGAACTGGAATATAATAGATTATAACTTACATCATCAGAGAACATATGTATTCGATAAGTGATATAAGTTACTGTTAATCTCTTATTGTGTTCGATTTATAATTAGAGATCAATTTGGAAATGCAATAGTTAATAAAATTATCTATAATTGTGATTAAAAAAAAACAGATTTTATAATAATCATTTATATATATATATATTAGGTCGGGGAAAAAGTTTCTTCGTATTTTTTAATTCAAAATTGTATATACAATATCTTCGTCAAAAATAAATGAAATTTCAATTTAAAAAGAGAGTTTTAAAGCTTGAAATCTCTACTTTCGAAAGATTACTATATTTTTTCAGTTTCTGTGAGTTTGATAATTTTTACATCAAAAAAACTGCGAGCTGAAAAAGATGAAAATTTTTCTTTTCACTTTGAGGGTCTCTCACGTGTCCAAAAAAAATTTACAAAAATTTTCGACTACCTATCGTGAAAGCTCGAAGCTTTTCCTATAAAATCATTTTTTAAAAATGTTCCTATGATTTTTTGTTACTGAGTTATTCGCGAATTAAGTAAAGGAGCATTCTAACTTTGATTGCTCGTAACTCCGATAAAAATCATCCCACCGCAATTTAAAAAACAGATTCTTAAAGCTAAAACTTTACTCTAACAAATAATATAATTGTAACGAAAATTTTGCAACAAATGAAAAACTTTTGCAAAAAATTTTTTTTAAATACGAAGAAACTTTTTCCCCGACCTAATATATATATGATTATTATAAAATCTCTGTGTGTGTGTGTGTGCGCGTGTGTGTATACACACATACAGGGTGTAGAAAAAGTCCCGGACCCCTTAAATATCTTGGAAAGTAATCATTTTTGAGAAAAATGTTTTATACAAAAGTTGTAGAGTTAAAAATGATCTATTGACTGATCTTATCAATTGGGCGCCACCAAAGTCAAGTCAAGGTCAAATCGATTTTTTAAATTAAAACACCTTATTTTTTATTTTAGAATTTAATAATTGAGGGAGCTTTCCAAAATACTATAATAAAGCCTCTTTTTAATCAATACTTTTCAAGTTATGAGAGTTGAAAGTTACGGAATCGCGGCATTAACATTACCTAAGCTAAGATGCTCCCTTTTAATGATACGAGGATAGGGTGGTCATAGAAGATCTTACGCAAGCGACAAGACTTTTCAATCAATCTTTTAGAAATAAAGACAATGGTATATCTAAATCAATTGTCATTCGTTTGAGCATTTGTCATTCCTTTAACCCAGTTCGCCTTACCTACCAGTTTTTAGTTACATTCTCGGCTAGATCACATCGGAATCTAGAACTTCGTCAAGTTAAATAGAAAACATATTTTTAACTTATCACTTGCAAAATTGATATCTCTAGAATAAGACAAGAACAAATAAACAAAGATGAAACAAAAAATATTTTATTCTTAAATTACATCATAAAAAGTTAAAGTCTGAATTGCAATGTGAAAAATCGCATTAGATACGTCATATCCCAGTATGGCGAGTTAAGGTTAAAAGAATATTACATATTATACTCAAATTGGCGTCCCTCCGCAGTCTAACAATGTGTTAGACGATTATAAAAATTTAAGATTGTATTTCTACAGAATTCGCGAAACATGATTCTAAATTCATTTATTATTCATTGATATAAATCATTAAGATTTCGAGGTTTAGTACTATAAATTTTTCCCTTTAAATATCCCCACAAAAAATAGTCGAGTGGATTTAGATCGTACTGGCCATTCAATGTAACCCCTTTTTCCTATTCGGAAAAACTTCATTCAGATATTGGCGTACTCATAAACCGTAGTGATGTGGCACCCCATCTTGCTGGAATCAAATGTCATTGAAGTTTTGACGATGTTTCGGATTGCCGGAACTATTTCATCTTGAAGTATGGATAAGTAATTGTCAGCGTTTACCTTCAATAAAGAAAGGCCCAATAATGGCTTTATTTAAAATTCCAGCCCATACATTGACTTTTTGCTGATTCTGAGTATGTGTCTCATACATCCAATGAGGATTTTCATCGCTCTAATATCTGCAATTATGTCGATTTACATTCCCAGTTAGCTCAAAAGTAACTTCATCTGAAAAAATAATGTTGACTACAAATAAAAGATTTCTATCGATATTTAACATCATTTCGCAAAATTTAATGCGACGATCAAAATCATCTTCACATAGTTCCTGCGCCAGATGGATCTTATATAGATGAAATTTCTCCTTTTTTAGAATTTTAGAACTGACATAGGATCGATGTGTTATGCAATTTTGCGAATTGAATTCTGCGGATCTTCGATAAAAGACTATAGAACATTCAATCTTTTATCAGGATTTATCGCTATTGCTGTTGGTCTATCTTGTCAATTACGATCTTTTACAAAACCAATTTCATTAAAACGTTGTACAGTACGAATAACAGTTGATTTAGATATATCATTGTCCTCATTCCTAAAAGTTGATTGAAAAGTTCTGTCAGATGTGCGTAAGACCTATGATCCCTATCCTCGCATCATTAAAAGGGATATACGCTCCTGTTCAGTAAGCATTATAAAATATTTTATAAATACTTTATACACAAAGATAACTATGTGGCGATAAGCAATCTCAGAACGGAGTATCATGAAAAAGTATACCTTCTCATTCGCAGGTCACAGATAAAGAGTGAACTTGACAGGAGAGATCTCTAGCTATGTAGTCTCCAGCTTTGTTGAAAGGGTGAGAAGGAGGGAGAGGGGATGCAAAGGAGTAGGAGGGAAAGGGTAAGGAAAGAGTAGGAGGGAGGAGGAGATAGAGATACAGACATTTGCAGGCACAGGAGATAGAGATACAGACATTCGCGGGCACATACACGACTTATAAATTCAGTCGGGCAATTTGTACGTAATACCTTAGATAATACTAATGTCGGCGGTTCCGTAACTTTTAACTTTCATAACTTGAAAAGTACTAATTAAAAAGAGGCTTTATTATAGTGTTTTGGAAAGCTCCCGACTTCAGCTATTAAATTTTAAAATCAAAAATAGGGTGTTTTGTATAAAAAAATCAATTTGATCTTGATGGTGCGATCCAAGGTGAAATTGATAAGGTCAGTAGATCATAGATCATTTTCAATCCTATAACTTTTATATAAAACATTTTTCTCAAAAATGATTACTTTTCAAGATATTTAAGGGACTTAAATAGAAAAAGTCCGGGACTTTTTCTACATCCTGTATATATATTGTGCGTGTGTGCGTGTGCGCGTGTGTGTATGTGTGTGTGTACATGTCTTTTCTTTGACTTTTTAAGATCAAAACGTAGCTTTAAAAAACTCGAGTTTATTAAATTTATTGAAAAACAAAAATACATTAAGGCAAAAATGGGATGGGGGGACATATTTGTCTTACATATATATTGGGTGTGGGAAAAAGTTCGTGGCGTTTTTCCCACTAGGTGACATTAAATGCTCAACCCTTGGTAACTACTAATCGCATCGACAATACTAAACATGCATTTAAAAAGTGATATTTCAACCTTTATTTTGAGCCGAAAAAGATTGAAATCCGTGAAGTGGATCAAAAATTATTTTATTTTGAAAATGGAAATAAATAAGGAAAAAATTCGCTACATTTTGCAGTATTACTACGATAAAGGCAAGAACGCTGCACAGGCTTGTGAAAAAATTTATTTTTTTAAATATTTTTTGCTATTTACGGTGAAAATATTCTATCAAAATCAGCAGCACGAAAATGGTTCGCTCGTTTTCGTACTGGAAATTTCGATTTGAAAGATGAACCTCGCTCCGGTCGAAAAGTCCGATGAAATCATGGAAAAAGTCGAGCGTGATAAGCATGTGAGCACTATGAAGATTGCCAGGGAACTAGGCATCGACCACAAAACAGTTTTAAATCATTTACACGAAGCTGGATACAAAAAGAAGCTCGATTTTGGGTTCTTCATGAGTTGAGTGTTAAGAACATGATGGATTGAATTAACATTTGCGATACGTTGAAATGGAATGAAATTGAGCCATTTCTGAAGAGAATGATAACTGGTGATGAAAAATGGATCACGTTCGACAATCGAACTCGCAAAAGATCGTGGATAAACGAAGGAGAGAAGGCACAAGCAATCGCAAAACCTGGATTGACGACGAAGAAGGTGATATTGTGTGTGTGATGGGATTCGAAGGGAATCGTTCACTATGAGCTGTTATCGCGATACCGATCAAACAATTAATTCCGAATTCTACTGTGAACAACTGGAGAGATTACAACAAACAATTGAGAGGAAGTGGCCAGAATTAATCAATAGGAGGGGTGTCATCTTCTATCACTACAACGCTTGACCACACACATCTTTGATAACTCGGCAAAAATTGCGAGAGCTTGGCTGGGAAGTCTTAATGTATCCATCGTATAGTCCTGACATAGCACTCTCAGACTACATTTGTTTAGGTCTCTGCAGAACTCTCTTAATAGTAAAGCTGGCTTCAAAAGAGGCCTGTGAAAATCATTTGAAGCAGTTTTTCGACCAGAAACTACAGAAGTTCTATCGCGATGAGATTATGGCTCTGCCTAAAAAATGGCAAAATATTATTGAAAATAATGGAGCATTGGTTTAAATAAATTGATTTTAACACTCTAAGAAAAACACTTGAATTTTACTAAAAAACCGTCACGAACTTTTTCGCACATTAGGACATATATATGACAGGTTTCTTTTATATATAGAGTGTTTCATTTTAAAATTATATGGTCGACTATCTCGCGAATCGATGATTTTATTAAAAAATTTTTTGAACGAAAGTTGCATGGCTTGAAGGGAGCACATGATTGAAATGTGGACTTGACCTTGAGTGATCTTGTCAAAATCAAGGTCATTAATGTTTTTTTAAATGGAAATTCTTATGTTTTATTACATATTCTTGTAGCAGCTACAATGTAGCTTATCTGGAGAGCTTTCTAAAACACTATCATTGAGTACTTTCCGAGTTATGGAGCTTGAAAATTACAGTATCGCCGGCGTCATCCATGTACGCATGCGCGTGAGCAGGATTCTTACGTGTACGCGTCTCCTTGATCTATCCACACTGTTTAACATACGAGGTCTGTCCCAAAAGTATCCGACCTGCATTTATATCTTCGCGCCAAAGTGTTCTAGCGACCTCTACCGGGCAGGCACGTCAACAATAGGACCTTACGAACTTATCGGTTAGTCGCCGACACTAGTAGGACGTATAGTTCATACGCAGTGTGTATTTGTTTATAGTGTCTTTTTCACGTTCGTCGGATTTTTAAGTAGCTAAAAATGACCGAAAAAGTTGAGCAACGAATTTGCATCAAGTTTTGCTTTAAACTTGAAAAAACTTGTGCAGAAACTATTGAAATGTTGCAAAAGGCCTTTGGAGACGAGTGTATGGGCAAAACACAAATAAAAAAGCACGTCAAAGTCGGAGCAAAATCAAGTCAATGTTGATTGTTTTTTTCGATTATGAAGGCGTCGTGCATCACGAATATGCTCCTGCAGATCAAACGATCAACAAAGAGTACTACGTTGAAATTTTGAAAAGATTGCGTGATGCAATTAGAAGAAAACGACCGCACTTTTGGCAAACCGGTGACTGGCTTCTTCACCACGACAATGCTCCAGCGCATGCATCAAACCTTGTGCAGCAGTATTTATCAAAACACAGTGTTGTACAGCTTCGCCAGCCTCCGTACAGTCCCGACGTAGCTCCCTGCGACTTTTGGCTATTTCCTCGATTGAAAATGCCGCTTAAAGGACACCGATTCGACGACAAGAAGACTGTTGAAACCAATGCGACGAATGCACTAAAGACGATTCCAATAACTGACTTTCAAGACTGCTTTGGGAAGTGGAAGCATCGATATGAGCGTGTTGTTCAATCAAATGGGGACTACTTCGAAGGATGCCACCAACCGGATAACGAAGAATAAGCCAAGCGCCGAAAAATGGAGGTAGGTCGGATACTTTTGGGACAGGCCTCGTATGCCCACACGCACGGAATTGAATCCAATCCTTCTGTTCGGTCAAGCTCGATTATCAACGAAGATGTGATGGCGAATAGATCGCGCTGTGATTATAGTCGCGTTTTTTTTTGCTTTTAGCAAACTGTTGTTTTCATGGCGATTTTAATCGGCACAGCGTGTGATAGATGCACTGCATAAATAGCTTTTCGATAGGCAAGGACGAATTATTTGACAAGCCTAATCACATTAGTGGAACATCAGCAGCCAACTCCCGTTATTCTGATAACTTGAAGTCAAGTTACTTATAACACAGGTGAGAGAAGAAAGGGCCTCCAAATGTTCTCGCTCATAATGTCAATCTCAACGGCGTCTTACACAATGGCCGCCTCCTTTCTTTCGTTGTTGCCTGACTCAGGCGGTGAGTTATTCCACCAGTGAGTGTCCGATGAATTGGCTCGAATAGACTTACTTGAACGGTCTCAAGCGGTGCCTCGTGCACACCTCGTAAACACGGAGCCTGATGATCGGCTCAGGCTAAGACTCGTAAACAATCTACAATCTACAATCATGTTATCATTTTAAAATAGTATGCTTCCTTTATCTTATTAAATTTTATTTTATAAATAACTTCTCTGTAAAAAAGTTTCTGTAATCATAGGTCTTCATTAATACCTTATAATACCTTATCCAAAATATATTCACTTTCTTATTACTAATCTGCTTTCGGTTCGCCTTCAAAGTGCATTCTGGCCAGCTGGATCCTGTACCCTTGTCCTTATCCCAACATCTTCTCAATTGAACGATTCAACTTTTCTCTTTTTTTCGTATAGCTTTTTCTTTCAATTTTTTTATATTAATGGGGTTTTTCAAAGCTTTTCAAAATGGCTGTTTACAGTTCAAATGAAATCGTTGATCTTGCCTTAATCGGCCGGATCAGTCTCGATCTTGCCTTAATCAGCCGGATCAGTGATCTTGCCTTATAATAAATACTTAACGAAAAGTAACTATTATAGTGTTTTGGAAAGCTCTTGAAATAAGCTACAAAAATATGTAATAAAAAATAGGGGGTTTCCATTTAAAAAAACATTAATGACCTTGATCTGATTTTGAGATCACACAAGATCAAGTCCACATTTCCATCATGTGTCCCCCTTCCAGCAATGCAACTTTCGTTCGAAAAATTTTTTAATAAAATCATCGATTAAGGAGCACTTAAATCAGCTCAAGTAAATATCTCAGAAACTAAGAGAGATACAAGAAAGTTTTATATTTTTAGAAGTTGTAGGTTTTTTGGAAAAAAAGTAGAAATAACGGATTTCGAATAGGGGGCATTACCAAAATCAGGTCAAGGTCAACATGAATTTTTTAAATGAAACGGAATCCATGTCCTAGATAACATTTGTTAAGATTAAGGTCATTGGAGATTATTTCTTTTATTTTCAGTACATGATCCTGAACAATATTCAAAAGGTTTTAGTCGTCAGTCGGACCTTGCGTAGTGCTAAAGTCGATGATACTGTAACTTTTAAGCCTTACAATTCGAAAACTTCATGAAAAAATATTTTATTATAGTTTTGGAAAGCTCTCGAGGTGTGCTACAAGAATATGCAATAAAAAATGGGTTCTATTCAAAAAATTTATGTTAATCATCTTGACCTGATCTTAGTAGTGCCTCCTATCCGAAATCCGTTATTTCCACCTTCTCTTTCCCAAAAGCTTTCCTATAACTTTCATATAAAACTTTTTCTTGTATCTCTCTTAGTTTTTGAGATATTCGCCTGAGGCGATTAAAATGCTTTACCCCGTATAATATTATATGTATATATACATGTATACGTGCGTACGCGCGCGCGATATCGAGAACTTTCAAAACACTATAATAAAGTTATTTTTTATTACGTACTTTTCGAGTTATAAACTTGAAAGTTGCAGTACCGCCGACATTAGCATTACGCAAGGTGTCTTATCGACGGCTAAAATCTTTTAAATGTCGTGCTCAAGATCATGTGTCCTGAATAACATTTGCAAAGACCAAAGCTACTGGAGATTGTTCCTTTTATTTTAATTTTTGCATTAAAAATACATTTCTACAATTCATTTCTAAAATTTCATTCGTTAAAATGAAAATAAAAAGTACAACCTCCAATAGTTTTAATTTTGACAAATGTTATCCAGGGCATGATCTTTAATAGCATTCAAGAGGTTTTAGCCGTCGATCGGACACCTTGCGTAATGCTAAATGCCGGAATTATTGTAACTTTCAAGCCTTATAACTCAAGAAGTGCTTAATGAAAAATGATTTTATTATAGTGTTTTGAAAAGTTCTTGACATCAGCTATTACATTCTGCCATCAAAAATAAGGCGTTACAAAAAAATCGATTTGACCTTAATCTGATCTTGGATTCAAGGTTAAATGGATGTGATCAGTGAATAGATCGTTTTAAATGCTACAACTTTTATCTGAAACATTTTTCTCAAAAATGCTTTGCTTTCGATATTCGACCATTTCCAGACTTTTGATACACCCTGTCCATTATACATACACGTATACAGAATGAACCATAAATACGTCTCTACGTTATAATATAGGAGATATAACCGACTGTGGAACTAGAAAGAACGCAAGAGAAAATAAAATATTTATCTCTCATAGTAAAATGTAAGAACATTCGTTATCATTCACTCTGTACACGTACGGATATGTCTCTCTTCGTGTATGCGTGCGCGTGTGATAAAGAGATACGGTAGTGTCTCGTGCTAAGTGAACGCGCAGCGCGACAACGCGAAGCAACATATGTCTAACTTTAAATCCACGTAATTTGGTCATAAAAAATCGTACAGAAACAAAAAAAATACATTTTAAAGGTAAAAGATGGCACTTTAAGATAGCGTAAACAAAATTGGCAAAATAAAATTTCCTTAACCACAATTTCATTTTAAAAGTAGCCAAAAACGTCAATTTTTATCTAATTATCTCAATTTTCTCAGAAATGTGATAAGCAAATTCTGAAAACAACATCGTTTTCAATGTCAAAGAATATTTTAGAAATGATACTTCATAAGCCAAAGACAAAATCAATATTCCAGTGTCTGAGACAAATTTCTTTATGTTGACATTACCGCTAAGGTACGACATGAATAGTGTTTCATTAACGATATTCATAATCAAGAAAGTTGGCTATAGAGCGATTTTTTTTATAAAAAAAGACAAAATAAAAATTCATTCTGATTTTATCCGATGTGTATTATAGTATAGTTGAAGTTACATAATTATTAGTAACATTATTTATTATAATTTTGCGAGAATCAATTTGATCTGGCTCTACACTGAAAAAAATTCACAAAATTTGAATAAATATTTATTTAGATATCAATGGAACGATTTATTTACAGTAAATAAATATTTGTTAAATTAAAAAAAATTAAACTTAAATTTAGGTATTTTTAATCATTTGTTAAATTGAATAAATATTTATTTTCTATAAGCAATGGTCCTACTATCTAAACAAATATTTATTCAAATTTCGTAAATTTTTTTTCAATGTATATACACCTTCGCATCTTCATAAAATAAACTAAAAAGATCTCAAAACGTAATATTATTTCTAAGAGATAAATATCAGCATAAAAACATGTATCTGCATCGCGAATAAGAAATATATTTTATTTATTATAACGTTTTTAAGACTCTTAACTAATCGCGGCGGCCATGTTGGAATCGTGACGTCAGAAGCGAGGAATGACACGTTAATTTATGTTGCGTGTCATTTTCAAGTAAAGACAATTTGAATAAAACGAAATGACGAGACACTTTAAAATACTTGTAAAAATTGATGAAAACTGCCATTTCCTCCCTTGACAGTCAGTAAATGGTCGTAAAAGGCACGCAAAGTGAGCCTATATTCAGGCTGAAACACACGGTCCGACAGCTATTGAAACGAGTAAAATATACGCTTTTACATATAAAATTCCAAGATAACTTTAATTTTCACCGATAATTATGACTTTGATAAGTACGAGACAAGTCACATTTTCATAATTAAGCAAATAATAACGAAATAGCACGCAACATAAATTTCGTCGTCAAAACATCATTTTTCCACGCCTATAAGTTTGGTATGGCGCACACAATGTGGTATGTAACACATAAATAAGCATGAGCCCAATGTCCGTGTGCCGTGTGCTCGCCTGCGGCGCGCCGAGAGTGAACGAGACAGCAAGCTCCTTCTCACACTAGTCGCTTGTTTCAAGCGAACGAAAATGTTTTCTCGGTGACTCTAGGCATCAATAAGAGGGGGCATTTTATATAAATTTTAATAAATTGTAGTAATAGTATACTTCTTAATTCAGAATAGTACAATATAAATCATGTTAAAACGCAACAGTTTAGGAGATATTTAATTGTTTACCATGCGAGTTATATAGTATATCTCGCCTTCATAAACTCGAGTAGCAAAGTAGTTCAGTAGAAGTAAAATTTTACCGAAAAAAATTATAAACCAGCATTTCTTTTTACGAAAATCTCGAAAGGACTTTCAGAAAAAAAATACGTATGTTCGAGACTTGTGAAGAAAATATGTGCAAAAAAAATCGAATAGTTGCAAAAAGCACGTTATTCGCTTACAAAATAAAAGGTATTAATTGTATGAAAAATCGGTATAAAAAAATGTAGATATTCAAAATAACTACAAAATGAGACGTGAAACATTAAAATTGATCTATTAGAGTTCAGTAGAAAAAAAATAAACCTCTTGATGAAAAAGCCCTTTTTTTCACTCGCTCTCTGTTCATAGAGATTTAAACGCAAAGCTTTGAAATTCTCGCAAAATGTAACCTTCATAATGACGTACAAATCTAGCTCTGAACAAACCTGAAATGTTCATCAGTTTTTGCAAAAAGTCATTTGGTTAAGCTATTTGTTTATATCTCGTCGAGCTGCTCCAGATAAAAAAAATCAGATTTCCACGTCAATTTATTGCTTTGAAAATGTAAATTTAGCAAATTTTGACGCATGAAATCTAATATTCGCGAATCACCAAACGGACCGATTTTCCCTACTTGACTGCGCGCCAGCTTCTCTCTCTCCATCCGGTGCACTATCTCGCTCGCGTTTTTAAACTTTCCAATGGTTTTAAACAAATTTTTTCGGCAGCAAAAAATTCGAGAATTTTTCAACAGCAAATTCAATTCTTCCTTGACAAATTGTGCCAGACGGAACTCCTAATCTTAAAAATTAGAGCCACGGTGATTTAAAAAAAAAATTGTTATCTCGGCTCCTATTAATCAGAGGATAATCTTTTTTTTTAAATTCGTAGAAAAATGTCAAGATTTCGAATGCTTCACATGGCTATTTGATATGATGCATATTAACGAAATTATTTCCATTTTTTTATAAAAGATATTCACTTTTTAAAGGCGTTTTATACTAGTTTAACTGCAAAAAATCGTTTTGTTATTAAGTGTACGTGAGAGTGCAATTCTTAAAGAAGAAAAATCACTCCTGTAAATTGCTGTGCGACTGCTCAAAGATGAAGAAATTAAGTTTTCCGCAGACAGATTTTTAGTGAACAAATGGCTTTTTGCAAAAACCGATGAACATTTCATCAGTTTGTTCAGAGCTAGATTTGTACGTCATTACGAAGGTTACATTTTGCGAGAATTTCAAAGCTTTGCGTTTAAATCTCTATGAACAGAGAGCGAGTGAAAAAAAGGGCTTTTTCATCAAGAGGTTTATTTTTTGTCTACTGAACTAATAGATCGATTTTAATGTTCCATGTCTCATTTTGTAGGTACTTCGAATATCTACATTTTTTATTCCGAATTTTTTTCCATACAATTATAATATCTTTCGTTTTATAAGCGTTTTGCAATTATTTGATTTTTTTTGCATATTTTCTTTATAAGTCTCGAGTCTCAAACATAAGCATTTCTTTTCTGATAGTCTTTCGAGACTTTCATAAAGAGAAATGCTGGTTTATAATTTTTTTTTCCGGTAAAATTCTACTTCTACTGAACTATTCTTGCTACTCGAGTTTATGAAGGAGGTATACTATATAACGCGCATGAAAAATCGTAAACAATTAAATATCTCGTAAACTGTTGTGTTTTAACATGATTTATACTATTCTGGATTTATGGGAGGGTACACTATTATTACAATTTATTAAAACTTATATGTTATTTAAAATGCCTCCCCTTATTGATGCCTAGGGCCGCCGAGCGGCCGAGATTGTCGAGAATTTTCGGTCGTTTGAAACAAGTAATTAATGTGAGAAGAAGCTCGCTGTCTCGTTCACTCTCGGCGCGCCGCAGGCAAGTACACGGACATGGGCTCATGCTTAAGTTTGTGACTCTATTGGTTTCGCCAGACCGCCGTCTGATTCTATGTCGCTACCGTCACCGCAGAGTTTTTGGCTAAGTCAAGAGCCTTGACAAGAGCAAAATTTAAAAATTGCAAAATTTTGTTTAACAGGTCTCATAGCTTCATAAAATGTAAGTCAAAACAAGTTTCACAGTAAAATATTTCTTCTACAAGATAATATATGATTTTATAGAATGCAGATATGTAGTTGCATTGTAAATGAGGTGGATGTGAATTAGCTTGTCACTCCTCTTAACCCTTAATAGATTTAAAGTTTTTTAAAAATTAAGTTTTGATGTAAGAAAGCCAAAGAAAAGACGTATTGATAAAAAACTCTTTCTGAATTTTTTAAATAAGTACAGCTATAACAATTTGTCTAAATTATACACCATTATTTCGACGATTTTTTCAAACTATTCTTCAAACTAGTATGACAACACTAATTTTTAATTGTATGCATAAGATATAATTTAAGATAATATATAAAATCAGAAATATTTTATTTAGGTGTCTTATATCATCGTTGGAATAAATTAAATGCTGCAGAGGAGATGTATAAGAAAGCACTACAATTAAAACCAGATTTATACAGTGCAAAAGACAACTTGCAAAGATTGTATACATTAAAAGCATCAATAAAATAATTTTGTTACACTAATATTTTACATTAAATATACACTAATATGTATTTCAAATATATTTATACACACACATACGACGGATACATACATAAAAGTTTAAGATTTTTTAGGTCTTCTTATTATCGACATTAATTGTGGTATACAAGGATAACTATATGCTTTGAAATTTCCAACTTTTTTGCCGTCAACATAGTTATAAGATATGAAACATCTATTGCAAAAGTAACTTGTATCATGTGGTATTCTATCATGTTCTGTTACAATCCAATGTACATTAAATATTCCGCAATAGATGCAGTTTTTTCCAGAAATAGGTCTTATTTTTTCTATTCTTGGATAAGCAGATGACGTTAATACATCATCTATAGTTACCAACCTAAAAATAATTGATTCATTAATAACGTTTATTTAATAATTATTAAATAAAAAAAGATTTACTATATATTAATAAAAAATTATTTTTTCAAAAACAAGAATACGTAACTATTTCCCATTTTTTTAAGCGTTAAATATGATCTCTCATACAAATTTCTCTATTACATTACAATTTGCAAAAGGGAGAAGGATTAATAAGATCATTTTTGGTTCGCTAATGATTTTCAAAAAACAATTTTTTTATCTCGTATGATCATCAGGTCAAAAATAACCATTAAATGAGAAAAAACTTGATCTATAATGCTATAATAAAACTAATAATAAAGATTTTATGAATAAATCAAAATCGTGTGACAACAGGAGCATGAAAGTCAACACTGGTTCTTGTTGCGAAATATAATAAATTCTTTCATTTTCAGAAAAACAATAAATATTTCGATTTTTATCAATTTCAATATAAAAAATTACACAGCACAGAATATTTTTTTATGTATTTCGAGTTCGTATTCTTATGTATTTTGAGTTGCTGAATACGAATCAAAATAGAACCAATTTTACAAGATTAATTTTCAATTTAGAGCAAAAAAATGACCCATTTTTGACCCATTTTTTCGCTCTAGATTGAAAATTTGCCCTGGAAAGTCCTATTTTTATGTCAGATTCCTATTCAGTGACTCAAAATACATAAGAATAGCTGGGTCTCCACCCCAGCACAAGATACTTTTTTTTGTAGACCTTATCGTTCAAAATACATACATAAAAATACATTTGCAAAAAGCTACAAAACATGTCAACCCCCCCCCTCTCTCTCTCTCACTCTCTCTGTATGTGATTAATCTAAATCAACAAAACTATGATTTTGAATGGGACAATCAGTTGCAATCCTAGATGTAGAACCTTCATATTACACGATTATCTGAAATCATGTATATAAGAAAAAAACTGACTTACAGATTAAAGGCAAAGTGATACTGATAAATCACCGAATATTTATTTCCCTGTCCTTGAAAATATATTCACTCCATGAATTCTATTTTAGAGGGAATCCTTCTTCCCTGAATAGTTCTTTCTATCTACACAAATATTGAATTATTTAAACAAATATTTTCGTAAGTTAGATTGTTATGCTTCTTCTGTCATCGATGATTACTTTTATAAAAGAAATTGTGTTAAGAAGGGCTATAAGCCAAAGTAACAAATTTAATGTACGTAATATGATATAAATAATGTTAAATAAAAATATGCTTACATTAAACTAATGTTTCGACTCCGATCAAGTCATTACTTTTATAATAAAAGAACATGAAAGATAGATAGTTATAGTCAGATCAGGTTAGATGCATAGGTATTTTACTTTTGATTATTAAATATAAATTTTGACTTTGACTTTAAAATGTCTAAAAACATTTTTTTCGATATTTATAATTTTTACATTCATGACTTATGTTTCATTTATTATAGCTATACTAATATAGTTTAATATTTGAAGTTGAATTACATTAATAATTCATAGGATCTGTGACTTCTATACTAAATAATCATGATTATCGATTAAGAAGGTTTCTTCTCCTGGAAGACAATATTCAATACATGAAATTAGAGAGAGAATGGCTAGTACGAGTCAAGGACGCAGGTATAGTGTGATAAATGAAACAAATTTTACAACATATAAGTAGTGTATTTAAAAAAGTTTTTCGTGGTTCGTTATTTGAACCATCTTCAGAATGTTCCAAAATGATGACAAGCGTCAAACCATATAGATAGATCAATTGAGAGAAGAATGGATTTTATTATCGATCTCAAGAATGAAAACTACCTGGCTAAGGAAATGCCAGAATTTAGAATATTGATTAGAAAATCCAAATCTCAAGCATGAATATCACTATAATTCAAACAATTTTTCTTAGCAAAATGAGATGAGATAATAAAGAGCTAATAACACAAAAAGAGACTCACCCTGAGATCCACAATTTACAGAAACGAATATAACAAAGATATATTCGTTAAGTCCGTTCAATAAAAATTACATTTAGTAAAAAGTTTAAAGCAATAAAAATTAAAATGTGGTACTCTGATGTCTGATTACTATGAGAGTCCGTTTATGACAAAGAGCTAAGTGTTGCAGGTCAAACAAGAAATGTAAAATATATAAATATATGTGAGAAATGTTATAATTCTTCGATAATAAATAAGTAAGAATGATGTAAACAATCTGTGTCCGATTGCAAATTTAAATCGTTGATTTGATGTTTATATATAGCATTTCTGTAATGAGTCTGTTACTATGAATGTGGTCGAGTTGCCACTACGAATGCTTCGAAGTATTTGATTAATCAATCGGAAGAAAAAATTTTATTAATTGACCAATCAAAAAAATGCTTTGAAATGGCAATTCGATCGCATCCTATAATTATATTGGGAGTACAAATTAGTTCGGTCCGTTTTTTTATATTCAAGAATGCATTTATTTCAAAACAAAATGAATGAACAGATTAATTAAAGTATTGTCCATCGCTGGCTACTACTTTTTTCCTATCTCTCAGGCAATTTTCGAATTCCATTTCGAAAAAATGACTTATCTTTGGAGGCGATCCAATTTTGGCGAGCCAATTTTCGATTTCTGCGAAAGAAGTAAACCAAATCGTGACTTGTCAAATCGTGCTGCATCCTTCGGAACAACCAGTAATCAGAAGGAGCAATGTCCTGATGCGGTAAAACATTCCATTTGAGCGTTTCCAAATATTTTTTTACGACTTTTTATGACATGAGGCCGAGTGTTGTCATGAAGAAAAATAACTTTATCATGTCTCATATTCCGGCCGTTTTTCTCGCACGGTTCAAACGAATCAATTGTAGCTGATACCGATCGCCCGTAATGGAATCGCCAGGTTTCAGCAGCTCATAGTAAACAACTCTTTTGGTCCCATCAGATACAGAGCATGATCTTCGAACCATGAATGTTCGGCTTTGGTATTGATGTTGAGGTCGATGGCAACGATTGACCAGGCTTAGCGTAGTATTTTTTCTTCTTGGGGTTGTCGTAGAATATCCAGTTCTCATCTCCAATCACAATCCAATGCAAAAAACCTTTTCTTTGTTGTCTTTGAATCAGCTGTTCGCAAGTGAAAAATCGCCTTTCCACGTCTCTCAGTTTCAGTTCATAAGGCACCCAATTTCCTTGTTTTTGAATTATTCCCATGGCTCTCAATCGTGCAGAAACGGTTTGTTGAGTTACTCCCAATGATTCTGCAAGCTCCTCTTGCGTTTGACTCTGATCTTCTTCGAGTAATGCCTCTAATTCTTTGTCTTCGAATTTTTTTGACTGTCCAGAGCGAGGCTTGTCTTCAAAGCTGAAATTCTTGAAACATCGAAACCATTCCCTACATGATTTATCAGTTGGAGCAGTGTCACCATAAACTTCGACAAGCATTCGATGGGCTTCAGCTACACTTTTTTTCCAATTAAAGCAGAAAATTAGAACCTCCCGCAAATGCTGCTTGGTTAACACAAAATTCGACATTTTAAACACAGTAAAAATCAAGGTTTTTGTATGAAACTCAAAGCGATATAAACTGAATATTATTAGCAGATGTCTAACCTCTCTGAAAACGTCAAAATCAGCTGTCACTATGAACCATTCACAACAGCCGGAGCCATTTTTTGGAAAACGGACCGAACTAATTTGTACTCCCAATATAATTATTCCAGTCAAAATCATGATCATATTGAATCCTGTGATCAGTGATGCTTCTCAGAGCTCTATGATCCTTCGAAGGAATACAAGGAGAATTTCACGTTAAGAATCACTACATCTTCCATTGATAATCCATGCATTTGTTAGCACAATATTTGCATGACTTAATTTTGAATAACATATCTACAGCTGATAGCTATATTTCTGACAGTTTTCAACTAGTTGACAAATTGAGGAGACTTCATTTAAAGGATAACTATATTTTGGTTCCTTTGAATGTGGTTTCCCTCTTTACGAATGTTCCTATCGATCTAGCTATTAATAACATTTCCGTAAGGTGGACTCACATGGCTAACAAGTGCAATATTCTCAAAAAAGAATTTATTGACGCTCATATTCAACTCATACTATTTACTTTAAATTTGACGAGAAATTCTACAAACAAAATTTCTGAACACTTATAAGCTCCCCCTCACCGATAATTGCGGATTTGGTGTTACCTTGAAATCTAGGCGCTAAGACAATTCGATTTTCAAATACCTTTCTACTATAGATATATAGATGATATTGCCATGGTTATACCGATTGACAAAGTCCATTGCATTCTTCAGATTTTCAATTCCTTCCATAGGAGATTACAATTTACTATGAAAGTGGGTGGTCAAAAACTTAATTTTTTGGACACAATTATCATTATTATGAAAGAGATATTGAATTCGATATCATAAACCATCCTTTTCAGGCAGGTATCTGAATTATTTGTCTTAGCATCCAGATTCTCTAAAAAGATGCATGATAATGAGCCTGGTGGACAGCTTTCCTTTATTCACATCTTAGATTTCACGAGAAAAATTTTAATTATATCATACACGTTTTTTCAGAAAACGATTACCCTTTAAAATACATATTTGAAACAATCAAGAAACGCCTTAGACATATTTTTAATAAAGACACTTTTTAATAAAGACTTTTTTACAGAATAAAAAACAGATTAATAATAACATACAATCGACTACAAATAGATCAAGTTCCTTGGTTTGTGATGCTTATCTTCCTACTTGCTCTGAGAAATTCATAAATATATTTAAGAATTTTAATTTTATGGTCTTTCATAGTTTAAATAAGTTACATAAATTATTAAATTGCAAAAGGACGCTCTCCCATTGAATGAAAATAGCAATATAGTATTATATTGAGTCATTTAAAAAGTATCCGCGGTTTTTTCATTCAAAAATTGAACAAAAAACCGCGGATACTTTTTAAATGACCTAATATATAACATTTCATTTAAATTGTAATGCATCTTATGTGGGACAGACCAATAGGTACTCCATACTAGAGTATCAGAACACATTAGATACATAAATAGAAATACAATAACACATTCAGTCATCACTGACCAATAGAATTTAATATGACCATGATTTTTGAATAATATTAAAGTACTTGATCAAGAGACACGTTATAATAAAAAAACTCGCAGAAATGCTACACGTTAAACAGCAAATCAATCAGATTTAAATTTACAATCGGACATAGATTGTTTACACCACTTATCTATTATCAAAGAATTATAACATTTTTCACATATATATACGGTGTCCCACGTAACTGTGATCATGATTTTTCCGGCACTTCCGATGATCTGACAAAAATTAGTTTGGATAAAAGTTATTCGGCAAAAAATAGCAATATTAAAAATTTGCAAAATACTCTTTTTTAGGAAAAAGGCAAGGTCACCCTAATTTTTTTAAGTGGCACTACATATTTTTTACTTCATAATATTAACATAATTGAGTCAAGACGAGTTCAATGCCCTGCTATACTATGACCTTGAGATGACCTTACAGTCAGACGTGAAGAACAAACGTAACCATTTCGAAATTCGTGATATTCCCGAATGTAGTTCATACGTGTATGTAGTATATACGTAAAAAAAATATCAACATAACTTGTAGTATAGCATAGAATGCTTCAACAGTTTTTATATTCAGTTTTTATATTAGAAGAAAATCCGCTTCCTTTTGTGCAGTTGCTACTGAAACTAATTTATCTAAGAGTTCTGTTCATAAGATGGTAAAACAGAATCGTTATCTTCTAAATGTGCTAAGACCATAAGTCTGCAGTTGTACTTAAATGCAGTTTGTTCCTTTTCTTCTTTTCAAATTCTTCATAATTTCTTAAATTCTTTTAAATGTAACGATAACAAATTAAGTCATTACTTTTATTATTACTTTAATTCTTTATTACTTTCATAACTATTCAATAGATCGCATTTTTAATTAGCTATAAATATTTTATTAAATAGAAATATAAATATCGACAAATGTTTTATACTTCATATCTTAGGCTATGATACTTACTGCCGATATTGAAAATCTGTAATATATCTATGGACGTGGTCCAATTCATGCTGACAACGCTCATGAGCATCGTTTATCTTCATTTAACATTTGGCAAACAATAAGGATGAAATGATTTTTAAGCGTTGTGATCGTGAATCGGACCGCAGCCTATATGTAATATGGATTATAAATTTTTTAGTATCAACAAAGAATATTAGAATACATTCTTAATAACATCGAAAATAATGTTTAATAAATATTTTTTTAATCTGCGTTTGTAAATTATAATTTCCTAATAATAAGCATATATAAAAAAATAAAAATATTAATATAAAGAATTATTACAGAATTGTTAGATAAATTTAATATAAAGAAAAGCTTGTTAGAGACCAACTTAAAATATTAAAATATTAAGCTTTAACATTTCACAATTAATATTAATTATTAACTAATATCATATTAATTATTAACTAATATCATATTAATTATTAACTAATATCATTTTTAAATTTAATATACTTTAACATTACAAAAAATAACGATAATGCTTGTATATTATGGGTTGACGATTAACACTTGTCTGATTATATTTCAGCCAATTACGATATAGGGAGTGCAACGTGATTGAATTAAAATAGATCCGAGCAACCGTCAATTGTATTCGTCTGAATTCATCGTCATTCAATCCATAGTTTGATATCCACCATTACGGTAATGCATTAATTTTATGAAATAATTTCCAATTTTGTTACTGTATCTAAATTCTAACCATCAAATTTTGAACAATTATCATCAGAAGATGCTTAAAAATTATGATCGTAATGTTTAAGGCTACTAATAGTTGTTGCGATCATATTGGATCGTGATACAAATAAGAAATGACATGTTAACTTTTGTTACGTGCCATTTGTACATAAAAATAATTTGGATAAAACGAAATAATGAGACTGCTTCAAAACACTTGGAAAAATGGATTGAAGCTCTTATCCTGATAATCGTAAAAGATTGTAAAAGGCAATTTATTTCGTAGCCTATTTGCACTTTTAAGTGTCTTTTATGATTATTTACAGACATAAATCATATATCGTTTTATCCAAATTGTTTTTAATTTACAAATGATATACAACAAAAACGAACGTGTCATTTCTCGCTTATGGCATCACGATTCATGTAGAAGCCTTAATAATATCTAAAAACTTTATAAATAAAAAATCTATTAAAAATAAAATGAAAAAAATAAAGGTTTTTTTAAATATTAAAATCTCTACAATGATCACAACCTTGACGCGATGAAGAAACTTTATGATGGCAATAAGTTTATTAGTCATGAAAAGTATTTTTTTCATGACTGATAATATTATAGTGGTATTCCTAGACTAATTATTAATTGTAGTTTTATGGATTAAGTTTTCATTTTTGATGATTATTTTTCATATTCCCAATAATCACATAATAAAAAATTATTTATTGAAAATCCTAAGCGAATCAAAAACGTCCTTATTGACCCTTCTCCTTTTGGGATATATTCGAGATACTAACATAGGCAGTTTTTGCAGACTTAGCGTACGTGCGACATGCGGATCGGAAGCTTCTAGAAGGATTCCAAGCGTCTTTAGAGGTTTCCAAAACATAAACTTGGTCATCACCTTGTCAATAAAGTCGAAAAACATAAGCTAAGCCGCATGTCGTACGTACACAAATCTCAACCGCTATAACGGCGAGCTAACTCAGATCGGTCGCAGCGCACGCGCGCTCGCATGACGCAAAACGCGTAATATGCGTACATCCCAATCAAGATTCCAGATTTAGCGGGCGCGCATGGCAATAGCGTACTGCTTGGCCATCGCGTTCGAAATTGCCAATCGCTGCCCGAAGAGGGTCATCTCAAATTTTTCAATTTTGCGAGAATCTCATAGGCGAATGCAAAAGGAAGCCTTTGTTCTTCAAAGAGGATAAAAGGCAAAATCGAGAAGCAATGCCTTTCCTCTTCGCTCTTACTTTGCTGTTCTCGATTAGAATCAACTCTTCACTACAAGTGCAACCACCTAGGAGACGCTTTGCCGCCAGAAAACCGCCGCGTTCGATCCGCGATAGAAAATTCGCGTAAATCGAACTTCAGCTAAAACGCCGTATCACTCAAAATTTTCTTACTATCACTCTCGCTCTAACTCGCTCTCGAACAGGATAAAAGAAAATTATTTTAATATTTTTTGTCATATGGGTTCTAAAAAAATTGAAATTTTTGCCTCCTACACTTTTTAAATACATTTAAATACATTTAAATATATTAAAATTGTATTTGATTTTTCTCACAGAGAAAGATTATAACTATACCTATATAGGCAACCAATAAAGAACCGATAATTTATTTATGTCTAAAAATGAACTTCTGTATGTAATGAACTTCTATATGAAAATCTGAGTCCCTTAGAGTGTCACAATTATGAAATTTATACTACAATCCAATGTTCATAACATAAATTTAGAGTTATTTATTGACTTTTTCGCTTTATATATATTCTACATTAGTCATACGTATCATTCACATTTTTTTTATTTTATTTACAAAAAAATGCCATCAAACTTTGTCCTTTTAAATATAAAGATATATGGTACATAAAATAACTTAAGACGTAGGATCATAACGTAAGCAGTAGCTTACGGTAAGTAGTAGAATCCAATATGATGATTTCCTTGCTTAAGTCTTACGTCTTAAGTTTTTGTATGTGCCAAGGCCTTAAAATTGTTTCTAAAAATATGGCATGTACAATATCAGCAAAGAAACTACTTTCACATGTTTAATAAATACGAAATAAGTTAAACATAACCTATGTTTCACGATTATGCTACGCCGCATATTCGCTGCGAAAAAAGTACTAAGTTACTCAACCATCAGCATCAGCTATTTAGTATGTATTATACTTCAAATTTTTTGTTTTTATTAAGTTTTATTTAATGTAACATGAATATAATATTGTATTGATATATTTTTGATATCAGAATGAAATACTAATTTAGTTTAAACTTATTCACATTTAAAAAAATCAAAATTTTTAATTCCCTGTCAAAAAGTATGACAGAGAACTGAAAAATGTACCAAGGAGACTAATAAAAGTTTATATATCTACTGAATCTATTTATATACAGAGATCCCAAAACGCATGAATATCCTTTTAAGAACGGATTCTTTGGAACATTCTAAGACGAAAGTCTTAATACGGAAATGTCGAGACTATAATAATTTTTTAATTAATAACGATTAAAGTTTACTAATCACGGAGCTGATATTTCGCGCGCTTAGGTCGATCGCGACTATATGACAAGTGGTGAAGGTGCTTCAGGGTCTTCTTAGCACCTTCAAGATTACACAAATATGCAATGGCATTTTTATGGAGAAATTATACAAATTTTGGAAATGTATGTTGGCTAATGTTTTTAATATTATTTGTTTGGATGATTTAATTAATATTGATTTAATTTATTACAATATAATATTTATTACTTAAAATGTGTATTTTAAAAACATACTTTTTAATGATGTTTCGTTATATTTGCAATTGAAATTACTCCTCGCCAATTAAATTGGATGTAATTTAAGAATACAGCAGTAGACGTTAATAGAGATTTCACGAAACCTTTTCAATACTCATTCAGCATCGTGATGTTTAACGATAAGGCCGCAGTACTTTTGCATAACGCATAACGTGCATAAGCGAATCAACTAATCAGAATCTTTCCTTTTCTTTCATTCTATGGAAAAGAAGAATTTCGATTAGTTGATGCAGTATGCGTTATGCAAAATTCTATATCCGTCAAAGAGCGAACGTGGTCGACCACTTGACGGCGAGAATTTTACATGCCATGGTTGGACGGTTTCAAAGACTCACCATTCAAAAGTATTGACACCTCAACATTTTAACATATTCTATTAACATTTTCTATTCAGTTTTTCATGAGGGATACATACATGCCGTCTCCTGCGGGTAGTCTGGATTATTCTGTACACAGTCCCAAAATAATCGCCAAATATTATCATGGACAGGTAGAGCGGATTAAACTGAGTCGAAAAGTCCTTTACCATTTTGCAATTTTCGCAATAGTTAACAAGATATTAATTACTAAAAAGTGCCGAAAATTGGTCTTCAGTATTCTTTTACTCAAGACAAAAATTGTTTATTTTTTCTCATAAAGTTCTGAGATTCTTTTTTTAATTTTTTAATACTGTATTTTCTCATGTTGATAAAAATAAGAAAATGCAGTACTAAAAATTCTGAAAAAATTCTTAGAGCTCTATGAGAAGAAAATAAATAATTTTTGTCTCTTACAGTTTTTCTGTAAAGTTAATTAATAGTAAAGTTAATAGTGTTAAAAATTTGTGTAAAAAATTATTGAAGACCAATTTTCAACAATTTTTAGTAATTAATATCTTATTAACCATTGCGAAAATTATAAAATGTACAGAACTTTTTGAGACAGTTTAGTTCACACTACCTGTCCATGAAATATTTGGCGATTATTTTTGAGACACCCTCTATATCGTTAGATTATCATGATTATATTGGGTATGGGAAAAAGTTCGTGGCGGTTTTTTTAGTAAAATTCAATTTCTTTTTGTTTTTCTTAGAGTATTAAAATCAATTTATTTTTGGTTTAAATAAATTAATTATTTAAACCAAATATGCTCCATTATTTTCAATATTTTGCCATTTTTGGGACAGAGCCATAATTCCATCGTGATAAAACTTCTGTGGTTTCTGGACGAAAAATTGCTTCAAGTGATTTTCACAGGCCTCTTTTGAAGACAGCTTTAAGAGAGTTCTTTACATCATTAAGAGAGTTCTGCAGAGACTTAAACAAATGATAGTCTAAGGGCGCTATGTCAGGATTATACGGTGAATGCTTCCCAGCTCTCGCAATTTTTGCTAAGTTATCAAAGATGTGTGTAATCGAGCATTGTCATGATGGAAGACGACATCCCTCCTATTAATTAATTCTGACCGCTTCCTCTCAATTGCTTGTTGTAATCTCTCTAGTTGTTCACAGTAGAATTCGGAATTAATTGTTTGATCAGGCGATAACAGCTCATAGTGAACGATTCCCTTTCAATCCCACCACACACATAACATCACCTTCTTCGTCGTCAATCCAGGTTTTGCGATTGCTTGTGCCTTCTCTCCTTCCACGTTCGAGATCTTTTGTGAGTTCGATTGTCGAACGTGATCCATTTTTCATCATCAGTTATCATTCTCTTCAGAAATGGCTCAATTTCATTCCGTATTAATTTATGCCGTAGCGTTTCAGTAGCGTATCGCAAATGTTAATTCAGTCCATCATGTTCTTAACACTCAATTCATGAGGAACTCAAACATTGAGCTTCTTTTTGTATCCAGCTTTGTGTAAATGATTTAAAACTGTTTTGTGATCGATGCCTAGTTCCCTGGCAATCTTCATAGTGCTCACATGCTTATCACGCTCGACTTTTTCCATGATTTCATCGGACTTTTTAGTGATTGGTTGACCGGAGCGAGGTTCATCTTTCAAATCGAAATTTCCAGTACGAAAACAAGCGAACCATTTGCTGCTGATTTTGATAGAATATTTTCTGTAAATAGTATAAATTTTTTCACAAGCCTGTGCAGCGTTCTTGCCTTTATCGTAGTAATACTGCAAAATGTAGCGAATTT
The DNA here is from genome assembly GCF_000204515.1 of Acromyrmex echinatior. The sequence continues at coordinate 150,229 of NW_011627211.1, forward strand.
TTTCCTTATTTATTTCCATTTTCAAAATAAAATAACTTTTAATCCACTTCACGGATTTGAATCTTTTTCGGCTCAAAACAAAGGTTGAAATATCACTTTTTAAATGCATGTCTAGTATTGTCGATGCGATTAGTAGTTACCAAGTGCTGAACATTTAATGTCATCTAGTGGGAAAAACGCCACAAACTTTTTCTCACATCCAATATTATTTGGATGTCTGGCTGCTTTTGTGACAAAACTAACTAACTATCTTATGGAATATTTTAAATCTATTACATTTCATAAATTCAATGGAAAAGTATGTGAACAAAATCACTATCAAATAATTCCAATTTTTTGAGAATCACCAATAGCATGGCTATAATGTGTGGCGTATTGAAGAAGTTTTATTACAGTTAACACTATACCGTCCGGTGGCACCACATTGATATCGCAAGCGAAACTATCAGACAAATGGCGACACCACATTGAATGTCACACGCAGTCATCGAATAAATGTTAGTCGCATATCGTTCGTATTGTATAAGGTAACAATTAATTACAAGAGGCACAACGATCATATTAGCAGATTTTTGTGCGGACGTCAGTGTTAAAATTAAGTTAAAAAGATTTTATGTCGATTATGATACATTTAATTTTGATTATTATACAATGAAACATTTCCAATATATATTGTAGTTGTAATAAATACATTAAAAGACATTAAAAAAAGCTATTTTTTATATCTTTATTTACAAATTTCGAAAAATTATAACATAATAAAGTAATGGCCACAGACTTGCATAACGCATAAGGGAATTAACCAATCGAAATTCTTTTTTTCCATGGAATAGGAGAAAAGGAAAAATTCTAATTAATTAATTCCCTTATGCATTATGCATTATGCGTTATGCAAGAGTTTGTGCTGCGGCCATAACTTGACAAACAAAATCATATTCAATGCCCAAAAATCTATGATGGTTATTTCGTTCTATTGCATTTTTTATTTTTTTGTATATTATTAATATAAATATCATGGTGGAAGAAGACAGGTGAGACAACGCGCATAACGGCACAATTCAAAGCAATCAACTAGTCAATCAAATTTGGGTCCTAAATTTTCATTATTACACAACAGCCAATCAAACTGAATCAAATTTGGGTTCTAAATTTAGTCCTACTGCGCATCTCTCAAGTTGTATCTATCTTCTTCCACCATGGTAAATACCATACATTAGTTGCGTACTTCACAGAAATCACGAAAATGACGGAAGCGTTATCTGAATATAATTATACATTTTTAAATTCTTTTTAAATAATTTCGCTGCTAATACAATTATTAGAAGATATTAAATGTTATTATTAAGGAACTTCCGATTAGGAAAGCGTGAATTAGAGAGCGTGGTGACGTGTGTATGTTGACAGAGGGAATAGTAACAGAAAACAGTGAAAAACAGAAAGAGAAAGAAAAAATAATAAGTGGATCAGAAAGTAAGAAGGTGGGAAAAGATGGAAAAAGGTCGGGAAAAGAAGGCGAGTATAGAAAAGAAGAATCTGAAGGAATAAAAGATCTGAGCAGGTTCGGGAAAACCGCTAGGTTAGACAAAAGACAGAGCAATCTGGAGGAGGAAGAGCAAAGAGTCCATGGCAGCAGCCGTCAGGTAGTACCAATGGTAGGAAGACTGACAGGCAATAAAAACAAACCTAAGGAAGAAAACATGCAGAGATACATGACAGGAAAAGAGGAACCTATGATAAAGTTTATGAAGGAGATGGAGGAAAATATTTGCAAACGGATGGAAAACATGATAGAACAAATCGAACAAATGAGAAAGGAATGGAAAGAAGGAAAGCTGGAGATGGAGGAAAGAAGAAGAAAAGATAAAGAAGAACACAACATAGAAAGGAAAAAACTGGAAAGAAGAATAAAAAAACTAGAATGGGAGAACGAAAAGAAGGATAGAGGAAGACGGAGAAACAACATAGTAATCAGAGGCATAAACAATGAGGCGGAAACAAGATAGAACAGCAGGTTGTAGAATTCGTCAAAGAAAATTTGAGAGTAGAGGTGAAAGTAAAAAAGGTGTTTAAGGTACAGGACAAGGAGAATAAGTGCACCATAATAGCTGAATTAGAGAGCTGGGAAGAAAAAAAAGAGGTTATGACAAGAAAGAAAGAGTTAAGTGCAGGAATATTTATAGATAATAATCTAACAAGAAAAGAGAGAAAAATGCAAATGCAGTTGAAGGAAAAAGCTAAAGAGGAGAAAGAGAAAGGAAACAGTGAAAGTAAGCTATGGTAAGATTTTTGTGAAAGATAAGTGGCTACGCTGGAATGAGAGAAAGAGAGAAGAATAGAAGAAGACAGAAGAGGAAGAACAGAATGAGAAAAGGAAAAGGATGGTGGGGAAGAGACGAAAAGAAGATTAAGAATTTGTTTTTGGAATATTGCGGGATTGTCTAATAAATGTGAGGAAACATGGGAATATCTGGAAGAATTTGATAATCGTGGGATTAGTGGAGACATGGATAAACGAAGAAAGGTGGGAGAAAATTAAAAATAGATTGCCGAAAGACTACGAGTGGAACTATGTGTCGACAAAGAAAGAACATAAAAAAAGGAAGAGCAAAAGGTGGGATAATCACTGCAGTGAACAAGAAAATAAAGAATATAGAAGTTAGGGAAATAAGCGAAGCAGCGATAGAATGTAAAATGGAAATAAATGGAGAATAATAACAGTATAGTCGAGAGGTAGAAAAAACAATGAAAAGATTGATGGAACAAGAATAAGAGAATATTCAAGAAGAAGAGGAAGAGTATTTAATAATAGGAAAAGATTTGAATGCAAGGATAGGTAGTGAAGGAGGATTGATAATAGAGGAAAAAAATGAAAAAAGAAACAAGAGCAAGAAATCAATAGATATAATAATAAACAAAGAGGGCCGTAGACTAATAGAAAGGATAGAAGAGAGAGGATGGGCGATACTGAATGGAAGCTTCGAAGAAGAGGGGGGATGGACTTATATAGGGGAGAGAGGATTTTCGCTCATAGACCATATGATAGGAAATGATGGAGCATGCGAAGAAATCAAAAGGGTAGAAGAAGGCAATAGAAACGGAGTCAGATCACATCCCATTAGAGGTAGAGCTGCGAGGACCGCAAATAATGGAGAAAAAAGATAGGAAAGAGACGGAAGTGGAAATAGAGAGAAGTGACTGGACGGAAGAGGGGATAAAAAGCTATCAAGAGAAGAGTAAAGAATGGAGGAGCACACGGGAGGATACGGGAGGGCATTTGGATGGAGATAAAAGAAAAGATTAAAAGTGCGATCAAGAAAGATAAAAAGAAAATACTCCCATGGAAATTAGGAAAGAAAGATTGGTATAATAAAGAATATGGAGAAGTATGAAAAGAAAGTTAAGAAAAAAACTGAGAGAACTGAAGAAAGGAAGAATTAGCAGGGAAGATTATGTGATAAAAAGGAGGAATTATAAAGAATGGTGTGAAGCACAGAAGAAGCATGAGGAAGCAGAAGAAAAGATAAAAAATATAAGAAGTGAGAAAAAGGCATGGAAATATATAAACAAGTACAGGAAGAAGAAATCAGAGGGACCATTAAGTAAGGATATACAGATGGAGGGACCATTTTATGGAGCTGCTAGGAGACACGCGGGAGAAAACGACTCTGAGTATGGAAAGTGAGGAAAGCGAAGAGGAAAAGACAGGAAGAGAAGAAGTAGAAGAAATTGCAAAAGAAGAATTAACAGAAGTGTTGCGAAAATAAAAAAAAACAAAGACTCCAGGAGAAGACAAGATACAGAATGAGGCATGGAGGTTTATATCCAAAGAAATCGGAAAAGAATACTGGAAAATGATTAAAAGAATATGGAAAGGGGAAGTATGGAAAGGGGAAGGAATACTATCAGATTGGAACAAAGGCTTAATCTGTCCTACAAAAGAGGAGATAAAAAAGAAATTAAAAACTATAGAGGAATTACATTAATGGACACAACTATAAGATTTACGTGACTATCCTAAATAGAAGATTTGAAACAGAAGCAGAGGAAAAGTTGAAGGAAGGACAATATGGATTCAGAAAAGGAAGAGGAGCGATGGATGCAGTCTACACAGTAAATCACGTGGTTAACAGGGAATTGAGGAGGAAAGATGTTTGCCTTTTTCGTGGATCTGAAAGCTGCTAAATGAAATGATAAGAAAGATGCAGATAGAGAACAACCTCAGACTTCGAGTTATGGAGACGTATAAAGAAACAAGGAATATAATGAAAGTAGGTAATAGGAAGTCGGAGGAGTTTTGGACTGAAAAAGGCCTTAGAGGATGTCCGCTAAGCCCGACATTGTTTAATATATATATATGTCAGACTTGGAGGAAGAGATGGCAAAAGGTCAGACAGGAGGAATAGTAATAGGAAAAGAGAAATGCTGGACAATAATGTATACGGATAATGTGATTCTACTGGCAGATAGAGAAGCTGATATGAGAGAGATGCTGAAGAGATTTGAAAAGTTTACACAAAAAAAAAGAACTGAATCTGAGCCCGGAGAAGTAAAAAATAATGGTATTTGAGAAAGGAAGAGGTAGGACAAAAAAGAGAGAGTGGAAATGGAGAAAAGAGGAAATAGAAGAAGTTAAAGAAATCAAGTATCTAGGATACACGCTACAAAAAAACGGAGGAATTGAGAAACATATAAAAAAAAAGGATAAAAAAAGCAACAGTGGCAATGAAGAGAACATGGAGCATTGGAGAAAAAAATATTCAAAGACAATTTCGAAAGGAGAATGAAGATATTCAACTCTTTGGTGGAGAGTATAGCCCTGTATTGAGCGGAGGTGTGGGGCTGACAGGACAGATAGACTAGACGGAATAAAAAGGAAGTACGTGAAATGAATTCTAAAACTGGACTGGAGAACACCTAATTATATACTGGTAGAAGAAACAAAGATAAATGAAATGAAAATTAAAGCAATCAGAAGAGCAGTAAAGGAAAGAATAGGGAACTCGAGGAAAAAGTTAATAAAAGAATGTATAAAAGAGTTGGAAAAGAACAGTAGAGGAAAAGGTGACTGGGAAAAGAAGAGATGAGAAGTGCTGGAAAGAGGCAGGAATGAGTAAGAAACAAATAAGAAGAGTAAGAGAGGCAGGAGATCAAGTATAACAGAAGATCTCATGAAGAGACTAGAAAGAAGAGAAAAAGAAGAAAGACAAGTAAAGAGATAAACGAGTCAAGGTATAATAGCAATTATAAAAATATACGATCAGAAAAGTTACCAAAATACTTGGAAGGCAAAAAAAGGATGAAAGATAGAAGTTTAATAGCAAGATTCAGATATGGGAACAAGATAAAAGGAGGCCAGTATTAGAGAGAGGATGTAGAAAAGAGATGTAGAATCTGCCATGCTGCAGAAGAGAGTATGGGCTATATACTCAAGGAGTGCAAGGAGACAAAGAGTGAGATGTTGATGCTATGAAGAATTCATAGGGATAGAAGGTAAAAGGATAAAGATAATGAAGAGGATAGATAAGGCAAGAAAAGAAACAGAAGGGAGAGAAAAGAAACAAGAGTGAGAACTTATCACAGATTGCCACACCAAGTAGATTAGAAAGTAAAGTTGTATTAGGTGTTAGAATTAATTCGTAGCGTTTTACAAGTGATGGGAAGTACTTTCATTAATGTATTTTTTAATGCTCATGTGAAATAAATAACATTCTTTCATTAAAAACGCTACGAATTAATTCCAACACCTAATATATAAGTATAATTTTAAGGGCAGTTCCAAAAGCAATCATAAAGTCACAAGTAGTTATGTGTAGGCACGCTATAGGTAGGAAAGTTTGTAATATGCGATACACACTGTTTTGTTTTTGAATAAATAGCTTTTATATGTATTTTATATGTATTTTTTATATGTATTCAAGTATTTCACTGTTTTGTTTTTGAATGAATAGCATTTATATATATTTCAAGTATTTCACTGTTTTGTCTTTGAATGAATAGCATTTATATGTATTTCAAGTATTTCAAATGTTTATAAGTATTTATACGTTGTTATTATTAAAAAGATTATTACGAGGAACATTCCCAGTAAATGAAAATGGATTAAAATTAATTCAAATTTTATTTATCTGAATGCGTATTTTAAATAACAAAAACTTTTTTGTTACAATGGAATTAAATTGAATTTAACTGAATTCAATTGAATTGAAAAACTACATTTCATATTCAGAATTTTGTTAATTTGGATTTGCACGCTTTAGATTTTTGTGACTTTTCATAAATAATCATAATTAATTAAAAGTGTTTTTTCTTTTGTGGTGACAACGTTCCCTCGTAAAAAGCCAGATTTATCTTGAATTGCGATTGAATTAATTTAAACCCGTAGTTCTAGCGTTTTATATATATATAAAATTGAGTTAACTTGAGTTAACTCAAGTTAAATAAAAAGTTAACTTTGAAAACACTTTTATTAAATCATAGTATCCTAATTTTTCTTAAGATCAAATTACTTTAAATAATTACAAAATAATTACAATATAGATCATTAGATAAGGGTTTAGTGAAAGAAGTATGGTGTAAATGCCCCCTTTTTGAGTTGACTTTTTTTTCTAAGGTAACATTTTATAAAAAACGCTTACATATCAAATTTCAGATTTCTATATCGTGACGTGACCAAATTAAAGCAAAAAAAAATAATTTTTTTTACAATTTTCTAATTTTAATTATTATATAATACTTAGTAAAAAATCAAATAAAATTCTGAAAAAAATCTGAAATCTTGGATATCAATAAAGATATTTTTTCAATTCTTTTTTTTGGGAGTAAATTTCGATTAAAAAAAAATTAAAATAACTTCAAAAAAATTTTTTCACCCTGATTATGTTGATCTATCAATCTATCACCTTAAAAAAATTGCACATGAATCTCTGTTTAACTTCCTACCAAAATATATTTTTTCAGATTGTTTTAAAAGGTGGGCCACATTGAAAAAAAATTAAATTTACATTTTCTCATTAATTTTTTGAAAAAATTAATGACACAAATAGTTTTCATCAGTTCTCTAATATTTTTTATTTATCTATAAAATTCCATATTGAAATGTTTTGCTTGAAAATTATTATTTAAAAATTTAACTAAATCTTTAATGCTTAAATAATTCAATGTGAATTATATATATACAGAGTGGCATGAAGATGCGGCCCCACTCGTCCCGAGCAGGTAGAGCGAACTAAACTGAGTAGAAAAGTCCTCTACTATTTTGCAATACTCGCAATAATTAACGAGATATTAACGTTCAAAGATAGCCGAATACGCGCGTCCGCCCGACTTACTATTGTCAAAGGTATGGCCCATCGGACGCACGGCACGCGGGCCGCGAGGAGCGACAATGGCCTAGCAGGCGCGCCGCGCCGTTCGAGCTTAGAGGCCCACTCCTCGCAGCCCGCGCGCTCAGTGGACCGTACTTTCGGCAATAATAGGTCGGAAGGACGTGCGTATTCGGCTATCTTTAAACTTTAATATCTCGTTAATCATTGCGAGCATTACAAAATGGTAAAGGACTTTTCTACTCAGTTTAGTCCACTCTACCTGCTCGGGACGAGTGGGGCCGTATATTCATGCCATCCTGTATATATGTACATGCATATATATCATATTTGTATTCAAACTGCCGAATTGATTTTCTGGACTTAAACGCAACTAAATTACTGGAATAATATCATAAAATAAATTAAATTAACAAGCAAATTTTAATAATTTTGATGTTCAATCCAGTATCATATTAGAAAGATGTTAATGTGTTGAAAAACTGTAAATAAATTTATTGCGAAAAATATTAACTCGGCCGGGAGCCGGATGTCTTGTATTCCGTACGAGCGTCCTAAGCCATTAGACCACCAAGGCCTTAGTAATATTCCTCGCAATAATCAATATATGTAAATTTATTAACAATTTAATTGCGTTTATAAGTCCGGAAAACCAATTCGGCATAGTTTGAATAGCTACAAATATGGTATATATGCATGTACATATACAGTATATATATATATATATATATATATCACACTAAATTATTTGAACATTAAAGATCTAGTTTCGACCATTATAGGGTTGAATATTTATTCTTACTTATTGTTTAATCATTACAGTTTTAATAAAATTATTTATTATTATTTACTGGATAAATTTCTTCTGCAGTGAACAGATTAGTTAGAATTTTGGATTAGTTAGATATTATGTAATTGCCCTAATAGTAAACATAGTTGGATGTTATTTTCATATTACCTGTGATATATTATTTATTTCATGCTCGATATCTGTCAAAAATAATAAGGACTGCTGAAATTCTAACTAATCTGTTCACTGAAAAGTATTTCTGAAAGTAGCCGACTTATAAAGTTGTCATGTATTAATGTTTCCAAAAATATTAATTCTGAAATTAAATTCTGAAAATAGATTGATCGAAGAATCTATCATTCGAAAAACTAATGTAAATAAACTAATGTAAATGACCACCTATCGAATTATCTTATTGAATTAAAATAAAGATAGATATAAATCAAAATATTTTTTTCGTTAAATAATTTAAATAACAGTAATAACACTCAATATAAATCTCAATCTTTCATATAACTAAATAAAGATAAATTCATCAGAAGTTCTTTATGTAATTGCAAAGATGGAAAGAGAAAAGCAAACACATTGCGGCTGTTTGTATTTTTATAAATATGAAAAATTCAATATTAAAAACTGATGAAAAACTATTAATATAAAATAGAATACTATACTAAATATTACTGATTTTCATTAAGCAAAGTAATTTTAATACAATACCAAAAATAACTATTTGCTTGAAACGATTCACACAGCCTTAAATCTTTCTTTTTTTCAAATTCCTATTCTTTACCAGAAAATAATTATAAATGGAGCTTAGGATTATTTTACTCATTCTTTACTCTTCTTCAATCAGGAACACAATACTTTTGAGTACAGATTATTTTTTTACAAAAGTGTTACTAATTAACAGATTAATATACTTTGATAGCCAAATTTGAATTCAGAAGTTGCTCAAATGTAATAGTAGATAATGCTGTTTATAGTAATGCAACTAGTGTATAGTTCTGTGTATCTTTCACTTCATAGCATTTCTTTTATTTCATGATTTCATTTTAAAGCATTAAGGATCTCTTTTACCGACCTCAGTTAACCGATGGTTACATAGGACTCATTTAGGCTCAGTTTCACAACTTTCACAACTTATTTTAAGTTAAATCTCGGTTAAAAGTTAACTATGAGTTATGAAACTCGGCTTAAATGAGTCCCATATAACCAGTCAGTTAACTTAAGTGAGGTTGATGAAAGAGATCCTAAGGAGAAACCTGATGTAACAGATAAAAAAAATCGATTTTGCATAAATTATTAGTACTACATTTGAAAAATATATTCGTAAAGTTTCAGATCAAAATTCGAAGTTTTAACGATACTTTTGACTATCTTATATCCATAGACTTATGAGACGGAACATTCATACGAGAAAAGCTGAAGACAATATTGAAGGATAGCTCTATTTCAGACATAGTTGTTTCTCTCTTTCACAGTGAGTAGTGGGGGGAGAATCAGTGGCCGAGACCAATCAGCTTGAACGTAAGCTCACAACTCTCGGCCACTGACCTTCGGACGTTTATTTTCGTTGCTCTCGGCCAGTCACGGCAATCAATCAATTCGCTACTAGAAAAGAAGAGGACTATTCCGAGACTATTTTTCTTTCTTTTTATCAAATCTTCAGTTTCTCTCGTACAAATGCTCTGTCTATCTCATAAGTCTATGCTTATACCTGCGCGTCACACAAGGCTATGGCAGAGAACGAGATGTAACGAAACATAACAAGACGTATTTGTGACATGATGTAAGATGTGAGATAAGAAAAAAACGTAGAAATCGCAATCATGACTGGTCAGAAAAGTGCTTTGGTTTCCGAACAACTCGCAGGGAGCAACAAATACAACTGAAAGACGTTTATGAGGAAATAGAAGATTCACTCTATGGATCTGGAATAGCAGAATAACTTAAAAAAAACTTAAGTATCTAAAAACAGCTACTTTTCCTTACACAAACTTTAAACATGTTTTTCTTAAAAACAAGTTTTTCGAATTGGCGTACAGTATAATTAAAAAAATATTCAACTAATCGATTTCTCCCTGTGCATATATAGGTAACTAAATTCTACATAAACCTATTTGTTTGATGATATTATTAAGTAATTATTGTATTATTGCATTTTTAATTCGCAAATATTTTGTGAACATCACAATATTTTCCCATTATTTTTTTAATTTTACATTTTTCACTTTAGAGATAAGTTTATTCATAGTGGAATATTATAATAAAATTAAAATATTTGAGAATTTGGTTTCAGACAAATACAATAAAAGCTAGACTATATGCCAATGACGTCCAGCGCTTGGACATCGGCTTGTTTATTTTCAAATATATTATCAAAGAAACATTTTTTTTATTTCTTGAAATATACATATAAAAGCATGCTAAAAGTTTCAAAGTTTCTAAATAATCGTTTCTTTAAAAAAAAATTCCCAGAAATCACTTTTTTTCAGTGTGTTACATCAGACTCCTCCTTTAAGAACTATTAAGACTTAAAAACTTTAAATTTGATAGATTCCTCTAAATTATGTTAATAAAAATTACCTGGCATCAGTCAAGACAATTAAGTGTTCGCAACAACCTTGATGCTGATATACCCATGGAAAACCAAACTTTGTATAAAGAGAATTTATCAGAGCATCCATAGTGGCAACTTTAAATGGACCTATATCACGAACTGTTGCCCATTCTAATATAATATTACTATAATCAATGTTAGTTGATACACTAGTATCATTATAAAATGTATCTTCAATATAAAAAAATCCAGATTGGTAAACATCCTATAATAGTAAATGCAATTGAATTTTATATATTGAATATTTCATCTTAATGTGAAACTGTGAAGTATCTCTAAAACAAAGCATTTTTACGAAAATAAGTTAAGTATTTTTCGAAATATGAGTTGACAAAACTCAGGCACTAGCATTAATATTATACATTATGTTCAACTGACGACAAAATTTTGAATATTACTCAAAGTCATGAACTTGATAATATTTGTCAAGATCAAAATTGGAGGTTATTTTGATTTAATAATTATTTAGAATAGTCCCCCTCCCAAAAAATCTTTATAAAAATATCATTCAACGCGTTTTCATTCAAAACGAAAAAATCTGGCAAAAAAAAAACGTGGCGGTCAACTTCGTGAATCGAATTATTAAGCGTTAGAGACTTTAGAGATTAAGATATCTGTTATCCCGACTCAATATAGTGCTATGTATACGTTCTATTTTAATTACACTATTTTAAAAACACAAATTTATTGCTTTAAAAACAAATTTTTTTTGCTTCACATACAAATTCATTGCTTTAAAAACACAAATTCACTGCTTTAAAAACAAAAATTCACTGCTTCAAAAACACAAATTCATTGCTAATGTAAAGAATTTGTGTGCTTAAAGCAGTGAATTTTTGTTTGTAAAGCAGTGAATTTGTGTTTTTAAAACAATGAATTCATTTTTAAAGCAGTGAATTTGTGTTTGTGAAGCAGAGAATTTATGTAATGCAGAATGTATACACAGCACTGTATCGAGTCAGGACAAATATCTTAGCCTCTAAAATCTTAATAATTGATTCATAAAACCGACCGCCGCATTTCCTTGTCAGATTCAGTTGCGATTCTTTTGTTTTGAATGAAAACAAAAAAATGGGGAGGGGGAGGGAGGGCTATTCTAAATAATCTTTGATTTTTAATAGTGAATTACGATTTTTATATGAAACCTTTTTCTCAAAAACGCTTCGTTTATAAAATATTTCATATTGTTCTAATATATCTAATCTATAACAAATACATGGATTGTTATAAAATAGATATAATTCAAAATTGAAAAAATGATTACTTTTGCCATCGATTCAGGCCTTTGATTTGGATTTTCACTAATTTCTTTTGTAATTGACAAGTCAGATTGACACATTATCTTTTGACGTAATTCATAAAGAGTTTGGCTTCCCAATATCGATATGACACTCTTAAGTTTAAGAACAGGTATACTTGTTCTATACTTAAGAGAACGAGGCTGACTTTTAAATGGCTCATATATCCTGATATAAACTAAAAATTCTTCATACGGCTTTAAAGAATTATCATCAACAGATCTTGATTTGTCATATTTCTAAAAAGAAACAAGTAATTATTTCAATGCTCTAGATTTGTCAATACTAATCATGCATAATAAAAATAAACATAATTTATAAATTAAAACTTATGAAAAGAAGAGCATAAAAACCACCGCACAAGATGTTTGTGATATTTAATTATCATTACATTAATAAAACATTAGACGTTTTGGCCACAATCTGACCATCTTCAGTAAATTTACAATATTCTTAAAACACAGAATTACATATAGCTAACATTAAATTCAACCGTCGTGTAATATAACTATGTATAAATGTGTTCTTTTATTATGTGAAGGTGCCTCATACAAAAATGTTACAGCGTCGATTATTATATTACGAAATATGTAGAACAAGAATTTCCAGATTCTAATTTAATAAATTAACCTATCATTAATATCTTCTAGTCGAAATATATGAGAATAGAATCGTTATCTGTTTTACAGCAAAAAAAATGATGAATTTCAAGTACACGACGGTTGAATTTAATGTTAGCTATATGTAATTCTGCGTTTTAAGAATATTGTGAATTTACTGAAGATGGTCAGATTGTGGCCAAAACGTCTAATGTTTTATTAATGTAATGATAATTAAATATCACAAACAATATCTTGTACTCTTCTTTTTATAAGTACTAATCATGCACATTAATCAAGAAAACCAATGTAGTGCTTATATAATTATCGATCATACAATTATAATTCAAGTAAATTTTAGTGAATCTTTTTATTATTCTATAGGTCTTAATAGCTCTTTGAAGTAATTACTTACAATAGGAATGCCATTTTGATTTCTAGGTTTTACTGAAGCTTGTTTAGATAAGATCTCTAATACTTTAATTGTTTCTAATGAAACATTATCTAAAATTCTTTCAGGTACATTAACATATCCTTGTTTTTCCTGTTCTTCCATAATAACAGCTTCCACTGGTAATGTTAAATTATCGATACTATAAAAAAGATTTTGATACAATATATATGAGCATTCATTTTGTTAAGAAATATAAGTCATATTTATTATATGTCGTAAAATAAAATACCTGCAATAATGTTTCATTAAAAGTATTCTCGCTTGTGAGAGATCGGTATCCATAAGTTGAAAAATCTTTTCTTCACTTTGTTTATCAATTTCATAACACATAGATGACTTGATTAATTCACTATATTGATGAAAATAATCTTTTATACAAATCTGTGATGATGCTTGACGATCGTAAAGCTTATATACCTGATCCATTGTTTCAAATAAATTTCAACTATAAGGGCTGTCCAAAATTCGTTGCCAGTGCTAAAACCATAGACCACATTTACACAACACCCTTCCTTAAGCGTTGTCTATAAGAAGGAAGATTAAAGGTGCATTCACATGCAAGCGTCAAACAGCGGAAGCAGCGACCAACAGTCAATACGAGCTAGACGATATCAGCTGGACGATACGGGCAGTGGTGTAAGGCTGCCGTCCCGTGAGTGGAAATTTACAGCGGAACGAAATAGTAAGACCAATCACAATCACAGAAAGGAAAGCTGAGTAATGACTGCAGAGTGATTGGTCGCGCTGTTCCGTTCCGCTGTAAACTTCTGCTCATGGGACGGCGGCCTAAAAAATATTTTTTTTTTAAATATTTTTATTGTAAAAATCGCCTCGTTGATTGGTTGCTGTTTCACTGCTTGACGCTTGCATGTGAATACACCTTAAGTCTATGATATTGTACCGCATTAGTATTGTATGGTCCGTATTCAGATCGCGTTTACAATGATGTTAGCGTGCTAATTTACTATAATTTACGTTACTAGAATAGAATTTCAGAAATAAAAGCGCGCTTTTATCGATAAAAGCACGTTCTGAATACGGGCCAAAAGCGCGATTTTATCAATAAAAGCGCGTGCAACGGGCCTGTATGTACAACATACACACACTTGCACAAAAGCTATATATGGTGGAACTAATCAGAGAAAAGAAACACTATCCGCTCTACTCTTCCATGATTCTCTCTGCAATATTGAGATCATTACATCCTTGTTGTTTGCCAATGTTAAACAAAAATGGCATGATCACTGTCGTTTAAAGTCACTAGATTAACAAAGTGTGCCTTCCAACAAGTGACACAAATGATACGGTGTGACACAATGGATAATTACACCCTTATTGTTTGTCAATGTTAAATAAAGATGACATGATCACTGTGTCGCACTGTATCGCTTGTTGGAAGGCATACAAAGTACCGCGAACTGCCGCTATTTTGACTCCATGACGCGTGGTTATTCAAAATTTCAGCCTCTTTCACTGCAGTTACAACACAGCAACCATTTTCGATAATAAAATCAGGTTCTTCTTCTTCTTTCAGACCCCTGTATGAATTTCCGACTTTTTAATAGAATCAGGTTAGGATAGTACTTCGACGCCATTTTGAATTCAAATGTTAATTCAGTAGGTACATTCAGAAGCGACGATCGCTCATTGAGCGCTCACTGAGCAAAAAAGGGATTTATCTATTATTAATGTTTATTTATTATAATTAGTAACGTAAATAATCTTTAATATCATTTTTCTTACTTATTTATTACTGTTTTTCTCTAATGCCTTTAGGCCGTTATATAGCGCTCAGTGAATGGTAGAGCACAATTTTAGGTTGCTCCATCCATGTACAAAAAAATTTCCATTTTTCACCATCCTAGGGAAGAAGTTACATAATCGATACCCTAGAGAGAAAAGGAAGAAAGATGCTGGTGCAAAAGTTTAGTCAAAAAGAACAGACCTAGATTAAAAAGTAAAAAAAGTAAACAATTTCTTCATTAGCTTCAATAATTAAAATTTTCATTTTTCACTTTCCATCCTGGGGATAAAGTTTCATGACTAGCCTAGTTTTCACCGAGAGTTTAATCCGGATCAGAATGTAAGAATCAACCAACTACAGTCGAGTATTCCCCTGTTACAGTCGAACGACAGGGGAATGCTCGACTGTAGTTGGTTGATTCTTACATTTTGATCTATATATTGGATCATCTAAAAAGTATCCGCGGTTTTTTGTCACTAGATGTGTGTGATGGTCATATATTGGGTCATCTAAAAAGTATTCGCGGTACTTTATCACTAGATATATGACCATCAACATACATCTAGTGAAAAACCGCGGATACTTTTTAGATGACCCAATATCTAGTGACAAAGTATCGCGGATACTTTTTAGATGACCCAATATGTGTGTATATGTTCATCACGCATAAAAATTTTCACTTTTCATGTTTCCACTCTAGAGAAAAAAAATTTTTAAGCTATATATTGGGTCATCTAAAAAGTATCCGCGGTACTTTGTCACTAGATATATGACCATCAACACACATCTAGTGACAAAAAACCGCGGATACTTTTTAGATGACCCAATATGTGTGTATATGTTCATACATGCATGCATAAAAATTTTCACTTTTCACGTTTCGACTCTAGAGAAAAAGTTATATGATCGATATTCTCGAGAAAAGAAGAGGAAGAAAGATGCACTGGTGCAAAAATTCAGCCAAAAAGAAGGCCTGATTATATTGTACAATAGAATATCTAGGGAATCCGAACGCACCTCAATTTATGAAGATGGCCTAGGTTGGAAACCAATTAGGGATTTGAAGAAGAAGAACCATACGTGATAGTTCTCTCTCTGTGAAAAGAGTGTAATAGGATATTAAAAAATCACGGAAATATGACTGATAATATCGAACAAACAAATAATGAAACAGAAAATCAAGATTTGAACGATTTATTGGATAGTAAGTATATCTTATATGTTTAAAAAAATCGATCTAACCTTACGGAAATCTATGTCGCAAGTTCAGTTCTACGGTCATTAAACAAATAAATTATTCATACTTACTTAATAAATTGTTTTGTAATTTTAAATACATATCTTTGACATTAAGGAAGTATAGTAGTTAATATCATTATATGTAATATCATTATTTGTTTTGTAAACTATAAATATCTTAAACTGCCGTATATATATATATATATATATATGTATATATATATGTATATATAATATGCATTAAATTTTGTTGTTTGTTTAGGTGCTTTACAAGATTTTGATAAAGTATCCTTATCAAATGTCGAAAAAAGCAATGACATAAATACAGCAAATTCACAGAAGCAAACAGATAAACATGAAACGTCTGAGGAGAAATGGACAGAGGATTTTCTCAAACAAACAGCTGATCAATTTGAAAAAAATTTACAAAATTTATTGCAAAATGGTGAGATAATTAAAAATATATGAAAAAAAACATTAAACAAATATTTGTAGAATAATAATTTATTATCAGAAGATAGCGAACTGGAAGCTGCTTTACAGAAGCTTGGACAAATGTCGGCCAATAATGCAATGGATGAAAAAAATGTGAATACAGACTTTCAGTCAGCTGTTTC
The DNA here is from genome assembly GCF_000204515.1 of Acromyrmex echinatior. Next base: position 166,912 of record NW_011627211.1, read on the forward strand.
ACAAGTTTTGAAGGATTTAACTGCTAATTCTGAAAATTTACAGGTATTTAATCTTTATAAGGATAATTAAAAAATATTGAATCAATGAAATATCTCAAAGACAAGACATCTTGGGAAGTGTTTCAAATACAAGTTGTAGGATTTCAACAAATGTATGAAATGGCGATGATATTGACATTGATAGTGATATCCATTAACTTTGAATATAGAGGAGCTCTCAAAGTTAACTTTTAAATTTTGTTTGGAAACTTTATTCAATGTTCTCTTATTAGTTATCAAGATCTTAAAACACTATGATGAAACTCCTTTTGATTAAGTATTTTTTGAAATATAGGTTAACAAATTTCAGATATTATTAGATATTAATTTCAGTATTTAACTAATAAATTTTAGGTATAGAGACAGCTAAAAACTTGAATATTGTTCAGGACTTAAACATAACTTTGACAATGTATGTTAAAGTCATTGGAAGTTGTTCCTCTTTTTTTAATTTTAATTTTTGTAAGTTTTACGTCATATTCCAGTGTGCCATCTGGTTCCAAGAGCACAATGGATTGCTTCATTTTTAAGTCACTGATGTTTAGGGAATTGATTTACTCTTGTAAAGTCTTAAAAATAAAACATATTTGTGTTTTTAATGCTCCTTGACCACAAGATATAGAATATCATCATTCTTTTCACAATATATCTTGGATCTGTTTCTAGAATCTTTCTTAAGAGCTTTAGCTCCAACGTAACAGCTAACGAACTGTAGACATTTGAAGTTAAACTCGCATTATAGAGATGTAATCTGAGATAATTGCTAGCGAGAGATCAATCAGAATTGTTACGGTACAGGCTAACTCTTCTATTGATCTTTGCTACTTTCAATGATGAATGTTTCAGTACAGAGATTTGTTCTGATCTCTTCTATTTTTTCCTTTTCCTTGTATAGTAGACTCAAAGGAAATGCCAAATAGTATGTTTTAATTGGGGAAAAGTTACTATTTCTTTACTTTTTATAATAATTTGATAATGATTGCAATTTTTTATGACTGTAATAATAATTAACTAAAGAGAGATTGCTCTAAGATTGGAAAAGTCACTTTGAAACAACTTGCATTATTTAAACAACTTGCATTATTATGCGTTTACTTCTGAAAAAAGTAATTTGTAATAAGTAACATTATTTCATTATAAGCAACGAGTAATATTACCTTGTTATAAGTAACGACTAAAAAATAATGAGTTACAAATGGCGAATTAATTTTTTTTAGTATTACGTGAGACCGGCGTGACTTTCCAACCTTAATATAACTGTTACAATTATAAAAAAAATTCGTCATTGTCAAATCGTATAATAAGATAATGATAAAGAGAGTAACGGTATTACAAATAAATAGAATTTTTTTTGGGAATTTTGATGTGGGAGGATGCTGAAACATTCATAATTAAAAGTCGCAAAGATCAAAGCAAGGGATAAGAGAGAGATTCTCTTGATTGGACATGTGGAGAGTGCAACTTATACTTCACTGTATTCAGGAAGGATTAACTGCAACTTATATCTCACATTCTTGAAAGGATTAAGAGAATGCAGCTCGTATCTCACACTATTAGGGGATGCGTTCCACTTAATGTTTGCAACACTCACATGCATCTCTGACATGCATCATTTCATTCTTGTTTAATATTTGATGATAATAGGAATGAAATGATACTTACAAGTGGAACACATCCTAGGAAAAATTAAGTGCAGGATGTGACTGAATTAATCCACTCATTCGCAAAAAACAATGGTATATTTCATGCAGCTTCATATATGACTACAGATGTATGAGGCACTCCTAAAATGAAAATAAAAAATAATCTCTGATGGCCTTGACATATGACTGAATAACATCCAAAAAGTTTTGGCCATCAGTCGAACATCTTGAATAATGTTAATGCCAGCAATAAATATGTTATCAATTCATCTCGAAAAATACGAAAATATCAAGGAATTTCATTGTAATGTTTTGAAGAGATTATGATATTAGCTATAATATTGAATAAAAGAGGTTTTCATTAAAAATTTTAAAGTTAATTTGATAGCTGCTCTATGGGTGCGTTTCACTTAACGCTCGCGAGCGTCATTTCAGCTTCGTAATAATCGAATGTCAAACAAGGATGAAATGATGCACACGAGTGTTGTAAACACATTAAGTGAAACTCTATATCTACTCTTGTGGTCAAGATCAAATGAGATATCGCAAAGTGATTCATTGTAATCCTACAATTTTTGCATGACATTTTTTTTCTCGAACTATTTTTTAGATATTTTACAACTTTCTTTTCAAGTCAACTTGTATAGTGTATGATGCTTTTATTTTAAGCCTCCGTTGACTAAATTAACCTTGAAGATATAATCGATTTTTTAATTATAAATTCTGATAGGTAAATCTGTAAAAAATAAGTAAAATCCGATTTCTATGATAGTAACAGTTACTAAAGTTTTTATAAGATTGTTTCTCAGATTTTTATATTGTCTAGAATAATATAAAAATTTGTACTAAACCTCAAAAACCTAGATTGTTAACGAAAGATGCGAAATTTCGCATGACCGACGAAAGATTAAAATAAGATCATAAGTGACAAATTTAGTTACTTTAATAATTATATTAATAGTTATTTTAATATGGTACAATATTGGATATTTTTTGTGTCTGATTCGATCGATTTCTGTTCGTGCAAATTTTTCACTAAAAATTCGATTAATCTTTCATTCATTATTTTCTTATTAAAAAAAAATTTGTAGTGGAGAACATCTGTGCGCAGTATAAAGCGACTGCAGCTGTCAGTTTCCTTGTAAATAGTATGTAATTCGATTCCGCATTTATACAATAATGACTCAGAATTGTACCGAATGTATCCTTTTTGTGCAAAGTAAAAATTGTATTAAAAAATTGTGCGCGCGTGCGCGTGCTTATTAAAAATCTCTTATTTTTGTGTGCTCAAATAATTATATTTTTTTAAAAAGGACTTCACCATAATCTTATGAAAATTGGGTTTCGACAGAATTGTCTGAAATTTTGATATGTTGTAGCTTTCAACATCCTGAACAAATGTCTCCATAGGCACAACCCCCAGAAATCCAATCAATCCTTTTCCCGTAATATATAGCCTGTTATTGCAATTAGGCCTACTGATCTTTACTTTGTCGATTCGTAGCGAGCGAAGGATTGTGATCTCGAGAGTTGTGTCTATGGAGACATTTGTTCAGGATGCCGAAAGCTACAACATATCAAAATTTCAATTCCGCCGAAACCCAATTTCCATAAGATTATGACGAAGTCCTTTGAAGTTCTTGTACTTTTTTTTCAAAACATTTGTTTGTATCTAAACTAAAAAGTTAGCCATTTTTATATGCCTTTATTATAAAAAGTTACATTTTTTTTAAATCAAATTACACTTTTACTCAACTTATGATTTTTTTTAAGAAAATTCAGTAAATTATATTACATTTAATTATTGTCTAAAACGAAATTCAGACATTATTCTAGAAACTTGTTCTAGAAACTTGAACGTATGTTCATGAATTTTTAAATATTTTTGAATCACTTTAAATAAGTGGAAAAGTGAACAGACTCGAAATATCCAGATTCGTATCGATAATATACCGATTTGTGTGTTGTACCATATAAGGATTCATAAAAGTTATCTTTATAGCAATAATACTTGCCTATATTGATTTTTACAATTTAACATTTTTTAAAATTTATAAAAGTAACCAATAATAGTAAATAAGTAATATTATTTTCTATTCATCTTTCTGATAAGATCAAAATAAATAATACATTTTAGAATGAAACAGATGTAGCAGCTATGCTTGAACAAACATCTTTTGACGGCGATACTGGTGATATATTACCATTTATGCAAGGAATGATGGAGCATCTTTTGTCAAAAGAAATTCTTTATCCGTCATTGAAAGAACTATCTGATAAATATCCAGCATGGTTAGAGGAGCATAAAGCAACTTTAAATGCTTCTGATTTAGAGAGGTATACAAAACAGTCAGAATTGATGCAAAAGGTATGTTAATAATAAACTAATAAACTAACCAACCTATGATTTATGTGGAAGCTTTACACAATTAATATATATTTATTTATATATATTTATATTCTATGTAAGGTATGTATTGAATTGGAAAAAGAAAAGGAAGACGATACAGAAGATATTAAACAACATCGATTTGAATGTGTATTAAAATTTATGACGGAAATGCAAAATTATGGTCAAGCACCTGACGATCTTTTTGGCGAACAGTTCTTGCCTTTTCAATTTGATTTCGGAAGTAATCCCACTTTTCCATTCCCACCTGGAGTAGATTCTCAGCAGGATTGTTGTATTAACTGAATATATATGAATATATAGCTATTTCAATATGTTTCTAGGATATTATATAATTTCAAACATTTTATTTATTATCTTTATTTCATAAGTTAAAGAACAGTTAAAGTTAACAGTTAAAGAAGAGTTATATTGTTTGTTTTCTACAATAACATTGCTAATATATGAACATATATACAAGATATATTACAAAACCTATCTTTATGTGGTAATTCTCTTTGATTTTTAGAATGACCTTTTGGCAAAAATAGTGCAATAAATGTAATAAATTTTAATTATGTATGTTTTATAATATAATACGTAATATATATACTAGAACTGTAAGAATTATTTACTAAGGGATGTAATATGAAAAAAATTAAAAATTTTCTACTATAATTGGTTTTCTATCACTGCATGAATTTTAAAAAGTTATAAAACTGGCTGTGTAAAAAACTTTTAGAAATACATATTTTCCTGTTCATATTATGATCATATAAGTAATATTTGTTGTAGCCTTGTTTACATTCTTATGTCCTTCTATATGCCATCAATGTAACAAATCTGACAAATTTCTTATCCTGATAGTCGTTAACTTCTTTCGTTTCATGTAAAAACGCGTCGAATAAATCCAATTTTACGTAAAAATGAATTTTTAGTACTCAAATGAAAATAAGAATAGTAACTTTCTATGGTCTTGATTTTAATAAATGTTATCCAGGAGATCGATTTTGTATCTCGAAACGAGGTGAAAATTACAAAAGTGAGCGAACTTACTAGAATAATGATAATTTCATTGGTCAACATCTAATAAATTTGTTCATTTTTGTAATTTTCACCTTGTTTGAAGATACAGAATCGACCCCCCAGGACATGACCTTGAATAATGTTCAAGAGGTTTCAATTATTGATCGGACTTGGATAATGCTAATGTCGGTATTGTAACTTTCAAGCCTTATAACTTGAAAAGTACTTGATGAAAATGAACTTTATGTTTTGGAAAGCTCTTGATATACTAGCTACTAGATTCTGGAATAAAAAATAGCTAGTGCATTTCATTTAATAAAACCGATGTGACCTTGACCTGACATTGGCGACACCCAAGAACAAACGGTGTGCGAGTTTAAAAGATCTTTTAAAAAAATCAATATAGATCTTTTTAAACTCTACAACTTTGTCTGAAATATTTTTCCAAATAAATCAATATTTTTTTATATTAACCGTTCCAGAATTTTTAGATCTTACTGTATAGTATATATAAGTTACATGGAATTATCTAAGCATTAAAGATCCAACTTCGGCCGTTAGATCTTCATCTCTTATTAATTGTGTTGTAAAATTAATTTTCCATTTTGTAAATAAAATCATATGATTTCTTTACATTGGCTGTATTCAGAATTATAACAAATCACAGTATTATAGTTTACGAGATATTTTATGTTCTTGTGTCTTATGTCTCTTATGTCGGAAAGATTCCACGATTCTTTTCTTTCACGCAAATGTTACTGTCGAACAGAGAATAGATATAACCTGTGGGAATTAATTTGAATCTTGTTTAATCAGAAGTATGAAATATCAAACGAAAAAAATTAATAATAATAATATTAATTAATATTAATTAATTATAAAACTATGTGATGATATTACGTAATAGAGTGATCAGGTATCTAATAAGTAATAAGGGCGCATTCGTACCTTAATGGAAAAGCAGAAAACGGAAAAGCAGCAGCTAATCAGAATTCGTGCTAGTAGTAAAATAAGTAGTATAGAAAGCAGAAATGTCGACTTCTACCAGCGGGACTTCTGATTACTAGAGAGTCTAAAATTTCATTTATTTTGTACTATTGCAATATTGTACATTTTGTAATATTGCACATTACTTTATACAAAACGTTATTTATTGCACATTATTTACGCTATTAAATGCGCTAGTTTATTATCCATTCTCTGTTCCTACATTTTAGGAGCATCTGTAAAATGCATCTGTAATAATATAAAAGAAATAAAAAATTCAGAAAAATATTATATACCATTTTTATGTATATACCATTTCATAAAATATTATATATTAAATATCGTAATTATCATATTATTTGATTTAGACTCACAATGCAGTGATATATAATTGAAAAGATTACGACAAAAAGAGAAAGAATTAAATTCGTAACCAATATGATGACTGTACATATACTTAGTGCCAAGACACTTCAGATATTATAATTAATCTGTGTATATTTTATGTTACATTTTTATTTTAATATTTTAAATAGATTATTTATAAAGAATAAATTACTTTACCTCACATACAGATGAATTTTTTGACGGTGTCCAATTTTTATATTTGCCATTTATACTCTTTAACCAATTTATTGGGCGTTTTGTGTCTTTCGGAATTATTTTCATAACATATCCTTTTTTTAATGAATTGTTACAAAACGGTATTGTACATCCAACCTCTATTTCTAAAATAATTTCAATAATTTTATTTTTATCAATGTACCTTTACGTATCTATGTCGTTCAATGCTGTTGCACCTAACCCTAAAAACTGACAGTCTGTTGGATAGACTGAGACCGTATATCTCTTTCTCTTTCGTAGAATTTTGACCATATTTTTTATAAAATAATAAATCATCTCTCGTATGACGCCACTCTGATTATAGGCTCTCTAATAAACATTATAAACTGTCACGGCGTCGTGTGTCCACAGAACATATATCAAGATTATTGTTAAAGTAGAATTGTGAAGAAAACAAAATTTAGAAATAGAATTTATTTCATTATTATCTAATAAGGTAAGTTGTATATTATGAACATTGTAAAAATATCATAGACTATAATAAGGAATAATAAAGATAATTCCATTACGTATCATTTCATTCTTATGTATAAATTAATAATTTATTACATATAGAAAAGGATGATGAGCGTGCGTGCGCGCGTGCGTGCGTGTTGAAACTTGCTGAAGGCAGCTACATTCCTGGTTGGAAATCGACGTGCATGCGCAATAAAAATTGGGGACCACATAAAAAGTTCAGTGTCCATACTGTATGTACTTATACTAAGGCACTATAAATATGAGTATTCGCATATCCGCCATTTTTACTTCTTTTCCCACTCTTTGCTCTAATCCCACTGAGCTGAGAATGTTATGATCGTTACGGTTGTGATAGGTTATCGCTTCTGTTGGAAACCTTGTAGCTTCATATTTATGTATTTCTGCACTTCGAAATTTTACCATAAAACTAAAATACGAAAAGAAGGTATAAAAAAAACTAAAATATTATATATTGACGAAAGCAAAAAAAAATTATAAAATGCCGTATTGCGGTAAACTGTATCAATAAATAAAAAAAAAGTATTCGATTATTTAAATTTCCTGCGGATAATATTCGTCGACAATTTGCTGTATTGCTGTAAAATAAATACATGACTTGTGAATAAACATCACTACATTTCCTCGCAGAGAAATTTCATTTTCCTTTTCTTCAAATTGACATATATATTTGGCACCTTAACTAAAAATAACTTGAATTTGCTAGACACTCTTCAGGTTCTGCACTAATATTCCAATAGATATTCAACTGATTTTGAGAGCAAAATGGAATGAAAGGAGCTACATTTCAAGCAGCAAATACAAATCATAACCTGTAATGACCATAACCCATCACAGTTCAGTGATGGAATGAAGACAGAATAGGGAGTGAGAAAAGGAATAAAAATGATAGACGAATATATACGTTTCTAGTGCTCTACTTATACTATGATTCTGCGTTGACAGTGGCGACACAGAATCAGACGATAGTCTAGCGAAACCGGTAACCACACACTTAAGCACGAGCTCATGTCCGTGTTTCGCGGCGCGCTGAGAGTGAACAAGACAGCGAGCTCCTCATATTAGTCGCTTATTTCAAGCGACCGAAAATGTTTTCTCGGCAATCTCGGCCGTTCAGCGACCCTAGGCATCAATAAGGGGCGGGGGGCATTCTAAATAACATATAAGTTTTAATAAATTATAGTAATAGTGTACCCCTCCCATTAAGTACAATGAGTATCCTCCCATTAAGTATAATGAACCTCCAGAATAGTATAAATCATTTATTTATTTGCGTTAAAACGCAATAGTTTATGAAATATTTAATTGTTTATGATTTTTCATGCGCATTATACAGTATATCCCTCCTTCATAAACTCGAGTTGCAAGAATAGTTCAGTAGAAATAGAATTTTACCGGAAAAAAATTATAACCATCATTTCTTTTCATGGAAAAGCCATCAGAAAAGAAATGCGTATGTTTGAGACTCAAGAAGAAAACTTGTGAAGAAAATATGCAAAAAAAATCGAATAGTTGCAAAAAGCACCTTTTTTTTTATAAAACGAAAGATATTGATTGTATCGAAAAAAATTCGGTAAAAAAATGTAGATATTCGAAATATCTACAAAATGAAACGTGGACCATTAAAATCGATCTATTAGTTCAGTAGAAAAAAAAATAAACACCGAAAAGGGTCTTTTTCTGTTCTCTGTTCATTGAGAAAACGTTCGGCAAAAAGTATACGGACTATTCAAATACGCTTCCAGAATATAGAGATAAAACAAATTTATTTTAAAGTGTCATTGAGTTGTACAGCGAACGTAAACAAAGCGTCGTTGAGTAGTACGCGGCACCGCCACCAGAGAGACTTAGTGAGAACTAACTTCTCAAATTTAAAAAACTGCACAGATTAGGGTAAAAGACGTAGCATTTTTTTCAGCCGAAAGATTTTTCAGCTATGTTCTAATAAAATAATTTTTTGAAGTGAGCCCCTAGGGTTCCAAGAAGATAGCACTTTTTTTAGATATTTACCGAATAAATGAAGTATATTTTAAAATATCATTTGCTTACCAAGGACTTCGATTACATTTCATTCACGTTCGTCTAAGAATTCGACGATAATCCGTTTATGTTCTCTAGACTGCCTAATCACGCTCCGTTTACATTCAACGAACATTCTGCTTCGTGCTTGCCGAAGAACTTATCTACAGGGTGCATCCAAATCCGGACAAATCTCAATTTAAATTTTTCGCTATATTGTGTCTCCGCCAGAGCTTGTTGTTGGTATCCGAAAAAGCCTGATGCTTCTAGTAAACAGTCATATTCTTAAAATGGCCGCAATGTTGAAATCAAGAGCATAATCGAAAAGTCGTTATCATCGAAGGCCTCCTCGCTGGGCGTTCAGCAACGGAAATAATTCAATTCTTTGGATACTCAAGATCAACCATTTATGACGTTATGATAAAATATAATATATTTTTAGAATAGTTTGTTATGATCCAAAATCATACTCAAAATCTATGTCTACAGATTTTCTGAAGTTAAAGTATCACAAATCAAATCACCTATTTTTAACTTCAAAACTGACATACTTTACTTTAAAACGCAATCATTAATTCGACCTAATTTGTATATATAAAAACATAAGCTTCGAGCATCGCCGGTGATTACGAAAAATCAAGAGGACACACGACTACTGTGAGAATCTCCGTTACTGCGAGATGTCATAAAATTGTAACACATTGAGTACTCGTAAGTGACAATAAACCTTCTTACACCACGAACGCTGGCCTATATTAATTGAAGGACCTCGAGTCCTTACCAAACGACACCTCCCACGTCCAATCTGTGATCCCGCCACACCTGAGCGGTATGTCGTACCTTGATAATATGACTGGTTAATGTAAATTCTATAAACGGTGCTCGGAGCGGCACTCTTGCACTTTGAGCGGTACAACATTTGGTGGCAGCAGTGGGATCCAGCCTTACCGGAATTCACTCAAGGACAACGCATGTCACAACTAAGCAGAGCAGACTACGTATATCGACCAACTTCAACATCGGTAAGCGAGCTGATCATGCGGCTTAGGCCAAGCAAACTATAAGCACTAACTGTACTTCTACTGTAAGTCGAAAATTTTTGCAAACCGTGTGAATGTCGGACAATACTGATAATCTTCCACCGAACGCATCGTGGTTATTAAGTCCACAAGCACAGCGCGCAATAGAACGGTTAAATTCACTACCTGTAGCAGACGGAATGGGAGATTCACGAGAATCGTGACAACCGCGAAAATCGCGAGAATACTATAAATCGTGAAAATCGAGAAAATCTCATCGAATTAAATTCAAGCGAAGAACAAAACTCTCATGAAAATAACAAGATCGTAAATTCCGAAACAGGAAACGACGACGATACCTCTATGTTTAGTGACGATAGCACAGACGATAGGCGAATAAATCATAACAGAACTTCTAAAGAGTAAAGTCACTCTCAGACGGGAATACTCCCTTACGTCATACGACAGTAGCATTTTTAATCCCAAAGAAAATTACACGGTCATAGAAATGCATCGCACTCTGCCTAGTGCAAAACGACAAGTACTGACAGTCCCATCCGAAGAATTAGTGCAAGCTGTAATGGAACCACAGTTACCAGCTGGAAACGATATAATGATTTGCAAACAGATCTCTTACGCAATGTAATGTTGGGAATTAGAGAACTCTGGGAAGAAATGGAAACTATGCATAAAAGAATAGATAAATTAGAGGATCATCGAAATACTCAGCACGCGACACACACGAGGAATGATTATCGCTTAGACAACATTTACGGACGTACGACTGAGGACGTACGCAATCAATACCCACACGTAAACGAATGTATGAAACTTAAGAAGCATGAGAAATGATAACCCGAATTCGATAGAAATTCACAGGCTAAACTAAAAGAATTTCTAAGCGCATGTTCATATGCCATAAAAACCATAAATCCAATAGATGAATGAACGTTACTAGATGCTATATTGTGCACCAAGTTAAAAGGCAAAGCAATGATAGATTTCGAGACATGGGATATATATATATATGACTTCCAACAATTAAAATCGGAGCTAGAAACTTGTTATCTTAGCAAAAGAAGCACTACTCACTTACAAATAGAATGTAATACTATTAAACAAAAATTGGACGAGAACGCTAGACAATACGGCTTGAGAATCGATAACTATCAATGGAATATATGAGTCGATGATCGAAGGACAGGAGCATAATAGCAAACAAAAACGCATAATTCTAAATGCTATCCAAAAACAAGCTCTACAGAATTTCCAAATAGGATTGCGAGATAAAATCAAATTATTTGTGAGGTCACAACATTATGCTACACTGCAAGAAGCAATAGCAGGGGCCACTGCCGAAGAAAAAATCGAGGAACCACTTGGTAGGAGCCAAGGAACCCTCAATACTTAAACTTGTCAAATCATCACCGAGGATCATATTGTCAAAAATGTGGGAAAATGGTACACAGTGGTCAAGAATGCCGAAACAGCAGATACGCTGACCAACATTTGCCAAAGCCGAGCGGATAAGGTAACATAAATACAGCTGCAAAATATTGCAATTACTGCAAAAAGACAGGACACATCCGTAACAAATAGTGAATGTTAAATGGACGCTTAAGAACCGCATCAGGAGGAAGCATGAAAACGCATGACGGAAAAACTCGAAGGCAGGGTACAGCAGAAAATGGTGATGGAAGGAGCAGAACCGATTTCGCAAAGATGAAACCGCCAAAATTTACACGCGACTAAAAATTTCGCAAGTCACTAAGATGCCACGAGCCAGTGGCAGGGCTGGATTTAATAAATTTGCAAATCAAAGAATTCAAGAAAGGAAAAACTAAATTTCTTTTCAACACTGGAGCAGCAGTAACCCTCGTAAAACTACGAAATTTAAGGAGAGAAACGTTCATATATGAAGACAAAATGACGTTAGCTGGAGTTACAGGATACGAAATAATTGTTATAGAAAAAATAATTGCTACTATACTATTAGGTGAACGCCAGATACAACACCCCATATATATAATTGCAGATGATTTTTCCAATCGACTTCGAAGGCTACTTGGAGTTGATTTCCTACGAAAACATCTTGCGAAATGCGATTACAGCAACAAGCTTTTAAAAATAAGAGACAGCATATTGAAATAATAAGAATCAACCCTAGACGCGAGACAATCATAGAAGTCACCACAACTACGAACATTACAGGAATAATTCAAGCCGAAGAAGCGCAACCAGGAATACTTATTGGAAACTGTCTAGTACAGCCGAAAAATCATCTCTGTCTGATCAATATCATAAATACCGGAGACGCATGTAGAAATGCAAGTATCTTGCGTAACTCCGATAGAAATAGCGTCAGAAGACATTTGTGAGTCGTCTATATAAAAGGGAGAAGAAAAAGAAGAAGAAATTAAGACAGTAATTTCAAGAAACACCTGCATCGAAAATACTTTAAAGTTAGAACATTTAAATACTGAGGAAAAGAAGAGCATAACAGAAATCTGCATGCAGTACAATGACATATTCCATTTGAAAGGAGATCCATTGACGCATACTAATACTGTCGCACATGAAATTCACACGCAGGTAGACAGTGCGCCTGTTAATGTGAAACCATATCGGATAGCATAAGGAAGCATAAGGAAGAAGTATAAGGAAGAAGTGCACAAGCAAATACGCACAATGCTTAAAGACGAAATAATAACCAACGAAATAGATCAAGAAATAGTCAGTGAAACGCGCCATTATTTGTACCCAAAAAGACTGATGCAACAGGAACATCTAAATTACGTATAATCGTAGACTTTAGAAAATTGAATGACTTGACTATAGGTGATTCTTTTCCTCTGCCTAATATAATCGATATATTGGATCAGCTAGGAAACGCTAAATTAATACTTTGCTACATTAGACCTAGCGTCTGGTTACTACCAAATTCCTATGACTGAGTCGGATAAAGGCAAAACTGCTTTTTCAACCGCTTATGGGTATTACGAATTTAATCGGCCCTTCGGACTGAAAAATGCAGTCACTTTTCAAAGATTGATGAATTCTGTTCTAACTGGATTACAAAGTGTTAAATGTTTAGTATACCTAGATAACATAGTGTACAGAGCCAGTTTATAGGAGCATAAGTCGAAATAATCAATAAGCTGAGACAGCACAAATTAAAATTATGGTCAATCGAACAACAAAATGCGTTCGAATTGCTAAAAAGTAAATTGATTACCGCACTCGCTTCAATATCCAGATTTCACACGAGAATTTCTTGTGACTATCAATGCATCTGATTACACAATCGGGACTATACTCTCTCAAGGGACTTTGGATCAAGATAAACTAGCATACACTAAAAGATAAAATAGCATACACTAGTCGCATAATGTCAAGAGCGGAGAGTAAATACAACACTACCGAAAAAGAATTATTAGCCATTTGGATAGTTAAGTTTACTGACCATATTTGTATGGCACAAAATTTAAAATAGTAACTGATCATGAGCCTTTAGTGGTTGTTTAATGTAACTGACTTTAGATCAAGATTAATTCGATGGAGATTCAAATTAGAGGAATACGAGATTATTCACCGTGCAGGCAAGATGCACATGAACGCATTAAGCCGATGCATAAATATTATTACTTCACCAGAAGACACGACAAACGAAGACACACACGAGGGAAATAACGATAAAATGAATGAATATAACGACGTAGATAAATAACGAATACTTTATGAATACCACAACTCACCTTTAGGAAAACATCAAGGAATGGAAAGAACTATTAAACGGATTTGATTGAAACACAATTGGCCAGGATTAACTATACATAGAAAATTATATCGCGAGATACGAGACATGCCAGAAAAAAATTAAAAGGCAGAACAAAGGAAAGGCGCCACTGGAAATCACAAATACAGCTTGACGACCTTTCAAGAAATGTGCTTTAAGCATCGTCGGCCGCTGAGCAACCATGGAAATAAATATATATTGACCTTCCAAGATAATCTCACTAAATTCAGTAAAACTATTCCCATACTAAATCAAGAAGCCGCCGAAATAACAAAACAATTTATATTTAAAATTATTTTCGAATATGGAATATCTAACAAAGTATTGACCGATCAGGGCACAAACTTCGTAAGTGAAATGTTTAAAAATGTCTGTAAACTAGTATCAGGCTGCTCCTCGCCCTGATGAAGTGGACTGCAAGGCCCACGAAACGTTGGCACATCAAGAATGGACCAAGACATGGAGAAAACCCGCGAAGCACAGATTAGTTATATAGAAAGCACCCATGGAAGCATCAAGAAGAATGTCTGTAAACTATTACAAATCAGTAAAGTACAGACAACTGCGTATTATCCTGAAAGCAATGGTGCGTTAGAACGCTCTTATCGTATTCTGGCGAAAGTATTTGCGACATTACATTAATGCGGATCAAATAGACTGGGATGAATGGATTCCATACGCCATGTTCATATACAATATTACTCCATACACAGCAACAGGATATACTCCATTCGAGAACTAGTTTTTGGATACCAAACCGACGTTACTCTCTGCACTGACAAAATCTCCAAATCCTATGTACTATTATGACTATTATGTCAAGGAGTTAAAAGAACGACTACGGACAACCAATCGAATCGCTAGAGAACATATAATTAAAGTTAAATTAGCCGCCAAAGAACAATATGATAAAAACACTAAAGCTATCTTATTTAAACTAGGAGACAAGGTATTGCTCCACGACGAAACTCTGCGAAGAAATCGATCGAAAAAATTAGATTCATTATGGACAGGACCATGCGAAATTATCGAGAAATTATCAGCTGTCAATTACAAGATAAAAATAGGACGAAAAATTAAATGTATACACATCGTCTAAAAGCATTTATCGAATATAAAATATAGAAGATGGAAATATAGAACTAATAAAATAAAGAAGATGGAAGGAAGATGAAAATATATATAAGTTATGTCTAAGCATACGTATCTATCTCATCTTATCCTCGTACTTCCTCCTCCGAGGATTCGCTAAGAAACTCAATGAAGTTCAACAAATCTTAAACCTCCCGGTCAGTAAATTCAACATCGTCTATAACTCGTCTTGATTTACAACACCATGAACTGAATCAGCACGCTGTAGCGGTATATGAGACAACATGATTACAGTATAATTGAATAGCAACGATTAAGAAAGCAAAAGAAAGGCGAAAAGAAATATAATAAAATATAAAAAAAATTTTTTTGCATAGTATCAGCAAAATACACCGGTCAATAACCTGATACATTTATTTCAAGTTGATGACTGCTGGTTCAACAACCGGGTGACATATAAAGAATGAAGCTTACGAAGTAAAAAATTTTTTATATGAGCCAGGATTATACTATGAAAAACTAGGAGAATTGTATCAAGCAGAATCATCATGGAAGCTAGTGATAAATATTGACATTGGCTCGATAAATAAGCGAATTTACACACTACAAGATTATATCGATCATGCTCATCACTTGTGTAAAATCCAGACAAAAGGACGCGAAACATACGAAAATATGAAACAGCTAATCGAAGCGGAAAATCATAAAATAGTTACTTTAGCCGATCGAATAAACACCATTTATCAAACATTCCAAAATAAAAATGTGGATTAATTGATGGAATAGGTGGATCCATTGCTAAAGCACTTTTTGGCACTATGGATGCTTCGGATGAAAAAAATCATCAAATTGCGAACAAATTGCGATTCTAAATAATAAACAGCAAACACTTCATCATGTCATGGCGAATCAATGAAAAATTCTAAACACCACACTCGCGCATGTCGATGAGTTACAAGAAGTAACCAGCTACAATGCTCAATTACTTTTTAACATTATCACTAGAATAAATAGCAAGATGGCCAAACAGAACTTAAGAGAGGAGATGGATGAATATTTTCTTACACTAAACGCCATTATTACGGACATCTTACAAGATATAAATTCTATTATCAACCATCTCACTTTTCTTAAAAAAGGAAGACTACATCTTGGGATTACATCAATAAATGAGATCGTAACCAGCCTGAAAGCTCAAGTACATTTGCCATTAGGACTCCATTTCTCTTTCAGAATCCTTGAGTGAAATTGAATTATTGATAGAAAAATGCATCACTGTCAGTGCGATTATGACGAACCAAATATACCATTTTGAAATTCCCTCTAATCTCTTATCCGAAATATGATATACTCAAGGTCATACCATTACCCATATCCGACCACGATAATGTATGCTCTGACTGAAGTAGATCAGACCATAATAGCCGTAGATAGCGAAAATCAGCATTATATGATGTTAACATGCGAAGATTTAAGCGTAAGATGTAAACAAATTAACTATATTTATATCTGCGAACACACCAATCTTATATACCATGAAAACACAAATTCGTTAGGTGAAATTCAAATGTATGTGCAAAATTCTAATTCTAAGATATGTGTAACACGCGATACATTGAATCTAATCATTCCATATGGATAGCCCTCGAAAATCAACGAACATGATTATACTTTACCCCTTATGAACAAATAAATACTATAGACTGTAAAAATCGTGAGGAATATAAAATGAAAATTGTAAGAACGGGAGAAGTTGCGCTATACGGAGAATGTAAATTAACAACTGCGGACATGATTGTAAAAACAATAGGAACCATCAAAGTTACAACCATTCAAATTCGCTAATCAGAGTGCAATTTAACCCGTGTGCGAAATCAACTAGAGCATAAGGACTTAAGCCAACCGGAAGTAGTAAAATTAAAAAAAATTATTCGTGACCCGACGGAATTAATGGATTTAAGCGTCAAACTACAAGATTTAACAGCAAAATTAAAAAACGCACGAAATTCATTACTTCTGCCGGAATTTATTAGGTGTATAACTTTGCTTCCGCCGTTTTTTTCCGAAATTCGAGGCTTTATTGTAAAAAACTGATTATACATTTATGATTCAAAGTATTGTCCATCGCTGGCCACTACTTTCTCCCATCTTTCGGGCAGCGTACGAATCCCGCGTCGAAAAAACTGATCATCTTTTGAGGCGATCCATGAATCGGTCCAATTTTTTACTTCTTCATAAAACTGGAAATGCTGGTCAGCCAGGCCGTGTGCCATTGATCGAAAGTAATAGTCAGAGCTAGCAATCTGGAGAATTCGACGGGTGGGGTAGGACTTCCTATTTCAACGTTTCCAAGTATGTCTTGACCACTTTTGCAATATGGAGTCGAGCATTGTCATGCTGCAAAATCACTTTATCGTGTCTCTCGTTGTATTGCGGCCGTTTGTCTTTCAATGTTCGGCTCAAACGCATCAATTGCGTTCGATACTGATCGCTTGTGATTGTTTCAGTCAGTTTTAACAGCTCATAATACATTACGCCGAACTGGTCCCACCAAATACAGAGCATGACCTTGGAGTCGTGAATATTCGGTTTGGCCGTCGACGTGGAAGCATGGTCGGGAACTCCCCATGATTTTCTGCGCTTGGGGTTATCGTAATGAACCCATTTTTCGTCCCCAGTCACAATGCAATGCAGAAATCCCTTCCGTCTTTGCTTTTCAAGCAGCTGTTCACAAGCAAACAAATGCCGTTCAACATCTCTCGACTTCAACTCGTATGGCATCCAATTTCCTTGCTTCTGAATCATTCCTATGACTTTGAGGCGTTTTGAAATGGCTTGTTGAGTCACTTCCAATGATCGTGCCAATTCTTCTTGATTTTGACACGAGTTTTGATCAAATAATACCTCCAATTCTGCATCTTCGAAAACCTTCTCTCTTCCACCATTATGCTGATCTTCGACGTCAAAATCACCTTGAAGCGTTGAAACCACTCACGCCACGTTCTTTCACTAATAGCAGCCTCATCATAAGTATTTGAGAGCATTCGATGAGTCTCAGCCGCAGATTTCTTCATATTGAAGCAGAAAATTAAAACCTTCCGCAAATGACGAGAATTTGGCTCGTAAACTGACATTTTCAATCGAGAATAATTTTATGATGCAGACGACTAATGTTTCTATGGGGTTATATTGACAGATGCCCAAGTTTATTGTATGACTTCTATGATCTATTTATTTCAACCACCACTGACCGCTAAAGCCATCTGTAGAAAAACGTCGGAAGCAAAGTTGTACACTTAATATTATATATACAATTTTAAGTAGTACTATTACAATATATTAATTATTGTAATTATTGTAATAATTGTATAACTATCAACAAACGAAAGAATCGCGCGGCGAATGTAACAAATCTCGCGTAAGAAAAAAAAAGAAAATGACAACCCTTCGTTTTCTTTTTTCAATGAGGGAAGGATGTTATGACTCAAATAGGTCATACCCAAAATCTACGTCTGCAGATTCTCTGCAGACCAGCAGTTAAAGCATCACAAATCAAGTCACCTACTTTTGATTTCAAAACTGACGACATACTTTACTTTAAAATGCAATCACGCATTAATTCGGCCTAATTTGTATATATAAAAACATAAGCCTCGAGCATTGCGGATGGTTCCAAAAAGTCAAGAAGACACACGACTACTGTGAGAATCTCCGTTACTGCGAGCATTACTGCGAGAAGATTGGAACACATCGAATACTCGTAAGTGACAATAAAACTTCTTACCACGAACGTTGGCTTAGATTAATTGGAAACCTCGAGCCCTTCCTAAACGATACCGCCATGTCCAATCTGTGATGGACACGCCTGAGCGGAACGTCATACCTTACGGTAGGACTGGTTAACGGCTGACCCATAATTCTATAAACGGTGCCCGGAGCGGCACCCTTGCACACTGAGCGGTACAACAAGTCCAATAAAGGTTCCAGTATACCAGCGAAGAGTCACTCGAAAGAACGAGGATTAGTCACACCGCGAGGATTAGTCATTAAAAGGGCTTAAGCGCTGATTTGGAATAACTCAGGGCAATTGTTGCGAAAATTAGCATCGATTATTAGTGTAAGCGAACCAACAATGCATCGAATTGCCGAAGAAGACCTTCGATACAAATCGTACACATTAAAGATACGACAGATATTCTCTGAAGCTGCCAGGACAAGTCAAGTTGACAATCTACTATTGTGTTCTTTGAAAAACGAAGCATTGGAACGAATCAGATTCTTTTCTGACAAAAAAATTTTTACTGTTGATGCCAAAATCAAGGAATGATGGTCTATAATCCTGGATGTCCCTATTGTCACCAGAATAAAATTTCCAGCCAATGTTCACGTGCAAGTTGTTGTGTCGAGTGAGGATGATGCCACCACATTTTTTTAAAAAAGGAGAAACTGTCATAAAAGAAGTGTATTTGCGCGTTCTGATGGATGTAGTGAAACTATGGATGGAAACTGTGGCAACCGGAAGACTATATATTTTTCAGTAGGACGGTGAATCAGCTCATACAAGTCATTTGATTCAAAATTGGCTCTCAGACAACGTCGATATGTTTTGGTCCAAGGAATTCTGGCCTCCCAACAGCCCAGATTTAAGCCCAGTAGTCCCTTGGACTACTACGTATGGAGCGTAGTTGAAAAGGTCACAAATAAATCTCGGCATCCCAATGTGACGTCATTAAGGGCCGCTATTCGAGGCAACATTCGTTGGACACTGCTACATTACAGCGTGCATGCGAACGTTTCAGACCGAGAACAGAGGCTGTCATTCAAGCTAATGGGGGATATATCGATAATAATTGCTCTACGGGGATCCCCCAAGTGTCATGTAAAAGGATTTTTTTGTAATATTTAATTTTTTATTAAAAATATTTAATTTTTCATTAAAAATATGTTTAAAGAAATTGTTTGATTTGTCCGGATTTTTACGCACCCTGTATACTTTAATGTTTCTTTAACGTTTAGTTGACGCTTCCTTCCGTTTCATGTTCCAATTTTCGCTTCTTACGAGTTTAATTTACGTTTCTGTTACTTCTTCCTTACACTTCCTTCACACTCCAATTAACGTTTTATTGACACTCGTTTTACGTTTTATTTTCATCAGGGCGGCTTCCCTCACTCCGTCCGGCGCACTGTCTCGTCCACGTTCTTCAACTTTCCAATGGTTTTAAACAAATTTTTTCGACAACAAAAAATTCGAGAATTTTTTAATAGCAAATTAAATTCTTCTTTGATAAATTGATGCCAGACGGAACTTTTAATCTTAAAAATTAGAGCTACAGTGATTTTTTGAAAAAAATTGTTGTCTCGGCCTTAATAACACAGGTCAACATTTGATCTAAAAGGATACTCTGGAAGCGGACTGGTCCCAGTAGGTTTTTTGGGTCGCTGATTACGATGAGCGGATTGGTTAAGCTTCATCACATCAGGTTCAAGGTCATTTCAAGGTCAAGTGGAGAGAAAACCTTCGAAAAAATCCAAAAAAATTCATGGGTATGTTTTTGAGGTCCCCGAATCCAAATCCGTAGTTCGTTTGAACCCACGACCCCTCCTAGAGGTCATTCAAGGTCATTCGTAGGAAATTTGTAGGTCAAGTAGAGAAATAACCGTCTGAAAAATATGAAAAAATGCATGGGTATGTTTTTGAGGTCCCCGAATCCGAATCCATAAATTGTTTAAACCCGCGACCTATCCTAGAGGTCATACAAGGTCATTCTAAGGTAATTTGAATATAAAGCACAAACAAAATGTATTCATACATATCTTTTTTGAGTTTAGCTTTCGATTCCAGAATTTAGGTTTGGTTGCAACCAGGGCACCTCCCCGTGGTGACGGTGTGCAACGGAGTTGTCTCACTATCCGGCGAAGTCCCTGGGTTACGCCGTCATGGCAACTAAACGTAGAAAATTTACGAGACAGGGTTTCGGATACCCAGAATCGGCGGCTGGTCAGGGTGGGGAAGCGGACCCGCAGGCGTCGTCATCAAGCGACCGTAGCTCTACAGTGGTGGAAAACTTGGCCTCTGTAGAGTCGAATGCTACAAGACATTTGTCATGTACTATTGACGTGAACAATTTTTGTATTGTTTGTGGGGAGTTTATTCCACAAAAGAAAAAATTTGTATTTTCAGATGCTTTGAAAATAAAATATAAACAACTTTATAGTATTGATACAAGTTCATTGGACAACTCATATACTCCCAAAACTATATGTTCGAGATGCCGTAGTGTTCTTAATGAAATTAACAAGCAGGTATTTTCTAAACCAATGATATGGAGATCCCCAACAAATCATGCTACCGACTGTTTCTTCTGTTTAACAAACATGAAAGGTTACAACCGAAAGAATAAAAATTTAATTTCATATCCACAAGTCAGATCTGTGAATTTTCCAGTTCCTATTCACACGAATACTAATGATAGCAAGGAAATAAATGAAGAGGAACTGGAAGATTTAAATGATGAAGATTTGTTAGATGGATCATTGGAATGTGATGAGAGTCAAAATTTTAGCACAGAAGAGTCAGATTTTGAGGAAAATACGGCAGATGCTGAGAAATGGGACCAAGATGAAGTGAGTGATCTTTGCAGAGACTTAGGGAATAATATAGATATATAGATATAGAATATAGATATAGAATAGAACGATATAGAATATACACCAAGCGATTGGCGACTTTTTATAGATTCGTCAAAAAAAAGTTTGAAAGCAATCTTGCTACATAATG
>NW_011627212.1:1737-32524 GCF_000204515.1 Acromyrmex echinatior
GTTTTTCACGTAATGCTCTATTTAAATCGATCATTTGCTGTCGGTAGCGATTAGTGTTAACGGTTTCACCAGGTTTTAGCAGCTCATAATAGATTACACCCTTCTGATCCCACCAAACACAGAGCATTGTCTTCTTTCCAAAGCGATTTGGTCTTGCAGTGGATGTCGATGGTTCGCCTGAATTCACCCATGATTTACGACGCTTAAGATTCTCAAAATATATCCATTTTTCATCACCTGTGATGATTCGATGGAGAAATGACTTTCTTTTGTATCTATCGAGCAGCATTTCACAAGTGGTTTTTCGATTTTCTTGCTGTCTTTCATTCAGTTCATGCGGAACCCATTTTCCCACTTTCTGAATCTTGCCCATAGCTTTCAAACGAATGGAGATGGCTTTCTGCGTTACATTCAATTGATCCGCGAGTTCTTGTTGAGTTTGAGTATCATCTTCATCCAATAAGGCTTGCAATTCGTTGTCTGTGAATTTTTTCGGTTTCCCACGCTCTTCGTTTCTCACGTCAAAATCACCACTTTTGAATTTTTTGAACCATTTGAAACACTGTGTTTTACTAAGAGCATGTTCACCGTAAGCTTCGACAAGCATTCAATGCGATTCTGCAGCAGTTTTCTTCAAATGATAACAGAAAACCAATGCTGTCCGCAAATCGTAGTTCGTAGGCACAAAACTCGACATGTTTAAGGTTAGAAAAAAATATACCGGTGTATGGAACTTGGGTTATTGTATGTTGGAAATCTTCGTCAGCTGTTAGAGAGAGATGATGGCGCTGCAGATGCGATCTTGTGGTCCTTAAACTGATAGCTAGTGCCATATATAGGGAAATTCCGGTTTCATACTTCTACACCTGGTACAGTCTATTTATATTAGTTTGTGTAGTCTCTGAGGAGAACCCAAAAGTGAGCCGAAACATATAAGCGCGTTTTAGTGAATAAAAAAGTTTCACACTTCATAGATATATTATTATATTTGCGAGACATCTTCTGCGCTTGACTCCTACTGTCCATATCCAATTCTGTGATTTATAAGAATTCTTGATTAGTTTGATTTGTTATATAAATTTAATGGTTTTTCTAATTATGACGTATTTAATTCCTCTTGCTGTTTTCGTTACTGTCGCTTTTTATTAATATAGTTTTTGAACCTTAAAACATAGCTCTTATTTAGTTTATTTTCGCTTATTAGTAGAGGAAAGCCCCCTATTATGAGATAGGCGCCTAATATGAGATGGCAGCGTTTCTGTTAAACTAATAAATGTTATCTATTGGTTCTACCATGAATTTATTGCTCTTGTATTGGGAATTATTTAGTAGAAAATTCATTATTAGATCATGCCTGTAGTCATTGTAAAACAAGATTTTAGAATTTGGATGTCTTCCAGTTTCACTAAGATGAGCATTTAAACCTTGTATATTAATATTTAATAAATAAATATTTGGCAATAAATTCTTCATGTAGTAATAGAGTAAAGTCATACTAATAGAAAAATGTGGAATATGTTGAATTGTTTAATTACAGAAGTTAGATTTGATGATCATAAAACCCAAGGCGTGGAAATCATAATATGAGATACCCAAAGTATTCCTAATATGAAATAACTCATGCTTCTATGTTATAGAAAATCGTTATATGAAAATCGTTGCTAAAGTATAAATGTTATTGTACAATAATAAAAAAGACAACTGGAATAAACGTCGAGTGCCTATATCTGCGATGCTTGATTCCAACTACCTGAAATAAGTTCTGGGTATAATCTATCGCATGCTCATTTTTCACACACGCTGGCTGTATGTGTTTGTATTTTAGAAACATTAAATAAAATTTTTTAATTGCAATACTGATATACTTTGCGTTTTACTATCGATTTCTTGAGGGGGCATCTCATATTAGGAGCACAATTTTTTGACCTTGCGATTTGCTCACTTTTTACATTTCTTTAATTTAAAAAAAAATGAAATTTGAATTAAATTTTATGTAACGTTATCTTATTAAATTCCCTTCAAAATGACCTATTATTTTTTAAAATTCTTCCTAGATTTCTAGCTAAAATGAACTCGATATCTCATAATAGGAGCCTTTACTCTAACATATCTGGATTTTGTTGGTTTATTAAATTTAGTAATAATGCCCTTCTTTGATTTTTAATAATAGAGTTAACATTTACTGATATTATTTTGATTCTTTCCTTCAAAATTACTTTTTGTTATTAGATGCTAGACTATTCATACTGAATGTGATGATTTAATCATTTTTCTAATGAAGCAATTGTGTTTATTCGTATAGCATTATTTTCTATTATTTGTTCTAGTCTTTTATATCCTTTTTTATGCCATTTATTATGTTCTTTGATAAATAATTATAATCATATTCGTTTATTGATCTAGTATTACCAATTTGTGGGGTTATATTTTTATGATTTATTATATTTTTATTTTCAGATGCTGGTGTTTTTAATATATCTGCGTAACTGATTCCCGATCATACAACTTTTGTTTATATATGAAATATTTTTATTGTTTATTTTTTTATTTAATTTATTTAAGTCTGAAATTTTCTTTTTGTTTTCTAATATTTTAAGACAATCTCTATAAAATGGCTGGATGGCCTATTGCAATTGACGCAGTATAGTTTTGACTTATCTACTTGTGTACCCTGCAAACAGCTGCATTCCCTGGACCCCTGTTTAACATATCACATTTAACATATCGGTATGGTAGGTTACAATTTGTGGTTGCGTGTCCTATACGCATATCCTATATTTTTTGCATTGAATTATGTCTTTTTGCATCCCAGTTTATCCCAGTGTATTAGCTGGTGAAATAGATATTTTATTTTCTTTATGTTCTTAATCTCGCTTTCAGGTAAAATTTGGACTATAAAAATATAGCAATATTTTTTTATCTTGTTTTGATTTATTTGTTGTAAATCTTATTACTTTTATAAAAACTTTTAAAATTTATGTTTGTGATATTCTGGGATTATAATTCTCTCTTCTAGAATCTCATTTTCCTGATAAGAATGATCAAGTCCTTTTAATAACAATGTTATCAGTTTTTCTATTTTGGAAGTATAAGTATAGAATTTAGATAAACGATAACAATAATTATATTAGGACTCTCGAATTTTAAACAATACAAAAAGATAAATATAATAGGCTAATGAGAGTCAGCAACGATAAACGGCGCAATTATTTTAGTGAACAATCAATAATCAGATGTTTGATTGATGTCTTCTTTATTTTAAGCTAATTATACTTGCATCATTCTTGCTGAAAAGGACTCCAAAAAGAGTCAAAACATTCAAAATAAAGAAGGTATCAATCTAACATCTGATTATTGATTGTTCTCCAAATTGCGCCGTTTATCGTTGCTAATCTTCATTAGCCTACTATATTTATCTTTTTTTGTATTTAGAATTTAGAGTTACAATTAGCTAGTAATTCTTTTGCCTGCTTATAATTTTTTAGTGTATTGACTTATAATGAATGCTTACCATTATTGATATAAAAACGTTTAATATAAAAACTATCTACGTCTTTCAATTTATATTTTAGAAGAAGACCTGTCCATTTTTTTTATCCTCTTTGAAATAGTTTGTGGATTGCTTCGCTTGGTTGCTTATCATTGCGGTAGCCATCTTCGGGTGAATACTTTGTTTTTTTCTTGTTGGTGTTCGTATCCTGCTGATTATTCTTTCTTTTTAGGTTAGGAAGTTTTCTGATATTTAACATTTTATTTCCTCCTCCTGATATGGATTTGTTGTGGAAGTATTATTTAGTGCCTCGAATATGTTATATGTGGGTATATTATTTACGGGATTTTGCCTTCCTCTGTCTTCATCTAACAATTTTAGTAGTTTGATTTCCGTCTTTAGGGCTTTATTTTCCGCTAGCAACTCTTCTATATTTACTGTCAAATTATCAATTTCCATAACTTGTGATATTCCGGGAGTATCAGGAGCCACTTTTTGTTCTGTAGCCTTATTTTTGTTTCTGGTCATATTTAGGTTAGGTGGAATACCTTTTATACTTAAGAAACTTTTTAATCAGGAAAGGATTATTCTTCTTTAGGATTGCTTGATTAAACGTATGTTGTCAGGCAAGATAGTTATATTCCGTCTTTTTTACTTCTCTTGTAGTATTCCAGTCATTAGAATTTAAGATTATTAGCTTCCTCTTACTTATGTCGGAATCATCATTTACTAGCTTCCAATCGCTAATATTTGCTAATATTTAACTTCTTTATTTATCTCTCCTGAATTGGGAGACGTAACATTGGAATTGTTGTATGACAGCTTTCCCAGTAAAACTTACTTGTGTAAGATGAAAGCACGATGTGCGATCTTAATGGCGTTACGTTCGCTGGATGAGTCGATGATCTCACGAACTCTTAACATTAATTGACATACCTGTTTAATAGATATTGTCAAAAAAGTTTCACGTATAGTTAAAATATATTTTTTTTATAAATAAATAAACCTGCGACATCCATATTCAACATTTTAACATTAATGTTAAATCATAAAGATTAACACCTAATTTTACATTTAATTTTGAAAATGACACTCAAATGTTTAAACCGTTTAATGTTTCTAATTAGTGCCATGTACAAGTGCTGAGAGTAAATTTTTAAATGTTTATAGCGTGTACACTCAAATTTAAATGTGAATACTCAGTTATCGAATATATAATCTTTTAAAGTATACATTCAATTTTATGTATAAACGCTCGATTTTTAGGTATAGGGGAAGCTCTAGATAAAGCGAATACCTTTTATTTTCGCTTATCTATCTGAGATTGCGCTATAAGTCTAGCAGTTGAAGGAATAGCCGACCAGCGACGCTATGAAAGTACGAAACAACATATGATTGCGTTCATTTGTGTTTAATAGAGACATATAGAAAATTGAGTGTTTTCTTGCGATTTTTCCTTAAGTACGTAGCTTAATTATTATCTACACAGTGCGACAAATATGTTCCCGGACACGAACCACATCTCAGCAACCAGTGGCGACATCTGTGCAAACATGCATTTTGGTTGAACATTTTGCTATCATCTGTCAAAGTTTCATTCATTTTGGTTGACATATAACGAAGATATGACAGTTCATGCAAACAAGATTTTGGTCGAGGTAGAAATTTTAATATGGAACAAAGAGCAGTGATTAAATTTAACGCAAAACTTGGTAAAAGTGCATCAGAAACATTCCGATCGATGCAATAAATTTACAGTCAATGTCTAGGTCGTACAGCTGTTTTTGAGTGGCATAAGCGTTTTTTGGAAGGCAGAGAGACCCTTGAAGATGACAAAAAATCAGGACGGCCAATTTTGGTTCGAACACCCGAAATGATCGAAAAAGTATGTGATTTTGTTGCAAACGATCGCAATACATCACTAAAAATGATGGAGGAGGCTTTAAATATCAGTAGAGAAACGATTCGAATATTACATGAAGATTTGGGTAAAACGAAGGTTTGCGTGAAGTTTGTTCCACACATAGTAAGAAGCGATCAAAAATCAGCGAGAATCAATTATTCCAGAGACATCGTTGCAGCCGCAGAAAATAATCCAAACTTCCTAAAATCAATTGTTACGGGTGATGAAACATGGTGTTTTTAATATGATCCAGAAACTAAACGTCAAAGTGCAGAATGGAAGTCAAACAATTCACCACAAGCAAAAAAAGTACGAAAAGTTCCATCAAAAATCAAGACAATGCTCATCACATTCTTTGATAGCAAAGGTATTATCCACAAAGAGTTTGTTCCAACTGGCCAAACAATTACTGGTGCATATTATCTCGAAGTTTTAAAGCGATTGATGGACAGAATTCATCGTATTCGCCCCGAATATCGTGATCCAGAAAATTGGTCTTTGTTGCATGATAATGCACCGAGTCACACTTCATTGATTGTCAATGTTTGGCTCGAAATCGTGTCTCCGTGTTAAACCATCCAATTCATCTGATTTGGCCCCTTGCGACTTTTCATTATTCCCAAAATTGAAATTGAAATTGAAAGGACGCTTTTTTGACATTCCGACCATCCAATCAGCTTCTACACAGGCACTAGAGGCAATTCCGCAAACTGAGCTAGAACATGTATTTGAATCACTATTGAATCGCTGTAACAAGTGTATTGAAGCCAGAGGAGAATATTTTGAATAATAAAACCGAAAAATATGCATATTGTTGTTTCAATTATGATTTTCAGGCCCTGTCCGGGAACATATTTGTCGTACTGTGTATAATTAAAAAGCTTAAAAGTGTGAATGATTTTTTATAAAAATTCTGTATCTTTAAACGTGTATTCGAGGTTAAAATTTTTCACGTGGTGTTCAACTTATTCTAATCTTTCCAAATTCGTATCAAGTAGATCCTTTGGATAAAACAGGTGGGAGCAAAGCGAATGATCCATCCTCTTTACTTGGTATATGATTACAATGAAAATACTGAGGAACACGGAGGGACAGATGATCTTTCGAGTGTACGAAAGGCACATATTTGTTTACATCTCATTTTTGTTTATTTTTTTGTCATAATGCAGTATAATGATTTATTTATGACTGATCTAGTGCAGTCATTGCATCAAATGAGTCCATAAAGATTCCGTTACATATAGAGAATTTGATAGCTACTTTTGTGACGATTAATTCCCAAGATTGATTCTAATTTTTTAAATTTCATTTGCATTGCTCGAGTGATCCATTCGCTTTGCCTAGGGAGGTCGGGCAAAGCGGATGGTTTTCTCTTTTTTTATGTTTTAACTATTGTAAAACAACATATTAGTGTTCAAGTTTTTAATTTTTTTAAATTTTTTTTATTTCATTTCAAAGTTAAGTCCTTTAAGGGATTTATGAGAATAAAAATGGTTTTTGATCTCAATTTTAATTATGTCATTTTTTCTTCTCAATCTTAACATGTTCGCGCTGCTCGGGCTTCTCCTACTCATTCAATAATTGAGCGTAAACACTTAATCTTAAGCAGTGTAAACACTCAAATTTAAATGTATACACTCAAATTTGAGTAAACTTCCAAAATTGGATGTTAAGTATAAACATTCAAATTTAAAATTTTTTTCATAAGGTTAATGTGATACGGTCATTTTATGCACCACTTCCGCATGACTTTCGCATTTTTTCCGTACCTCTCTCGCACCTCTCCGTACCTCTTCCGCATTTCTTATGTTTCTATTCCAAACTTCTCCCATACTTTTCCTGTACTTCTCCGTATCTCTCTCTCTTCCTCCCCTCTCTCTCTCCTCGCCTTCCCTCCACTTCCTTCTTTTGTTGATAAAAAGAGCAAAATAGTGTACTTTCTGAACACTATTCTAAGTAATAGGATATATAGTTAAATAATTTTAAAAGTACGAGAAAATTTTACTGAATTACCGCTATTCACTGAATTACCGCGAATTCTCTCTTAACTTAAGTTGAGCGCCAGGCACGAGTGAGTGTGCCGCTCTTTATTACTGCTCTAAATCTCGACTAATTATTTTCAATATTTCTTTAATGCAACGAACGATAACCGATTGCTCAGCCCCGCATGGACAGCGGGGATGGATTATTTGGAGCGGGAGTGAACGGAAGGCGAGAGAACAAATAAGAACTACTTCTTTTTTAGTAGTAAGAAAATGACAAACTTATATTTAATAATAGTAAAGAGAACGATTACAAAAGTCTACTCAAGTACGCAATTCCCCGTAGTGACAATAATTCGTCTCGGAGCGAACATGAGCCCGTTATGATCAGACGTTATCGAGTCACGCAACACAAAGAACACAAGGAACAGGCGATTGTCGCGAGAGTTATCACAAATTCATCAGTTAATCAACGTTTACAGCATTAATCGCGGCTTTCCGCCAGACGTACCATCGTACAATGATTTTCTCTACACGAAATGCGACTCAAACAGCGGCGTACAATGCAAGATGATGAGTTAACATACAATCACACTAACGAGATGCGGCGACTTCGCTATGGTGAGAGGGCGACAAGCTTTACGCGAACTGAATACAATAATCTATGCGATTCGAGCGAACAGCAAACGACACTAAAAGATTAATTACTTGCGATAGCTCTCTGTACGGGCCTTAGCCTTTCGGTTCGAATTCGGCACGTGCTATTCGCTCGAGATCATGTCGTTGGGAATCAGCCACTTCACAGAATTTTTACGCTTGTCTCACCGGCGATTCCTACTTCTCGTTCTTGTGATAGTTTCCTCTCGGCTCTAGAGTTTCTCTATCTCCGCTCGACTCACTTTACTTATTGGTAGCTCTGATTAGATCATTTCGGCAAGCCCCGGCGGGGGATGCACAGGCCACGCTGCTTTTCGGGAGCGAGGCCTTCCGGCGCCTGATTGGCCGATGGCGGTGCCGCACAACTCCGCGAATCTCGTGGGCCCGTGGCAGCGACGTAGCTTCTCGCGACTTGGCGCGGAATTCGAATTCTGCCCGGGACTCTTCACCTATTTCGCAGAGCTCTTCTTGCTTTAGGCAATTCTTTTGGTTCGAGTCCAAGTGTGCCGTCTTCTAGGCGGTTGTTTTGGTTGTCCTCTTGAGGAGCTACCTCATCCTGACGTCTCAGCATCCTCCGTTTTCTCTATAAAACAAGAGCGGCACTAAAAGGGCGCAAATAATAGGTGCAGGCAGCAAATTAAAAAGAGCAATACGACCTGCGCGCCCTCGCCATTGAGACGTAGTCCGGAGCCTCATCGGTGACGGTCCTCTTCAGCGGTCCTCTTGGCTCTGCTGACAATTGAGTGAGACAACTTTGACACAATCAACGGTAGCACATAGCTACCGATCCTGGCAACGATTCTTGCAGAAAAATAACACAATGCAAAAAAATACACAAAAAAATAAATAAAAATAAATTTAAGGTGGCGCATGAACGTTAGTGCCTACACGCTTGTTGCCTACCCTCACGATCCACTCGGCTAATCCGCGACACAGTGACGGACGAAAAACATCACATTACAGTACATATATCATTAGTTTCGAAATTCATCATTGCTCATTAAAAACAAAATGAGTTTTTGCAAAACATTTAAAAATTTCAGCCATCAGTCGGACACTTTGGATAATGCTAATGTTGGCAGAATAATGTTCGAATTATGACATTAACAACATACAGGTTAATTTATTCAGTCAATTTTCGTTAAGGCTAAAGGAGATATGAAAAAAACATTTCAGACCAAAGGTTCAATTTGGTTGATTTTTGATCGAGTTACAGAGCTTCAAAATTTTTGGAAGATAATTGTTGGTAACTTTGAATTTGACCTTAGAGTTTAGTTTAAAAGTCATGTCAACACACACTTGGAATTTTGCGACAAGAGAAATCATTAAAATATTGAATTTCATATTAAAATATTCACACTCATACCTTGGATCAATTCAATCTCTTGAGGTTATTCTTGATTTTACTCATCTCCAATGGAGATTATTTTTAAGATAATAGCCTCTATCGAATTTTATAAAAGAAATTTACACATATTCTCAGAAAGTTTATTTGTCACTATTTAAGAATCAATTAATTACGAAAATTTTTTTCATTGTTGATCAAAATTCATTGCCTTACAAATATATTGATCAACAGCACTCATAGCTGATTATTCCTTCTCAGAAATTATGGATATTCTTCTTGTTCTCAGAGAATGTCATAATTATCGTGAAGTTTTATGAGTTTATTAGAATCGCTATCCCAAAAAAGACATGCGAATCATTTCATAATTCGTTATATTGAATGGCGAATTCATCAAGGCCGCTCTCGCGTAAAAAATTACATCATGAATATAATGAAGACGATATATGTTATCTTGCTAACTGTTCATCTTTATTCTCATACAAGTAGTTGGATTAAGACTAGACAAATTCCCAATAAGCAAGAAACATTTTGAAACATTTCAACATTGCTGAAATGTTTCGAAATGTGTCATGCTTACTGGGTTGATATTCCGAGAACAACAATCTTGAGAATTTTGAAAAAAATTAAATATTATCCTTTACCATATTATGTTAATGCAAATTTTTATACAACAATGTACAGTTGGCGGGTACAATTTTGTTAATGGACGCAACAGAGCTGATCCGAATTTCTTTTATCATGTTATGTTCTCTGAGACTGTGTTAAAAAATAATGGTGAATTAAATAGATATAATTGTCTATTGGTTGAATATTAATCCTCCTTGGCATAGAGAAATAACCTGCATCGCTGAAATATAAAATATATTTGGTATGAAATTATAAACGGTTATTTGGTCCTTATTTCTTCGATGAAAATGTCAATAGAGAAAATTTTTTAGAATTTCTCAGAGATCATTTATCACTATTACTCGAGAGAAGATGTTGATCTCTACACAACTGAGAATGTGAATACAACTAGACGTCACGTATGCGATAATAGTGAAAAATATTTGAATCAAGAATACAATAATAGGTAGATTGGACGAGATGGACTTATCACATGATTTCCACGATCTGACTTCTTTTTACGGGGATATATCAAAAATATAGTAAATATATGAATACGCGCCTACGTATACAATCTGGAGGGAATTTCTCAATAATTCTCTGATTTTCAACAAATCAACATACCAGATATCGAAGGAAGTGGACAACGCTTCACCCATCATGGATTTTAATCAACGCCAAATCACATTGCGCGTTACGCAACGCTTACAAATTAAAACGCTGGCTAACTATACAATATAGCAGCAATTACGTTAGCCTTCCCTTCAAAAATTGGAGCAAAAATGGTTTTAGCAAAAAAACAGACAGCGAAAACTTTCAATACAATTTAAAAATCATAAATAATATTCGCAACATTGAAGCGTGGAAGAAAAATAACACAATAGAAAAGGCTAACTAGCGAAGACGAACAAGCGACAGATGTAGAAAAGAACTTCCAAAATTTGAGCTGCCCCCCCCCCCCCAACTGATAAAGATAAAGTCAACATTAGAGTCACACAAACGTTAAGTTTTTTTGAGAACTCTACAACGCTCTCGACAGCAAAAGAGGTAAAATTCTGAATTTACTCAAACATTTCCATTCTC
Organism: Acromyrmex echinatior; assembly: GCF_000204515.1. Next base: position 12,807 of record NW_011627212.1, read on the forward strand.
AAATTCTCCGCCGACGAGAAATGAATTATCTAGAAATTTTAAACGCATTACATCATCTCAGTGTTCGATGCGGGAGTCTATCTTAGCCGACATACCGCCGAAAGTATGGACGACTGCCATTGTTACTAACACGGACGATCACGATCGACCTGGTCAATACTGGATTGCCTTCTATATCAATGAGCACAGAACAGAAATGTATTTCAATAGAAATGCCGCCCTTGGACTCCAGATTTCTTTTACGCCTTTGACAAAATTCCAATACGTATTGTTGGAATACAATGACGCTACAAGAAATGCTTTTTTAAACTTGCGGGCAATACTGCTATATATTTCTATATTTCATATGTAACAGTTATAATCTCAAATAGTTTTTTTACCTGTTTACGGCTGATTGTAAAAGCAATGATCAATTAATCGTACAATTTATTTCAGAAAAGTTTTCTTCATTATAAACATAAATTCGTAAAATCTCGTGCTATATATCGTTATGTTTAAACGTGTACTCTTTTAAAAATATAAAATATAAAATAAAAGAATTATTTTTTATGTAATATCTTTTTTTTCTTTTTTTTCAATAAATGTTTTGTAAAATTTCTTTTTCTTACTCCTTACCTCGCATTCCCAATAATAGTTTCCTTTCTTCTCGTATTTTAGACTTAGATGATGTGCATTTTTGTTTAAACTATATAAATATAGAAAGAATTTTTCTTTAAAGTAATGCTCGAATCAACACACCGCAGACGACATGTTGCGCCAGGTGAATATGTTTGTTCCTATTTCATGTTCCATTCCCTCCAAGTCTCGTAAACTTGAAAATTTTTCTAAAAAAAAAAATACATTATATTTAAATAATAACATTGTCTCTAAAACGACTGGCTGAGCACATCGAAACGTGTTAACCAAAACTATGGCTAACAGATCGTAAAACTGCCCCTATCCGCAATTAATCCCTACCTTCTCTTTCCCAAAGCGAAACAGGGCCCTGCTTTCTTAATTTTTCAACCCGCTATTTTGTCAAACTCTTACATCTCCCTTACTAGCGATCTCTTCCTTCCGTTGACACCCTTCCTTCACGCCAATCAGATCTTTGGCAACTATAGAGCGAACCAATTAGTATCCAAATTTAATTACCCTATTACCTCCATTCTTTTTCATCAGCCAATCAGAGCGCGCCGTTTTCCCAAACTGGGTCCATTTAGACCACGCCCCTGAGCGCTAGTGGAGACGTGAAGAGAATTTGTTTTGACACGTCATACCTTCCCGCTTACTACTTATAATAGTCAAAAGAGCTGAATGCTAGTATTACTTTGAAACGTTTGGATGCAATTGAAATGGGCAAAAATAATGAAGTAAGAATAATTATTGATGATAGACTCTAGTTTAAACAGCATTATGATTACATGCTAAAGAATAGAGGGAAAAAGTGAATTTGTTAAGATAGAATAGATAATTTTATGTCGGTTTACACTATGTCGACTTACACTTACAGATGTATTGTATACAAGACATCCAATAAACGAGAATAGATTAAAATATATTAAAATTTTTTCTATCCAAATATATTTTAAATAAAAAAATTTTTTAATTCAATTGAATTCGATTGGATTTGACTGGATTCAATTGTATTAAAAACTGCATTTTCTATTCAGATTTTTTAATTGAGCAGTATTCATGATGTACTTAAATAAAAAAATCTAATATTATTTTTAAATTAAAAAGTATAGAAATGTGCTTCATGTAATATCCTATAAATTAATAAAAATGCATTAGAATTAGAAAGGATCCATTTCAATGTTCGCGAATGCGCACTTCTGACAATCTGAATCCATTTCCATCAATTTCAATCCATTCTTGTTTACTGAACAATCATAATACTTCACTTTGAATTTGTACAACGCTGTTAATTGATATGGAAGAAACACAACTGAGCAAATTGCAGAGAAGGCACAAAACAGATTATGAGAATCATATTGCAATATAACTGATACACCAAAATAACATATGCTGCAAGTTTGTATCAATGAAACAGAGACTATCATAACGCATATACTTTTATTTTTAAGATCCTAAAAGGCATGTTGTCGGAACAATTAAAGAATAAGTTAGATTTTTTGGGGGGAATGAGAATGAAAGACAAACATGACATATGCTCGGAATTACAATAAAATTCCACAGAACACGGAGATTACAAGCAAGTTCAGATGAAAAACATGTATAATATTATAATTATAACAAAATTTGTTTCAAACTTATAGTCTGACTTCTTTCATCAGTTTATTTTGCGAAAATAGTTCAATTTTTTGAAAAAATATTCTAATACAAAAATATTCAGCTCATGGAATACTATATTAATAGAATGATTAAAAAACTCCTTCCATTAAAAAAATTTTTTATTAGTAATAAAAAGCTAAGAATATTTAAGATTACTCAAGGTCATCAAAGTATGTTTTCCTATTTATCCTATAATTTTGATAATGGAATATTTTTTTTCCATTTTTGTTTTAAAAAGAAATAGTGATGAGATTTTTGTTAGGCCCCTGTATACATACATGCAAGCGCGCGTTTCGAAAAATATTATTGATTTTTTTTATTATATATGTGCTTTTGTTAAAAATTATCTAACCATACAGATTAAAAGTAATTAAAATTTTTTTTTAATTGTGGAAAAATTGAATTTTATTAATCAAGCTGTTTAATTTTTTTTATTCATTTTTTTATTCACAATCAATAAAAAGTATAGCAACCGTCTTTAGAGCAAGTTTTGCTTACAATATCGACCATATCATAACACGAAGTGTTGCAAGCGAAATGTTAGCATGCATTTCCCTTAGGGTTAAAATGTGTAAACGTTGTCGTGTAACAACCATAGTCCGTGCTATCAAAGAGGGTACACGAGACTGTGACCCCATCGCCAGGGGAATAAGTCATTGTTTTGCGTAACAATAACGCAATATCGTTCTCGTTGCTCTATTTCATTTAATTAAATTTTTATCGCAAAACAGATACAGAAAAAAATTAACAACTGATTATCTCGTGCCGTTTTATGTTTCAAATTCATTTAATTGTTAAATTGATATTTGTTTTATTAATATTGACACAGTATCAAACGAATTTGTTTTGAAAATGATTATTTTCAACAGGTGATATAACACACTTCCAGTAAAAAAAAAAATGAAATTTCGGAAGTGTGTTATGGTTGTTTGGCCATGAAAATTACTATTTTTTTAGAAACGAAGAAAGCATTACAATGATACCAAATAATAGAAGATTTACAATAAAGAGATTAAAATTATTATATAAAAATGTTTGTATAAACAATTATTATATAAAAATATTTTAATTATTATATAAAATATTTTAATTTTCTTTAAAGGCAATACTTGTGATATAAAAAATTTTATTAGATTTTTTTTAAGATATATTTTAAATTTTTTTAGGTTATATTCCTATTTTTAATAGTATATTAATATTTTATAAAATTTTATCTAAACTTGTATTAAAAATTTTACATAAAAAAGAATTTAAAAAAAGAAATAAAAATGCATATATTTTTGTTAAATAATTAGCTTGTTAAATAATAATAATCAATATAAGTTTATTACATAATAAAATTAATTTAGCACACATGTACAAACACGTATCATTTTCATAAAAATAATATAATTTGAAAAAGATTAGAAAATATAATTGATTTGTTTTAAAAGTTGCAATCTTTGTTTTTTCTCAAAGAGATTCATGTGAGAAAAGGTGACCTCTTTTTAATAATAACAAAATAAAACTTTCACAAATTAATTATCTTTTATATGTCGTTTAATATTAAAAAAAAAGAGTTCAATTATTACAGTTTAATTTCCAAAAGCATATAAATAGTAATTCAATCTGAAATTTTGTGCACATAAAGACCAATTGCATTAGAGAAAAAAATCAATTTTACCACAGATTTAGAAACTTCTTCGAATATTTTATTGAGTTGAAATAAAAACACGGATGACCCGTCACGCTGCGCGCTGCTGCAAGACGACGCACCGTAAACAAGCGAGGATAGAAATTATAGATGAGCTGGCGAAGTAAACAGGCGGCACAGCAGGAGAGCCGAGAAAATGGCTTTTCCCTGAAAGAGAAATGCGTCTCCGTATCTTCCAAAGCGGAACGATCCGGTCCACAGTTCCTCTTCCATCGCCTCTTCCCTTCTCTTCCTCCTCTTTGTCGCCGTCAATATGATCCCATTGTGATATATACAAATAATAGAATAATAGGATCATATATAGAGAATATACAGAGAATGAAAAAAATTTTTTAATTATGTGTATCGCGGTGCGCCCACTCACATGTGTTCTATAGAGAAAATTATTACAAACCAATAAAATACTTTTAAAAGTAAATTTTACGAAAAAATTCCTCAAACAAAATTTTAGCAATTAAAAATAATATGAAACATACCAATAAATTTTTTGTATATCTAATTTTTATAAATTGTAAAATATTATAATAGCATTTTAATAACATTATACAATTTTTCTTAGATTAGACAATTCTCACATTATACTTTATACTGTTCTTTTATAGCCATTGAGCATTCTCACATTATACTGTTCTCTTATAGCCATTGATCATGTAAAAGGATAAATATAAGTAGGGATGGATGTACAAAGATTTCTTGACTCTTAATCGAACTAAATCAAATTTCATTCTTTTATTCGAATACGAATCAAATCATTGAGTCATAGCTTTTAACAGCATAATTATTATTGTCAAGTGATTTTTAATAAATAAGTAATAAAAAGACTTCTATATAAGAAAACTAATATTAATTACACGATGTATCCAAAAAAAATGTTTTATACATATAATTATATAAAATTATATATATAATTATATATAATTTTATATATAATTTTATATAATTATATATAAAACAATTTTGCCAGAGTAGTTATTTCAAAAATACTCATAAATATATTCAAATTTAAATATTAAATCTAAAACTAATAAAATACATTTTCTTGCATTTTGATAATAAAACCATAATAAATGTAAAAAATTATAAAGCTACATTTACAATCAATGACAATACGAGACTAGTGTGCATTACATGTGCAATTGATGAATATCTCGATTTATACGGCACAACACACTTTTCTTTATTAGATTCTTTCATATTGTATAAAAATGTATCGAATAAGCTTTATTTTATTGAAATTGCAGAAAATAGGTGAACTGAATAATTATCACCTTTAAATAATTCACTTTGCGTGCGTGCGTGCGTGCATGCGTGTGTGCGTGTGTGTATATATGTGCATCAGAGATAAGAATCCCACAATTCGTCACGCCCGTAGTATTTTTTTATTCCAAATCCTCTCTGCTGTGTATATAAAACTTTTTTTAACCCTATAACTTTGATTTGAACATATTTTTGATCTTATCCTGCGGAGATAAAAAGAGTGGGCGGATGGTCTGAGACACCCTGATATATACAATATATATATATAGGATGTATTTGAAATAACGCCTAATCGTATAGTGCTATACCTAAAAAAAACTGAGTCGAAAAGTCCTTTACCATTTTGCAATTTTCACAATAGTTAACGAAATATGAATTTCAAAAGATTGTCGAATAAATGAATAAAATCGATGTACTCATATAAGACAATTTTAAGATATTTTTCAGTGTTCTTTATGAAATATCTTGAAGATGTTTCTTAAAGAATTCTTAAAAATATCTTAAAGTTGTCTTATACGTCGACATTTTATTCATTGGATTACTAAAAAAAAAAATATTGCGAGAATTGCAAAATAGTAGAGGACTTTTTGACTCAATCTTTATTAGGAATAGCATTGCATGATTAGTGGATGTTATTTCAGATTACACCCTGTATATTTGTATATAAAGCGTGTCCCATTGAAATATCTCGAAAACACTGCATTAAATCGGAAAATGTTTTAGACGGAAGTTTTAACTTTGAGGGGGATAAGATAGTATTATTTGACCGTAGGTGGCGTTGTCAAGGTCAGAATAAGGTTAATTTGAATTTTTTAAATGAAACTCTCAATTTTTCATTTCATATTCTTGTAGCTTACCTTGAGAGCTTTTCAAAACATTATAATAAAATATTTTTTCATTAAGTTTGTGAATTATAGGGCTTAAAAATTACAGCACCGCCGGCATTAACATTACCCAAGGTGTTCGAACGATAGTTAAAACCTCTTGAATGTTATTTAGGATCATGACCTAATAGTTTACGAGATATTTAATATTTTATGCCAATATGTGACAGACTAAGGTATAAAGTATTTCGTAAAAATTATTGATTTTTTTGATATCATTACCTTAATTCTTTTTACTTTTATATGCAGAATAGAGAAACCATATTGTGTAAAAAAATTCATATCTTCTTAACATCTCCACCTAGAAAAAGGACAACATGATCAAAATATGTTCCCCTTGAAATCATGCAACTTTTTGTTTGGCACTTTTCCTTCTATTATTAAAAACAGGCGAATTATTTAGGTAATTTATTTAAATGCTTTACCTTGTATACATATAGTACATACATACACACACATACATACACACGCACACGCACACGCACACGCACGCACACGCACGCACGCACGCGCAACATTTTTGTATCTTTTACAAAAAATTAAATGTTCCTTTAATTTTTGTGAGTATTGTATATACGTATCAATTAGAAGTCCTAATATACATGTATTTATATCGGAGTAATTATGTTAATTTTAAAACGATTCCATAGCTGTTTATGTATAATTTTGTAATATCTTAATATCACCTTAATGACGTCTTTAACGTCAATAAAACAATATAAAAAAAACGACATAGAAAGTTATTTAATGTCATTTTGCTACTTAGGACGTTATATTGCAATAATAATATGTTGCAATAATATTATTGTAATGTTTTAATGTTATCATCAATCAACGTGTAATATATACAACAGTAACATTTCTGTAATATATTACTGCAATACGTAATATTTCTAATATATTTGCATTTCTAATATATTACTGCAATATTACTGTAATATCATGTGCTATGGATATTTATCACACATTTATATCAATATTCGATAATATTGTCATTCTTTATCCTCGGACCTTCCGGCCACATTTATAGCCACAAAAATTTATTCCTGGCCGGTCGTCAATTATTAAATATCTCGTCGGTGTTAACATGTTGAATTTCTTAATTAGACGAACTTGCCGTCTTCTCTTTAATTTTACTTGTCTTGGCTCTTGCTTCCGTTATCTAATAGACTGTGGTCAATATAGCCACTAGCAGGATTCTCTAATCGTAATCTTAATGACAATTGTCGTTATAGTGACAGTCTATGGCAAGGACGTTTGATAAAACTTTACAGAAATCCGTTATAAAATAGAATAGTGGAAATTGTACACTAAAGATGTGTTCGGGGAGATGCTATTAGTGCTATTTGGGTTATATTTTTGTGTACATCTAATGAACAACGAAGATAGAATGACAAAAATAGTACCAATAGCGTCTCTCCAAATGCATCATAAGTTATTATAATTTTTCAGATAGTGAATTCGATTGGATGCACTCAATACGCATCGGTGTATTATATTAGAGGGTCCAAAAAGTCGATCCTTTTTTCATAAATTAGTAGTACAACTCTTCGAGAATATGCCCTAAAATTTTAGAGCGAAATTCAAAGTCCGGTATAAATTCAGCGCTTGTGTATACGGGTGCACGACGCGCAGGTATAATAAATACTTGAAAAAAAAAATTATTTATTATAGTTCTAAAGTACTTTTAAAGTGATTCAATTTTCATTGTAGAAACTTTTTCTATCTCTTAGTTTAGATGATATTCGCTTCGAAAGAAAAAAAAAAATTTTTTTTTCGAGAAGGTATTTTACCTTCTAAACCTCGAATGAAGCACAAACAAAAAAAATATAGATGTAATATTTTTTCATACTTTACAACATATCCGAAGCTCATTAAAATCAGTGAGGATCGGTTTCCTTATTAGTAGCACGAGAGAAACTCGAGTAGCTCGTAGAATGACTCAAATTGCTCAAAATGAATTCTATAAGAAAGCTAAAAGATTGTATGTCCCTGGAATAACAGATTAGTCTCCACTGTAAGCATTGTAACTGTTCATGAGTACTGTAAGTACTCATGAACTAAATCGAAAATTTCAAATACGTTTTTCTCGAAATCAGTTTTTCTCGAAATCTGTTTCTCGAAATTTTACATTTTCTTCAATTTTGTGTACACAATTGAGAAGAAAAGTATTTGTCTATAATGGACTTCTTTTAGAGCTTGTTAGTTAATTAATAATCAACCATCTTCGAAATAAAACGTTAAATAAAAATCAACATTTTTTTTGCATAAATGAATGGCTGCTACCTAATGAAAATCGTAACTTTTTTTTAACTTTTTAGGTTTATTTAGGATGATATTCTATAAAAATTAAAAATATTTTTTTATTTTTTGTTTCTGACAAGAATTATAGCCGCTATAAAGATGTACACAAAATCTTAACGTCGCGTCATGGCGAAGCCAAATTAAATGTTTATATTTTTATTATTTATAATACTTTTTTTCACATAAAAATATGTACGTACTCTACAATAGCTATATTAAAACATGTAAAAAGTTTGAAATCAATAAACATTAGTTTTCCTTTTGAAAAAAAATTACAAAGGTCACCTTGTTTTTGATCTTAATTGTAGAAGACTCTCTTAATCACGGACATCAAACTGTATTGTTGATATGAAAAAACATTATTTTTGTTCATGTTCCTTTTATATTTTTCAATTATATTTTTCTTGTGATTAACGTTTTAGATGTATTAAAAGTTATTCACTAATTTCAACATAATTGACACTAATTCGCTGAATGGCCAAAGACTGATTTTTGACTAAACCGATAGAATTTAAGTGTTTGCGATATGATGAATTTTTGATTTAGCTATCTTCTATTATTTTAGAATAAATCGTTTTTGCTCCCCCTCCCCCAACAAATTTACCTTTTAATAATTTTAATACATTTTAGATTGTTATTAGAATTTGTTTTTTTATTATAGTTTCCGTTAATAGGTGGAGGTGGCTCATTGAAATGAATTAGTTTGTAAAAAATTTTTTTGTAATTACAACATTATATTGTCTCTGAGAATGACTCAAAAGTGAGCCAAAATATGTAAGCGTATAAATTATTATTAAAATGGTTTTGTTAACCGTATTGATTTGTGCAAGAATTGTGCTTGATTCCTGTTGCCCTGTTATATCCAACCATTTTGTATCATTAAGTCTTTAGGAATTAATTTATATTTATATTTTTCTATCAAATCTTTAATAAAAAATTTTTTAGTATGCATCTTTGATTTTTGATGCAGCTCTCGATCACTTTTTATTGTTTGACATTTATATTTAATATGTATTTTATTTGTTTTTATTTTTTTATGTAACCTCTAATTCTCTCATGGTTGAAAAGGATCAAGTAAGAATGAAACGAATCATATCCATTATTATAAACATATATATATAACAAAGATCTTGTTTAACTTCTTAAAATTGTTCGATTTTTTATCGTCTCTGCATTTCCTTCTATTGTTTAGTGATTTATACGAACGTAATTTGTTATTCCTTTATGGTATATTAAAGTTAAAGTTATTAAATCTGCTAATCACTCTACTTGTATTACATTTCAAATATGTTCTTTTTAAGTTTAAAAACAGAAATTTTTAAATAATTGTGTATATATATCAGCAAACAGAAGATTCTGAAAGATTCCGCAACATATCAAACTACAAACATTTCAAAGTGCGTGATCTAGTACTTTATCAACTATTATATATATGCGTGTGCGTGCGCGTGTGCGTGCGTGCGTGCGTTCGTGCGTGCGTGCGTTCGTGCGTGCGCGTGTGCGTGCGTGCGTTCGTGCGTGCGTGTGTAAAATATATAAGTATATAATATAAAATGTGATTAATGATTCATTCAAAGTGATTAATGAAGTAAGTACTACTATTGCAAATAAAAAAATAAACTTATGAAAACTCAGATTATTAAGTGTAACAATCAATTCAGTTTCTAGAATCTAAAAGTTATATATCATCTCTTTTATATATATATCTATCTCTTTTCTATATTTTGAGTTACAGTTTCCCAATATTAGTAGAAGCAAAATCAATTTCCCATGTTTCTCTTTGCTTCAATCCCGATCACATATGACAATTTGGACAGGCAAGTAGGTTCGAGAATAGGCAGTACTGTTTGTCGGAAACTGACGAGACAGAGAGGCTGCTATTGACCTAATTTCGGTTCATTGTGTATAAACCAAAACTAACCGAGCGAGAATTCAGAGGGTCTATAGACAATCAAGAATTTATACAATAGATGTATAAATTCTATTAGTTGTCTACAATATTCTAATTTAATTAATTTTGCTTTTACTATACAAAGACTATATAAATGTGAAATAAGAAATTACACTTTATCAAAGGATTTGAAGAAAAGATAGTATGAGCAATAAAAGAGTATAAGTTAAAAAAATAAGTGTTAACGTTATTACAAAAGCATTATTAAAGCATTATTAAAGTATTATAACATTATTAAAAAAACAGCTTCCATTTATAGAATCTTGTTCGGCCAAATAATAAATAAGTGAATAAATATAGATAATAATTTAATGATGGTAGACATTGAAAAACTAAGCCAAAGTTAATGACATGAATAAAGTTTTACTACTAGTGATACACGAAGATATTCAAACAGAATTATATATCAAAACTAATTTAATTCCTATTTCTATCAATGTAGATTAATTTTAATCTTGATTTAATGTTAATCTTGGTTTTTCTAGTTTTAAGAATTAGAAAAGATAAGGAGTAAATAAAACCAAGATAGAAGTTAATCTACATTGATATTAATAGATATAAGACAAGAGTAAGTAACAAGAATGTATGAAGTATGTAAAATAAGTTATAAAATAAAATTAATACATTTAATTACATATACATTTTTATGTTCAAAATCCATTTTTCAAATAGAGAAATGAGAAATGTTTTTATCTGAAACAATCGAAATGTTAAAAAATTATCAATAATCAACGTTTTAGGTTTTTAAGTCCAGAAAATGTAAAATGGTCAATATTAAATAAAATATATTAAAAAAACAATATACATTTTCAAGCAATGTTTAATCGTTATTATTATCAATGTTCTCACTGATCAGTTTTTTTTTCATTATATTATTACTTTGCAAAAACAAGCTGTAAAATTACATTCATTACATATAAATATATGTGCAAAATAAACGAAAAAAATAACGAAGTCATTTAGATTTGAAATTCTCAACGTTTTCTTTGTTTATCATGGATTAATTATTCTTATCATTCTTTTTTGATAAGCATTCTTATTTGATAAGAAGAATACACTTGTTTACAACGTCGTCGTACGAATATTTCGATTCCAATAACAAGTGTGCTTTTACATTGAAATCTTAAATATAATTAAAATTGAAATAATAAAATGATAACTATTTTATACATTTTATACGCACATATAAACATATAATTAGAAAAAAATTACATTATTTAGCAATAATAAATATCCGCATCTTTTATAATACAAGATATATTATAAGCAATAAATTATCAATTATTTCTATTAATTTTCTACGTGTATAAGCAAAATTTTGGAATACCTTGACTGTAAACATTTTTGCGACTTTGCAATTTGCGTATGAAAAATATCATTTTGGAAATAATAAATTCAGGACACATATAAATATAAAATAAAAATCTGTTTGACATTTTTTATACATATACATATTTTATACATATACATATTATATATATACATATTTTGTATGTATATGTATAAAATATGCATATAAAAAATGTAAAATATATTTTTATGTAAGGTGTCCGCAAAATCATTTGCAATACTTTGAGAAGTAACGTGAGACGCAAAAAGAAGGAAAAAAGCTATATAAATATAAATCTAGAAATAAGTCGTTTCTGAGTTATAACCACTTTTATGTCAAAAAAATTGTAATTTATTTTTCATAATCATAGTCATAATAATCATAATTTATTTCATAGTGCATTTCATTAACATAAATAATATAAGTAATATAATATAATAGATAAATAATATAACTTTGATACGTAGTATTTCCGCAACGAAAAATCGTACGAAGCTATTTTTTTAATTTGCAAGAAAAAGTTCATGCTTTACGATAATAATATTTGCAAAAAAATTCAATGCATCTCATAGAATGTATCGAATTATGCAATTTTTTAGAGACGTAATACGTCCTTACTTTAGAAAGATATTGAACAGAAATAAGGATGAATTTAAAAGAACGACTGCAAAAAGAATAGATTTTTCGTCTGTTTTTCAGTTCTCAATTTTAAATCGAATTTTATGTCAAATGATAGCTCATGATGAGATATTAATCATAAAGTTTTATATTGAGCATGCGTTTTAGAAATATAAAGCGTCGAAAGAATCACCAACTACTAAGAAAAAATGACACTAACAATACTTTACAACACGAATTTTTGTTGAATTTTTTTGAAAATCGGTAGGGGAAACCGGATCTCGTTGACACAGTTTTTACAATTTTAGCATTAAATTTTTTAAACAATTAATTATTATGATTATTAAAATATGTCAATATGATAGAGAGAACCTTTCTCTCATTTTCATACCAATAATGGTTCTATACACTGTATAATTTCTTTAAATAAATGAAATACGGACATGCTGCATTGTAATTAACTTGCCTCCATATGTGGGGTAAATTAATACGTAGTATAAATTACCTCTAGAATAAACTCTATATTAAACTAACAAAAACATAATAGAAAAGTAATAGAAATTAAAATTAGAAAGTAGATATGTACTATTTAGTAATCATTGTACTTTTCGAAATTATTTTATAATGAATACTAGAAATTAAAAAATGCCTATTACGATCGAAGTCCTGGATCTTCATTGCTTTAAATAATTCAATCTTGAATTATATATGTACTTGCATATATATCATATTGTAGTCTTCTCGAATTGCGCATTGAATTGTTTTTCCGAACTATAAACGCAATTAAAACTACTCTAGTAATCACGAATTAAATTGACAAACAATTTTTAATAATTTGATGCTACCATCAAGCATTATATTATAAAGATGTTAATATATTGAAACTGTTAATAAATTTATTGCGAAAAATATTACCTCGGTCGGGATCTAATAGCTTAGGACGCTCGTACGGAATACAAGAGATCCGGGTTAGGCTAGATCCGGGGCTAGCAATCAGGAAAGCGCAGGAAGAAGAGGATGGCTTTGCGACTTGATTCTCCGTGGACAGGCATTGGATTATGTATTACGAGATAATTGTTTGTTTAGAGAATCAGGAGGCGATTTACAGCTCGTGGTACTGAGAAGGATATATATATATATATATATATATATATATATATATATATGCAGATGAAGGATATATATATCATTCATCGAGCGCACGAACAAGGCCATTTTTTCAGTAAGCAAAACGAAAAGTTTGATAAAGTGCGACTACTGAATAACTAATCTGCGACAGAAAGTTGAAGGCATTCTGGTAGAGAGAAAACAAGGAAAACGAGAACGTTTCCTTCATCCTATTGAAAAGGGAGATGCTCCATATGGATATATTACATATTGATCATCTCGGATCATTACTGTTAACGAAAAAATCTAGTATTATATACTTGCAACTATTAATGTTTTCTAGAATTAGGTGTACAAGTATAACTTTACAGATTTTTTTGATAAAAAAAAACTCATTGATTTGAAATATAAAAATCATTTTTACTTTATTCAAAGTATGCTCCATCGAAAGTCACAACTTTGGCCCATCTTTCAAACAATAAACGGATTCCATGCTGGTAGAAATGGTTGTTTTGAAACGATCTAGTTATTAAGTCAATTTTTTATTTCTTTATAAAAACTGACGATTGAAATAGATGGTAATTTGAGGGAGCAATGTCTGATGAATACGGCGGGTGAGGTAGAATCTCTCAGTTCACTCCTTCTAGATAATTCTTAACGGATCCATAAACATATGATCTAGCGCTGTCATGCTGTAAAATTATCTTGTTATGTCTATTCTCCCATTCCGGTCATTTTTCCTTCACAGCTCGGTTCAAACATATTAATTGTCGGAACCATTCACTAGTGATAGTTTTAGATGGTTGCAGTAGTTCATAATATATCACACCCTTCATATCCCATCAAAGATAAAGCATAATTTCATATCATGGATGTTTCATTTTGGCGTTGATGGATCTAATTCACCGGATTTAACTCATGCTAGTTTGCGTTTAGGATTGTAGTAATAAATCCACTTTTCATTGCCAGTAAATAATTCGATATAAAAAAACCCTTTCTTTTTTATCATTGCAGCAACAATTCGCATATAGTTCTTCTTTCGATGTCTCTTTCTTTCAATTCATGTGAGCACCCTTCCTTGCTTTTGAACCATTTCATTGCATGCAGACATAAGGAAATGCATTATTGGGTAACATTTAATGTTGTTAATTCTTTTTCTGTTCGACATGCATCTTCGTCAAGTAAGCTTCCATTGTGCATCTTCAAATTTTTTCGATGGCTTTCCATGCTTTTTATCATCTAAATTCTAAATCAAAATTATTGCTTCTGAATCGTTTAAACCACTTTTCACACATGCTTACCGATGGAGCATGTTCTTTGTAAGCAAACGATGACTTTCGCTATACTTTTCTTTAGAAAAAAATAATAAAGCAAAACTTTCCGCAGATGGCATTTTTTTGGTACAAAATTTGACATTTTCAATGCGATAAAAATAATAATTATTTACACTTTGGTCAAATGACATGTACTACATTTTAAAGCTACGTCAGTACACATCAAATACATGTATTGCCAACTTCAACATAATACCAGTAGTATAACTATCGCCATTTATTAAAAATCTATAGTAAAATATTATAACAATAGTAATATTATAACACTAATAATGCCTCGGTGGTCTAATGGTTTTAGGACGCTCGTACGGAATACAAGAGATCCGAGTTCAAAAAGGCAATATTTTTCTCAATAAATTTATTAGCAGTTTCAACATATTAACATCTTTATAATATGATACTTGATTACACTATCAAATTATTAAAATTGCTTGTCAATTTAATTTGCGATTACTACAGCAGTTTTAATTGCGTTTAGTCTAGAAAAACAATTCAGCACGCAATTCAAAAAAGACTACAATTTGGTACATATGCAAGTACATATATATATAGTATATATTAATAATATTCAAATTTGAATTATATTTAAAGCAATGAAGATCCAGCTTCGACCGTAATAAGCATTTTAAATTTCTAGTATTGATAACTAATAATGTAATATTTTAATTAATAATATTAATTAAGCAGGAAATAAAAAACAAAATAACATAAAATTTTATTTTAATATTATTTTATTTCGACCGTAATAGGCATTTTAAATTTCTAGTATTGATAACTAATAATATTTTAAATATTAATAATATTTTAAATATAATATTTTAGTCAATAATATTAATTAAGAAATAAAAAACAAAATAACAGAAAATTTTATATTTTATTTTTATATATATTATAAATAAAAAATATTGTATAATAAAAGATGTTAGTTCCTATAAAATGAAGTCTTATAGGTATGTATACATAAGATTTTATTTTATAGAAATAAACAGTTTTTATCATACCTTTTATTTTAGTAAATTAATTCATTTCATATATATATATATATATATATATATGCTTTAAGCGATTTATTTATTATTGTTTGTTTTCACCTCTGTACTTCCTATAAACAGCCGTTTTAAACTTCATAACGATTCTAACTCTTACATCATTTAATTTTTAATAAAGTTTTTTATCTTTTAATTTTTATTAAAGTTTTTTTATCATATAACTATTATAATTTGATGTTGAATGTATTTCTGTTTTTACGAACATTTATATATTACACACTCTTGTTCTTCAGGTGAGTTTTTATACTTTGCTGACATTTTTTTCACATTTTAAGCCTTAATATCTCTTAGATCATTGTCTGTAAATCACTGGCTATGGATCACAATGAAAATTTCAGAATTGTACATCTAACAATGAGTAGGGACTCATCCGATGGACGAAGAGTGCGGAGTTTCTAATACTTGTACTTCACTGAGAATGGTCCCAAAAGTTGGTCAGAACGTTTGAACTAAATTGTACAGTCAAATAATTTATTTATAGTTAAATTTTTGCGCACTAATTATCGCGTCATACTTCTATTTACCCGAATTTCTACAATTTTACAAAGTTTTAACATTTATTTACTAAATAGATGATTAAATAAATATACTAGTGAAAAATGTTTGTTATTTATGTTGTTCTTATAATAAATAAAAAAAATAGAATAAAAATATATAACATTTATTTTAGTTAAAAAGCAAATTCATTTTTAAAAAGAATAGTTTAATGAAAATTTCTTTAAAATGCAATTACACAGCAATTTCTTGACTCGCTAATTTTATTTATAATATAGCTTATTTATAATATCAATTTCTAGAAATTATAATATTTTGTGACAAAATATCGATCATGATATGTAACTAGTATATCCAGTTTTGCGGATACGATAATCCAGTTTATTCTTGCGTGCAGTAATTACATAACTGTATTTCTAATGGACGATTGACCCCAAACGTTGTACATTGTATGTGTGTGTGTGTGTGTGTGTATAAATATATTTTTTTAAATGTAGTGTATTTTATCTAGGAAGAAATTGTACAAACTGAGCATGATTATCTTTTCTGCTAATTATTTATTTTCATTTTTTGTCCTATTTATTTTAATTTGTCTTTATTATTTAATTTTAATCTTTAAAATATGTTAATTACAAAAAATTAATTGTAATAAAATTAGCTTTTCTTGTCTAAAAAGAACGTTATTTGTCTCAAGAATATTCTATAATAGAATAATATGAATAAAAATTCTATAAGTATGAAAAGAATATAATAAAAATTATATTCTTTTCATACTTATAGAATTTTTATGATTGTTCCTAAGACCGTTGCAATCAGTTTTATAGTACTGCATCATATGCACAAAATGTATTTCTTTCTCCATTCAATGATTTTATGTTGGGTTTTTATTGTTATTAAATAAATTGCGCGTTAAGAATCCATAGAATTTGTTAATGAGAAATTAAATAACTAATAATGTTTTATAATTCATATATTATATTATATTATTTTTTATACGTTTAATTTTATTTTTTTCTATATTGTCAGTTTATGTTTTATATGAAAAAACGGCTACTGTTGCCACGATAAAAATCACCCATCAATACCTTCCTTGATTATAAGAACTATAATATGATTGTGATAATCGTAAAAGACTGACACAGGTATCTTAACGGTTATGGTTATTAAGATATGTTTATCTTACGATTACAACCAAAATATATCGATGGATGGAATTATCATTATTTCCGGTTGTAACATTCTTGTTTACAAATAATTTTAAATAGAATGTAGAGTAACTCCGGTATATACGCCGCACCTATCAGAAACTTAATTTATTAAGTATTATTTACTATGTTTGTAGTAAATATAGAAACGAACTATATCAGTAAAAACTTTGTACTGTCTACTACTATAAAAAAAAAATTAGAAATTCAAAATATTTATGATAAATGTTGATAATAACGAAAGCAACTCCGATAACCTTGATCTTGACATACATTGTATAGTAGTATACAACATATGTCAAGTAACCTCCAACAGGTTACTTGACATATATTGTATACTAAGTAACCTCCAACAAGTTTTAGCTGTCGCTTGTCCTTCGATAAAAAGTTATTAACAAAAAAAGTTTGAAAAAATAAAGTTTTATTTCTGCTAAATATAATATTGAAAAATATCAATAAATGACAATAATGTTAAATGAACACTGTTAAATGAATATCTATGTAGAATCATCTAACGATTCTAACGGATATAATTCGCTTATTATTTGAAAAAAATCAATTCAATATATCAAAAGTACCCACCAAAACAAATGAACAATATAATCATGTGAAATACTGCATTGAGTCAGGAAGGAGAGGAGGGTGAGAGTCGAAGGTGAAAATCGTGCGTCCCTGAAACAGAGGGGAAAGGAAGGGTGAGATTCGAAGATCAGAGTCGTGCGCCCTTTGCAGGGGGTTGAGGGGGTGAGGGTGAGAGTCGAAGAAGAAAGCCACCTAAAACCTGTTGGAGGTCTTTCAAAGTCATGACCTTGACGACATATGTCAAAGTCGCGGTTGTCGCGACATTCCCTGCAGTGTACGATTATCAAACATATTTTAAAGCAGGTAATTTTCGTGTTATATAGTTGAACTTCTTTTCTTAATAACTTCTTAATGAATAACGAGTGATGGCTAAGACTTGTTAGAGGTCATTTAGGGTCATGATTTTGACAACATATGTCAAGGTCAAGGTTATCAGAGCTGGTTCCATTATTATTAAGCATATTTATTTTTCATATTAAAAAATAAACTTTTTGAAATCCTTGCATTTTTGCCATATATCCCATGGGAATGGATATATGGGATATATTTATAAATACATTTTATAAGTTATTGTGTCATTATACGTTTTATTTATATACATTATATATATTATTTTATATTAAATTTTCGATAAGCCGTATATATATATATATATATATATATTAGGTGTTGGAATTTTTTATTGCATTTAGTGCACTGAATTCTATCTGCGCTCGCTAAAAATGCCGTATATCCCAAACAAGTGGGATATACAAGACAATAAACTAAACAAAGAATACGAAAGCGAAGCACTTATATTTTGCTACACAACATGCTTCACTGTTCCATTACATGTATGTATCATGAAATAGCAATTAAGTCTTTTACACGCCTTACAGTAATCATTTTATGTAGATTATAATTTATGATGACGTTACTTATTACAGTGACAAATCGATTCAACTCACAATAATTTCATTAATATTAACAGTAAGAAGCTGAAATCATAACACAATATTAATATAAAAGCATGTAACAAAGTAGTTGCGGAAAAATTATTTCTTCTCCTTCTATTTTTTCCGACTTCTGCGGTATAAATCCCAGTGCGGCGTATTTACCGGAATTACCCTAAGTTCTCTTTTTTTTTAATGGTAGGATGCGTCACCAAAATCCGGACAAATTTCAATTTAAATTTTCCGCTTTATTGTGCCTCTGCCAGAGGTTGTTGTTGGCATCCGAGAAAGCCTGATGCTTTTAGTAAACAGTCATATTCTCAAAATGGCCGCGATATTGAAACCAAATACGGAGTATAATCGAAGAACCGATGATCGAAGGTTATGATTTCAGCCTTTGTGCTGGCGTTCAGTAATGGAAATAATTCGGTTCTTTGGATACCTGAGATCAACTGTTTATGACGTTCTAGCAAAATATATGGCTTTAGAATGGTCCAACAAAGATTCCATGCAAGGTTTATGCTAGAGAGGAAGAGTCACTCGAAAGAATGTACCGCGAGGACCTCCGCAGTCGTTGAAAGGCTCAAGCGCTGATTTCGGATAACCCAGGGTAATGTTCGGATAACCCATTGCGCGTTCTGATGGATGTAGTAAAGCCGTGGATGAAAACTGTGGCGTCCGAAAGTTATATGTTTTTCAGCAG